>CM060868.1:7888744-8152643 GCA_030737845.1 Acorus calamus
TATTGAATTGGAGACTGTCACGGCGGTGCTTTTATCGCATGAGATAAGAAAGAAGGGTTCTAATAGTGACTCATAGGCAGATGGTCTGTTTGTGAGAGGAAGAACGGATGAGAGGTAATCTGGAATGAATAAATCCTAATATAAGTCCAGGAAGCGGGAGATCAGATGTTATAAGTGTCAGAAGAAAGGGCACATGAGAAAGAATTGTCTTGAATTAAATCGGGACAATAAGGGAAAGACGATTGAGGAGGCTAGTATAGCTGAATATGGTTTTGATGATGCGGAGAACGTCTTGTCAGTTGTCTCTAAAACACAGTCCAAAGATGCGTGGATCCTACACTCGGGGTGCTCCTACCACATGTGTCCCAATCAGGACTGATTCATCTCTTATCAGGAGGTCGATGGTGGTTCTGTTTTGATGGACAACAACATAGCCTGTAAAACAGTCGGCAGGGGTTCGATCAAGGTGAAGATGCATGATGGGGTCGTGAGAACATGGTAGAGTCTTATTTCCCTTGGCACCTTAGACTCTAATGGGTATAAATTCTCAGCCTATGGTAGAGTCTTAAAAGTGGTTCGTGGCGCCTTGGTGGTGATGAAAGCCAACCGGATTGGCAACTTATATATTCTCTCAGAGAGTAATGTGACTGGTGGAGCTATGGTGTCTACATCAAGCGACAGTGGTCTCTGCTTACACAATTGTGACATATGCGCCTTGGGCATATGAGCAAGAGAGGGATGTCGAAGCTAAGTAAGCAAGGCTTGTTGAAGGGTGTGAAGGCTGGGAAGATTGACTTCTGTGAACATTGCGTCTTCGGCAAGCACTGTAGAGTCAAATTTAGCACATCAATTCACACGGCCAAGGGCACTCTAGATTACATCCATTCAGATGTATGGGGTTCATCGAAGGTTCCATTGAAAGGTGGAGCAAGGTACTTTGTCACTTTTATTGATGATTATTCAAACAGGAAGGAAGGTCAGGCGGTTGAGAACCGACAATGGTGGAGAATACACCTATGGACCTTTCTTAGAGTTTTGTAAGGTCAATGGTATTACCAGACATTTCACGGTGAAGAATACACCCCAACAGAATGGAGTGGCAGAGCGGATGAACAGGACCCTACTTGAAAGGGCAAGATGCATGTTATCCAATGCAAGTTTGGGCAGTGAAATGGATCATGAGGTATATTCGGGGTACCTTGGATGTAGAACTGGAGTTCCGCAGGACTAGTGAATTTCAAATCAGTGGATATGTGGATTTGGACTATGCAGGTGACTTGGACAAGCGACGGTATATGCCAGGATATGTGTTTACGCTATCGGGAGGACCGGTGAGCTGGAGATCTATGTTGCAGCCTACAGTTGCGCTTTCTACCACGGAGGCAAAGTATATGGTTGTGACAGAGGCGGTGAAGGAGGCTTTGTGGTTACGAGGCCTATTTGGTGATTTGGGTATCTATCAAGAAATTGTTGACGTCTACTGTGACGGTCAAAGTGCTATTCATTTAGCGAAAAATCCAGTACACCGTGCCCACACCAAGCACATTGACATACGATATCATTTTGTACGTGGAGTTATCGAAGATGGAGTTATTTCTTTGAAAAGATCAGTACAAAGGACAATCCAGCTGATATGTTGACTAGGCGGTTCCAGGGGTCAAGTTCGAGCATATATGTCATTAAACGCAATTCTCTTCAATTATGCAACAATTCTCTTCAATTAATAGTCTAACTATTAATTGAAGAGAATATGAGGGTTGTAGAAATAGTCCCATTATCTCATATATGTCATTAAACGCTTATATATATTCACATTAACGAGATATACATTTTATTTAAAAAATTAATTTTTTTTATAAATATATTCATATAATTCATTAAATAAATATACTTCATCTTTTTGTCTTTTATAAAACATATATATTATTTAAAAAAAATCAAAATGTGTGAATACAGTAGTTGGACTAAAAACATATTATATCACTCTTCATTATAATCATACTATTTTGACTTTTCAAACCACACATATCATAGAATATATAAAAAAAACAAAATATTATTAGAAGGAAAATGATATATCCACCATTGCACCCATATTTGCAACTCATTTTTTTAAAAAAAAAGAAAAATCATACACTATTCCTAAAATATATAAGGTATATATTATTATATGAAATAAACTATATACTAAGATATAATAGTATATTTTTTCATTTCAAAAAAATAAAAAATAATTCATACAATATGATTGAACCTCAAATATATATTAAAACATAACAATATATAATATATTAGCATAGTACATATGCTGAATAGCAAAACAGGCTGCAAAATGGACCCTGTGTATCCAAGGCCCTGTGATGTAACAGGAATATTGAAAACAAGGGAAATCAAAAACTGATGAAACAGGAATATCTTATCCCATGTGATTGAGCCAAGGCCCTGTATATAGACGACGAAGAATCCACTATATCATGTGTTTGAGTGTAGAAGATCAAAAACTAGAGAAACCCAAAAAAAAATGTCTGACAATAGCTACCATTCTCTACATAGTTCCCTTCATTCTCTTGTTTCTAAACCATAAAAGATGTTCAACCGAAATAACAAATTCCCACCCTCACCATCCAAACTCCCCATCATTGGAAACCTTCACCAATTGGGTTCCCCACCTCATCGTTCTCTCCATGTCCTCTCTCAAAAGTATGGCCCAATGATGCATATCCAATTAGGCTCTGCCACGACTATCATAATTTCATCTTCAAATCTCGCTGAAGAGGTCATGAAGACACATGATCTCGTCTTTGCCAACAGACCCTCTTTCGCGATGCTGAAGAAACTAGTTTATGGTTCCCAAGACATCGCATTTGCGCGTTATGGGGAGTACTGGAGACAAGCCAGGAAAATTTGAGTCTTACACCTCTTGAGTTCTAAAAGAGTACAATCTTTTGGAGCCATTAGAGAGGAGGAAGTGGAACTCATGATAGAAAAGGTCTCCCGAAAGTCCTCTCTCGAGCCAGTAAACTTAACCAAGTTATTGAACTCTCTCACCGCCAACACAATCTCTAGAGTTTCTCTGGGGAACAAGCACTATCTGGAGGACGGCGTGAGCAACAAGATTTGTAAGATGATCGAAGAACTCTCCTTCTTCTTCGAGACAAGTCGCCTGGACGACTACTTCCCCTGTCTTGCGTGGGTGTACGCGATCAATGGCATGGATGAAAGGATGAACAAGTGGTTCCAAGACTGGGATGGCTTTCTTGATCAAGTTATCAATGACCATGTTGTTGGTGGAATTGGTTTTCAAAATACTATTAATACAGCCTTAGTGGATGTCTTGCTCTCCCTTCAAAAAGATCAGGACTCCAGTCTCTCGCTCACCATGAATAACATCACGGTATTGTTTCAATTCCCTACCACATCCACAAGCCCAAGATCACAAAATTTCAAAAAGATCACAAAATCCCAATAATTAAGTTCTTTCAATATATATATATCACCCAAATCATGTTTGTGACTTTGTGTAGGACATGTTTACAGCTGGAACGGATACATCATTTATATTACTCGATTGGGCCATGGTGGAGCTCATGCGAAACCCGAAAGAAATGAAGAAGGTGCAAGATGAGATAAGGTGCATCATGAAGGAGAAATCCAAGATTGATGAGAGCGACATAGCTCAAATGGCGTATCTAAAAGCAGTGATAAAGGAGACTCTACGTTTACGCCCACCATCCCCATTGTTGCTTCCACATGAGTCTATGAAAGAAGTGACAATTAGAGGCTATCAAATACCAGCGAAGACAATGGTCCTAGTAAACGCATGGGCGATTGGGAGGGACACAAGATCATGGGAAGATCCAGAGGAATTTCGACCCGATAGATTCTTGAACAGTTCCATAGATTTCAAAGGAAATGATTTTCAGTTCATCCCATTCGTTTCGGGGAGAAGGATTTGCCCAGGAATACAATTTGCAATGGCAGCGGTTGAACTCGCGCTTACTAACTTACTGCATCGGTTTGATTGGAGGCTGCCTGATGACATGAAAGCAGAGGAACTGGATATGACAGAAGCTCCTGGGAGCTCAGTGCGGAGGATGCCCAATCTTCTTGTAATTGCAACAGCCCACCAGTCATGTGTGTGTTAGATGTAAGATTGCAACATAAATATGGGATAATCTATAGTTGTTCTTCCCTGTAATAGATCATGTAATATTTTCCTTTATCAAATGATTATGTAAGCCATTCCCATAACTAGTCAGGTTTTGCTGCAAAAGTGAATGTAATCATGAATGAGGAAGACTTCAAGGTGTCTGAAATTTCTTTGCATGTTATTTCTAGCACGAGCACCGGAAACAATACGTGTGAATAATATTTGAAGTAGATGAGGCAGAGTGTCGAGGATTATTTGAAGTAGATGGCTTCGGATGATAAATTATACAGTCCAGCTAAGTGAAAAATTAATTTTGCAATGAATAATATTTTTTATGGGTTTATATTTACTCTCATTAGATGAGTATCATATTGTGTTGGGCACTCAAGGGATGTATACACTTTGGTCTAATTTTGTGGGACTTTGCAAAGTTCCAAATGAAATTCAAAGTAGCAGATAAAGAGGTGGTTCTTCAAGGGGTATCCACAATTCTTCAAGCTAATTGGGGATCTTAAATTCAACAATGATGCAAGAAAAAGTAAAAAAGTGACGTTGCTCCAATTATTCTCATTTGGGACCCCACTTTCCAAGATAAGGTTGAACATCAAAGAACCACTTCTTTGCCATTTGATAAATGAGGTATTTCAAAATAATTTGATAAAATCCATACTAGCTTATGATATTCTTATATAAAGTAAAAAATGGAATGAGCATTTTTTGCATTTAAAAATTACACAAATATATTTATTTAAAATGTCAGTTCGGCCAAAGAGAGGTGCACTACCTTGGCAATGTAATTCTAATACATGTGCTAAAAAAAATTGACATTTGTTAAATTGGGTCCATTAAATATGAAATGGAATGATATATAATTTTCATCAAAACATATATTTCACTAGACAAGATTTACTATTTAAAAAAAATTAAAACATATGTGGACTATTCATAAGTTGAAATAGTTATGAAAGAAGAAACATTTTTTACTTCGCAAACAATAACATGAGCTCAAAGAAGCTGCCCGGAATTATCGATAACAATTCGCAAATCCAAATCGGCTAATTGTTCCTGATTCGTTACTACAAAAACTACAATAGCTCACGGTATTAAAGATGACGGTTCACGTTAAAATGTGATAATAGCTACTAACTATCACAATTCGCATCAAACATGTATTGTGTCAAGTGGATCCCTACGTATCTTCTCTGTTTTTAAATATATGTATGTAAATGAATATTGATTTTAAATAATGTGTTTAAATTTAATTCAGTTCAGTTTAGTTAGTTTTTACTTATTTAAGTAAAATCAAACCCAAATTAAGGAACATGGATTTAATATTTTTTAATTCGCACAAACCAAACAAAAATATTATTAACCCAAACCTATTAAAAAGAACTGGAACGGTTCAGATATTTAACCGACCGCACCCATAGCTGAACCACTAATCAGAAAAAGCAAGAACATTAAGGGCATCTAAGAGCATCTTCAATCATATACTCAAACATTTACTTAAATTTAAATTTAAGTAAAAGTCACCCAAAATACTTTCCAATCATTTACTCATACCAATATCAAATCAAGTTTTTACATAAACATTTATTCAAATTAAGAGAGACTCAAATTTTTTCCTAAATTTTTAACATATCTTTTTTTCATCATCTCCTCATTTTCTTTCAAATGTCTTTAGTTAAATTATATTAAATGCCTTCCCACCCCTTAAAATTTTCAACATCTCTTGAAATTAAATCCAAAAAAAAAATTAGTCTTCTTTCTTAAGTCTTATCTTTATTTTTTAAATTTTTATTTTTACTCCAGTAAAAAAAATATTATTTTTATTTTTAAAAAAAATTAGATGATAATAATTTTTAAATTTAAATATTTTGAAAAGAAGAAAAATTGAGTTGTTTGAAAAAAGAACTTTAAAAATATTTATAGAAAATAATTAAAAGAAGATGTGAACTTTTTAAAAGATTTAAATAAAAATGATGATGATGGGAGATAAATCATATCATATTAAACTTTTATTTAAATTTTAAATAAAATTTAGATATAGATTTGAGTAAGGACATGATGGCACAATGAAAGCCCCCTTTGCGTTCGTTCGACGCTCCCCTCGCTCATTCGCATCGACTCTCCTTTTAACCAACCAACCTTCCTCTCCCGCCAAAACCCGCCGACCACTTCAACCCCTCATAGCGAGGAAGAGACCAAGCCTTTCCCCGATCGTCGCATCACCACCAGTACCACTCAGATCCCATCGGACGGCTGCGATGGCGGAGGCCTCGATCAAGTCTGAGAAACCGAAACACATCGTCTTCAAGGGGGAGGAGGATCTCTCGAAGTCCCTCGCCAAGTACACCGCCGATCTCTCTGAGAAGTTCGTGAGCGAGAGGGGGGCTTTCACGGTCGTCTTGTCTGGAGGTTCCCTCATCGAGTCCCTCAGGTTCTGAGAGCAATTTAGGGTTTTTCTTTTTGGTTGATCGGTGGTTGATGTTTTCTTAGGGTTTTGAAATTGGGCTTTTTTCGGTTCAGAAAGTTGTTGGAAGCTCCTTATGTGGATACGGTTGAGTGGGCGAAGTGGCATGTTTTTTGGGTTGATGAGAGAGTGGTGAAGAAGGATCACCCGGACAGTAATTACAAGCTCGCTTTCGATGGGTTCCTTTCGAAGGTGGATCTCGAAAAGTCGAATTTTTTTTGTTTCCTTCGCTTCTTGATTGGATTCTCTATCTTGATTGGATCCTTTGATGTTAAAAAAAATTAGAATTTTTTAATTTTAAATATTTTGTTTTGGTGGATCGGAAGAGGAAGTTGTATTGCTTCCTGATTGTTTTCCGTTGAAGGTGAACCTGAAAATTCTTTCTTTTTGTGAGGGTTTAATTGCTTTGATTTTTATTATTTTTTAAAAAAAATTGTGATAAACCCCAACAAGAGTTGAAACAACCCCAGGTGCACAAACTCTGTGCACCAGGTGATACTACTTTTGGGTGGATGAATGATGTGGTGTCTTTACAATGTGTGGTAGACTGGTGTTGTATCTTTCTTGTTAATGTTTAGTCCATTTCTTTGCTAATGCATGAGCGGGGAGAATCCCTTGTTTTATAAAATTGATTAGCTTGTCAAAATAAGAGTTGGCAATAAAATTCATGAGAATGTCTATTTGATCTCTTACAATTGCAGGTCCCGATTTCTCCTGGCCATGTGTATGCCATCAATGATGCGCTCTCTCCGGAGGGTGCTGCCGATGAATATGAATCCTGCCTGAGGCAATTGGTGAAGACATAGGTCGTGGAATTATCAAAAGACAATGGGTTCCCGAAGTTTGATCTCATGCTTTTAGGGATGGGTCCTGACGGACATGTCGCCTCGCTTTTCCCCGGGCATCCCCTGGTGAAAGAGAACCAAAGGTGGGTCACCTTCATAAAGGATTCCCCAAAACCACCCCCACAAAGAATAACTTTTACCTTCCCTGTTATCAACTCGTCTTCGTACATTGCACAAGTGGTTTGTGGTAGTAATGAAGCTGCAGCGGTCCACAGTGCGTTGGGGACTGAGAAGACTTCTGATCCTCTGCCTGCTGCGATGGTTTCTCTGAAAGATGGGGAACTGACTTGGTTTCTGGATGAGGCTGCAGCTTCACTACTGCAAGACTAGGCATCCTTGTAATTGGGTAAGTTCACTACTGTTTTCATATTTTTACTCTTATCTAATTATATATCATTAGTGCATGGTAGTCAATACTGTAATTATTGGCACTCCTGAAGTGTGGCTTGTTTAATGAGAAGCGATAATACAAGGCTTATGATTTTCAGTGATGTGATTGTTTATAATCCACCATAGGATTCTTTTTAGCAAAAAGTATCTTTGTCTATGCTTCCTCTTTACGAAGAATCTTTAATAATATCGTGATGATAGAATTTTGCACTTTCTCCTCTAATGCTTTTCTTTCATTTATGTAGTTGATATTTTGTGGTCATCGAGTAGGTGCCTTTGCCTTATCCTGTCATTATTCATCAACGGAATATCAACTATGAGAACTGATAAACTATTTGTACTTCCATCACAAGGAGAGTTTTATGCTGCATAACCGGCTGTAAACGATACATAAACTGTGACTTAAGATAATGATCTCTATGTCTGTCTTATTTTGTTTTTGGGATCTGCCATACTTTGGCTTTGCAATCCATTCTAATGTAATATTTAATATATGTTTCTCAAATGTGGGTCTCCCGTAGAATAAATGCATTTGACACACTTGAATTTGGGACATCTACCAGTTATAGGGGAAAAAAATTTCTTGCCTAGTTTGACCTTCTCGAAGGAGACTAATATGTTGGATGAAAAATTTGATGAAAATGTCTAGACATCATCACTTGGTTTGATGCTTATAGTAAAAAAAATAAAAAATTCAAAATTATGAAATTTAGCTCAAGATCAAACCATTATAAATTACCTAAATGCAGGTTGTCATGGAGCTATTAATATAAAAAACATGAAGTGACATGAACCTCTGTGCTCCGGAAACCTCAAATTTTTAAGTTTTAACTTATATTGTTGAACTCAAAGTAACCTTAACCAAAGTTATTGGGGAAGTTGAAATACATGCAAGCATCAAAAACCTGAACAATATTTTTTATAGCTCTTGCTGTCAAGTCATTATGCTTGTTTTAAGTAGACGGATGCAAATTTTGCAATGCCATCAAGTTGTGTGTAATATGGAGTACCTATCCTGTGAGAAAAAATCATGAAGATGAACATGTGGAATGAGACCAATATATATCTAGTCACTGGCTGGAAATAGTTTTATCTGTCGAGAGAAATAGTTTATTACTGAAATCTACATTTGTAGGTGTCTTTATATGTGTGGTATTATAGTTATATATGTGTGTGTGGAAAGGAAATAAGGAATAGTACTTAAAAATCTACATATATGACCATATGATATAGGGTGAGAAACAAACAACCTATACTCAGAGTATGTGACCGGCACAGAATAGACTAGTTTTCCATTTTAATTTTTCTGCAGTCATTGGGCAGGACTAGAACTAGAAAATAGAACCATCGCTGCACCCCATTGAAACTCTCCCTTCCATATCGAAAAGGACTATACAGCATGTTATGAGGCCTACTACCTATGAAATTCTTTTTAAAAAATTGTGTGGACATGAGATTTTTTTAAAAGTAGAATACACACATAAATCATTTTTTTCAACCTTTACTGGTATTGCAGAGTCTGATCACGATCTGTATGGGAGTCCATGAATGAATCTATTCAACTCGCGCACATGAGATCTCTCTTTTCTTTTCTTTTCTTTACTCTTTTTTCCCTTGGATGTGGTATCCCAGATGCCCCATATGTAGAATGTTGGATTGTTGGGTATGTAATAAAATGATGAGAACCCAGGGACTGCTTTCTCTGGTGAGGGCTAGAATTAGAATGACTGTTTTGTAATCAGAAGTTTCTTCATGAATAATATATGTACTGAATTACTAGAAATATATTGATGTCAAGCATATCTGGCTCCTGTATTGTTTTCTAATTAAGGTCACCTACCTACCTACCAAATATCAGCAACCCTTTTAACCTAATCTTGAATTTGCAAGAACAATTCATTGACATGCCTTTGAAATCTGAATCTGAATTATTATGATTCTATGCAGGTTTTTTTTATTTCCATCAATGCCATCTCACCCTCATTATTTCTTTTAACATTTAGCTCATGTTTGGTTCGAGGATTAATTATTATGAGCTTTATGACTACTCTAGTATAAATAAGGATAAAATGATTTTGTGTTTGGTTGTGTTTTGAATTATTCTCGTTGGAAGACATAATAATTAAAGTTTTTGTTGTTTTGATAAAATGTGAATAAAGTGTAGATAAGGATTTATAAAATGTAAAAAAATGATGAACAGTTGATTTATAAGAGGTAATGACAGTTGATTTGACAGTGAGCTCACATATTCTTTTGATTTGAATAATCTATAATAATTTACTTCTAATGGATTGATGGAATTCATATAACATTTTATACCATACAGATTCTTATTTATTTCAGTCATTCAAATATTCATAATAAGGTTATTCTGACTAATTTCAATTTATTTCAGACTTATTCTTGAATCAAACATGAGCTTAAAGTAGAGTTTAGGTTTTTGCCTTAATTTTTTAAAAATATTAATATTATAATAGTAATATAGTTTTTAATATAAAAAGAATGTTTCGATAAATATATTCTCAAGGGAGTAATTATTTACTATATCCTAAAAAAGAAAAAATGATTTAAATGAATGTTGATTTTAAATAATAACGTATTTAAATTTAATTCAGTTAGAATAAAGTGAATTCAGATCAAAATAGTTCAGTTTATTATTTCCATATTCAAACAAAATTTAAACAATTAACCCAAGCCCCTGGTCGAAGCACTAACCAGAAAAAGTCGGAGAGTAAAAGCGCATCTAATAAAAGGACGTTTGATGGAGGCCGCCGCCCCTCCGCGTTCGTTCTACGCTCCTCTCGCTCATTCGCATCGACTCTCCTTTTTAACCAACCGACCTTCCTCTCCCGCCAAAACCCGCCGACCACTTCAACCCCTCATAGCGAGGAAGAGACCAAGCCTTTCCCCGATCGTCGCATCACCACCAGAACCATTCAGATCCCATCAGACGGCTGCGATGGCGGAGGCCTCGATCAGGTCTGAGAAACCGAGGCACATCGTCTTCAAGGGGGAGGAGGAGCTCTCGAAGTCCCTCGCCAAGTACACCGCCGACCTCTCCGAGAAGTTCGTGAGGGAGAGGGGGGCTTTCACGGTCGTCTTGTCTGGAGGTTCCCTCATCAAGTCCCTCAGGTTCTGAGAGAAAAATTAGGTTTTTTTTTTTTTTTTTGGGTTGATCGGTGGCTGATGTTTTCTTAGGGTTTTGAAATTGGGCTCTTTTTCGGTTCAGGAAGTTGTTGGAAGCGCCTTATGTGGATTCGATTGAGTGGGCGAGGTGGCATGTCTTTTGGGTTGATGAGAGAGTGGTGAAGAAGGATCACCCGGACAGTAATTACAAGCTCGCTTTCGATGGGTTCCTTTCGAAGGTGGATCTCGAAAATTCCTTTTTTTTTTCGTTTCTTTCACTTCTTGATTGGATTCTCTATCTTGATTGGATCCTTTGACGTTACAAATTAGAATTTTTTAATTTAAAATAAACTGTTTTGGTGGATCGGATGTGGAAGTTGTATTGTTACCTGACTATTATGAAGGAAGAAGTTGTATTGTTTCCGGATTGTTTTCGGTTGAAGGTGAATCTGAAACTTCTCTTTTTGTGAGGGTTTTTCTGCTTTAATTTTTTTTTTTAAAAAAAAAAAATTGATAGCCCTAACAAGAGTTGAAAAATCCCTAGGTGCACAGAGTAGCCCACAAACTCTGTGCACCAGGTGATTACTACTTTTTAGGTGGATGAATGATGTGGTGTCTTTACAATGTGTGGTAGTATTATCTTTTTTGTTCATGTTTAGTCTATTTCTTTGCAATTGCATGACAGCATGAGCATGAGCGGGGAGAATCCCTTGTTTTATAAAAATTAATTAGCATGTCAAATTAAGAGTTGGAAGTATAATTCATGAGGATGTCTATTTGATCTCTTACAATTACAGGTCCCGATTCCTCCTGGTCATGTGTATGCCATCAATGATGCGCTCTCTCCGGAGGGTGCTGCGGATGACTACGAGGCCTGCCTGAGGCAATTGGTGAAGACAGAGGTCGTGAAATTATCAAAAGGCAATGGGTTCCCGAAGTTTGATCTCATGTTTTTAGGGATGGGTCCTGACGGACATGTCGCCTCACTTTTCCCCGGGCATCCCCTGGTGAAAGAGAACCAAAGGTGGGTCACCTTCATTAAGGATTCCCCAAAACCACCCCCGCAAAGAATAACTTTTACTTTCCCTGTTATCAACTCGTCTTCATACATTGTGCAAGTGGTTTGTGGTAGTAATAAAGCTGCAGCGGTCCACAATGCGTTGGGGACTGAGAAGACTTCTGATCCTCTGCCTGCTGCGATGGTTACTCCGAGAGATGGGGAACTGACTTGGTTCCTGGATGAGGCTGCAGCTTCACTACTGCGAGACAAGGCATCCTTGTAATTGGGTAAGTTCGCTACTGTTTTGATATTTTTACACTTATCTAATTATATATCGTTAGTGCATTGTAGTCAATACTTTAATTATAGGCACACCTGAAGCATGGCTTGTTTTAATGAGAAACAATTATACAAGGCTTATGATTTACAGTTATGAGATTATTTATAATCCACCATAAGATCTTTTTGGCAAAAAGTCTATTTCTATGCTTCTTCTTTATGAAGAATCTTTAATATTGTGGTGGTAGAGTTTTGCATTTCTCCTCTAATGCTTTGATTTTAATTAAGTAATTGATATTGTGGACATCAATAAGGTGCCCTTGCCACTATCTTATCCTGTCAATATTCATTAACTGAATATCCACTATAAGAACTGATTTACTATTTATACATCCGTCACAAGGAGAATTCTATGCTGCATAATTGGCTGTGAACGATACATAAACTGTGACTTCAGATAATAATCTAAGTCAAGTCTTATTTTGTTTTTGGGATCTCCCATACTTTGGCTTTGCAACCCATTCTAATGTAATATTTAATATCTGTATCTCAAATGTGGGTCTCCCGTAGAGTAAATGCATTTGACACACTTGAATTTGGGACATCTACTTGTTATAGGGGGAAAAAAATTCTTGACTAGTTTGACCTTCTCAAAGGAGACTAAAATGTTGGATGAAAACGTCTAGACATCATTACTTGGTTTGATGCTTATATTTAAAAACATTTTCAAAATTTATGAAATTTAGCTCAAGATTAAACCATTATAAATTACCCAAATGCAGGTTGTCATGGAGCTATTAATATGAAAAACATGAAGTTCTGTGCTCAGGAAACCTCAAATTTTTAAGTTTTAATTTTTATTATTGAACTGGATGCTTATAGTAATAGAATAGTTGAAATACATGGCAAGCATCAAAATTTTGAACTTCAACAATTTTTCGATAGCTCTTGCTGTCAGTTGTCATTCTGCTTGTTTCAAGTAGACAGAGTCTGCAAATTTTGCAATGCCATCAAGTTTCTTGTGTGTAATATGGAGTTCATGTCCTGTGAGAAAAAAATCATGAAGGTGATTATGTGGTTCTCATCATTGACAATTAAATTCAGTATTGAATGAGACCAAAATATATGTAGTCACTGGCTGCAAATAGTCATATCTGTGGAGAGAAATAGATTATTACTGAAATCTACGTTTGTAGGTGTCTTTTTTTGTTTTCTTGGTACATTTGTAGGTGTCTTTATAGATATGTATGTGGTGTTATAGTTATATATGTGGAAAGGAATAGCACTTTAAATCTGACGATGTGACCATATGTTATAGGGTGAGAAACAAACTACCCGTACACGGAGAGTTTGTCACCAGCATAGAATAGACTAGGTTTCCATTTTAGTTATTCTGCAGTTATTGAGCAGGACTAAAACCAGAACATAGAACCATTGCTGCACCCCATTGAAACTCTTCCTTCCATATGAAAAGGACTACCACAGTGTACAGCATGTTACGAGGCCTACTACCTAGGAATTTTTTTTTTAATGTGTTAACATGAGATTTAAAAAAAAAAAAAAAAAAGAATACATAAATCATTGTTCAACTCTTCCTTTTGTTGCAGTGGCTGATTACGATCTGTATGGGAATCCATGAATGAAGTTATTCAACTTGCACGCAGGAAATCTCTCTTTTCTTTTCTTTACTCTTTTTTTCCCCTTGGACGTGGTATCCCAGATGTCCCATATGTAGAGTGTGGGGTTTGTAACAAAATGATGAGAACCGAGGGATTACCTTCTCGTATGGGAATCCATGAATGAAGCTATTCAACCTGCACGCAGGAAATCTCTCTTTTCTTTTCTTTACTCTTTTTTCCCCTTGGACGTGGTATCCCAGATGTCCCATATGTAGAGTGTGGGGTTTGTAACAAAATGATGAGAACCCAGGGATTTACCTTCTCTCTGGTGACGGCTAGAATTAAAATGACTGTTGTAATCAGAAATTGTCTTCATGAATAAAATATGTACTGAATCACTAGGAATATATTGATTTCAAGCATACCTGTATTGTTTTCTAATTGTGGTCACCTACCTTCGTAGGTTCAATTCCTGCTGGATGCAGCCCCTAAATGACCGCTCAGTGATAAAGGGAACTCTTTTAACCCAATCTTGAATTTGCAAAAACAATTCATTGGCATGCCTTTGAAATCTGAATGGTCTATGATTCTATGCAGGTTTTTTTTATTTCCAGCAATGCCATCTTTGCTTCTATTTCGACTCACCCTCATTTTTTCTTTTGACATATAAAGTGGAGTATAGTTTTTTACCTTAATTTAATGTCTTGGATCTAGCTATATAACTAGGTTCTACATGTATAGATAGTGTTAGCTAATTATCTTATAAACTACTATGAAGCAAAATCCGATGTTCAAGTTTTCTTATTGAAAAAATTATATATGCTTCAATTGAGCATGAAATGACAGATGTTTGGTATCCTAACCTACCAACCAGGACATCAACCCTATCGGGCTGTTGGAGTTCCCTTGCATCATTAAACAAGTATTGTTTGTTTCATCTATTCTATTCCTCATTGTTTTTCTTGGTCCCCTTCAATCAAATCCAAAATCTCATTAAGTTGCATTTTATAAAACAAAAGACACCAAGGTGAAGCATATCTATTAGAAACCATAGTAAACACTCCAAGCATGAAATATTTGATGAACCAAAAACAGAGAAAAACCAAACACAAAACACAAACTACAACCACTGGTCCATGCAACCTCTCCCTCATTCATCCCCTTCATCTGTCCCTTCATCGTCGGTGAGGAATGCTGAGGCGGGGAAGGACCGGCCGACCCCCAAAGGAGTCTTGAAGTAGATCTTCTCGGATTTCGGGTCATCGATGCTCATCTCGGTTATGGGCACCCACAGGAGGACCTGCCTGCACTTGATCCCTGTCATCTTCTTCATCTTGAACTTCTCAACGTAGGCGGTCACCTCGTTCGCGTAGCTCACCCTCGTCTTCGTCCCGGTGAAGTAGTGCTCGTAGGGCTTCTTCATCTTCATCCACACGAACCCCGTCTCGCGCACCAACCCACACTCTTCCAGGTCTTTCAAGGGGAGGACTCCTTTAGGGAAGCCGAGCTCCTCGAGTTGCTCCATGGAATGCTTGTGGCACGCTTCAGCGCCATACACGATCTCCGCTCCGGCCCTTGCCTTCTCTGCCATGGATGGAGTCCTTGGTGGTTTGAATTGGTGATGGGAGTGTGAAGAGTTTGGAGAGTGTAAATAGAGAGTTGGGAGGGAGGGGAGGTTGAGCTAACATGAAAAGTTTGTTAACCAACATTGGTTAATAAAATGGTGGTGGAGAGGTGGTGGGGTTATGGTGAGCTAAAACAAGTCTCCATAACTTTTATAATCACATAGAAAATGATATCTACCTAACCCTGAAAAAGTGTATCCATATTGTGATGTAGAAATTGTGTTTTTGAGGTGCAGGCATGTATTTTGGCTTAAACGTCCACGCAAAGCTTTCATGTATATTTATAATAAGTTTAAAAGGTTTTTGTTGTTCAGACTCTTAGCTAACGTTTCAATGTAACATACGGTCGGTATTTGTGATTGGGGTCCAAACGGCACATGCGTCTCCATGTGTTTTATATTAGGTGTACATTTGTCATTCAGACAAACCTTTTAATGTTTTTTTTTTTTCACCATCTATCAATATTGATAGGTGGCCAAACAAGTTTGAACGCCTATGGACATTCAAATTGTTTATTCATTTTTCTCCTATTTCATTTATGCTGATTTCATCTTTCACCCCAGAAAAACCCTCGTTTCAACGGGTGTTGTGGAACCTTGATCACACCCTATTTTCTTCTAAAAAAAAAAAAACTTTGTTTTCTTTGTGATTGAAGAGGCTTAAAAGACCGATCTTGCATTGTTCTTCGAGTTGGATATGCTTTTCTTTCTTTTTCATGTACTTTCCGAATTTTATGGGATTTAATTGATTCATATCCCTCACAAATTGTTATTTATGTTGTTTGTCATTATTTTAGAAATAATCTTCTTTTTTATTAGTTCTTTACTTCTCTCACAACCCTAGATCCAAAACCCTAGGTTAAACCAACTTCCCAAACCCTAGGTTACCCCAATCCCCAAAACCAATCCACCATGAATCATTTGAAGTTGTTACTGTCATTTCCTATCATAATGACAGGTGAGGGTGAGAAAACACAAAATCCACTGCACAGAGGTGTGTTGGTAGTGGTTTTTAAGAGGAAGGCTAAACCTGCAAAGAAGAGCAAACCCCATGAACCAAAGATTTTTTTTAACTCATGTTGAAAATCAATGTGAAAGAAATTTTCCGAATCAACATTTGCTTTTTGAACTATAAATAACCATTAATGATTTTAGAAATATGTGCTATTCTAAAATTCCTAGCATGTTTCATTCTTGTCCGTGATTCAAAATTAATAGTCTAGGTGTGTCGGATCCCAAATTGTTCATGTTTTTAAGCCAATGTTCATGCCCATAACAAGATCATAATATAGCTCCCTAGAAACTTATGAAAATAAAATATCCATGTAAAATTTGTAAATCCCTTCACATCTTTATCTTATTAGATAATATTTATTTTAGTCTCTACCGCAACCGAAACTAATTAGTTCTATGGTTAACCCTAACCATACATGATTGATTACTATAATACTCCTTTAAAATTTATTTTTTTTCTTGAGAAAAAAAATCAATATAACTCTCTGAAAACATATGAAAATCGAAAAAAATTCATATAAAATCAGTAAATATCTTCATATCTTTATTTTATTAGGCAAAATTTATTTTTTCTTATTGTAACCAGAACTAACTGCAGTTGTACATTGTTGAAAACAAATTGGCTTAGGTACTCTACAAATAGACTATAATCAGAACAAATTGTATTATGTAATATGTTGATAAGAGATGTTTTATCTTTCTATTATACTGATCATGAGTGTTAAATTTTTCAACTGTATTCGTAATTCTTTTGTATGTTTTTACCCTTACAAATTTATTAAAATCATTTATTATACTAAACAATTATTTCTTCTCCTAATCTTATTTTAAGATTTAAATAGATAATATCTTTTTCTAAATTTTATATAAATCAGATTTTCTAACACATTAATCAAAAAAGAAAATACACAATTTTCTTACAATAAAGGGCTTCTCATTGGAAGTGATAAGGGTGTTCTCGATATTTCTATGTTGGAAGGGTATTTCAGTCATAAAAATGACTAATTTAGATTTTATTGGTATTTGAGGGACTTATTCAAACACTTTTTTCAAAGATTCCATTAACTAAATGGAATCTGCTTCTTATACTAACATAATGTTAACTCGGGGACTAGAATCGTTAATTAGGACAAAAAATAAAGACTTGTTTACTAATTTTACAAAGACTTATTTCATAAGTTTCGAGGGAGTTACATCGATTTTGTGCTCATATATGAGCACAGCTCTTACACACTAAGACTTATTTTAAAACCGTGAACCCACCAAAGGTAAATCAGGCAATATCTTGTTGTGTAAGCTTGGGGAGCTACAGTGTTAGTGGTTGTCATCTACTTCTAGGCCTAGTTTGGCCTGGGGATAAGGGGTTGAGATAAGGAAAAAATTGGGTTAAATAATTTGTTATTCCATATGGCATTAAAAAAATGATAAAGCATGTACAATTATCCACATTCACATTTTGAGATAAAAAATGGGGATAGTTTGTTTTGGGTAAAAAGTGAAGTAAACTTTGTCCTAATTTTTTATCCCTATTTTGTAAAATTGGGATAACATTTATAACTACCCTTCCAAAAAAAAAAAAAGGAAAGAATGTGTTCCACCTAATAATATTGATGCCCCAATAGTAGAAAGGGTAGATCTGATAATTTTTAAAAAAAAATTGAAGTTATCCCATATTTGATCCAATACAAGATTGAGGATAAGAACACAAAAAATGACGACAATAAAAAAACATTAACAAATGCAAATTTGGATTAAAATAGTGATTTTTTTATTCTCATAAATTAGATTAATTTATCCTAAAAATTTATCATTTTACAAAACTAAGGCCTAGGGTTCACAGCATCAATATTACTATAAAATAATATATATCCAATGGGTACCCGAGAACCATCATGAATTTGTTTTCTAGGTTGAATAACTTGGGTGTGGGATTGGAACCGGGTCAGGAGCTCATCGGCAATGGTAAATTGCTATCAAATCATCATCATTTCATAAATGGATCAAAATATCTACTACCGGTTCTCGAAACTTCAAAGTAGTCACTAACTTCAAGTTAAATTTTGAGTGTAACATTACAACATTGACGAATTAGGTAATCTAATAAGATGCATTCTAAATCGAGCAAGTCCACCGATGTAACACATTAGTTAGATAACAAACATTTAATCCTATTTTATTCAATGTTTACATATTGTACTTACTTTCAACAAGGGACATTAGAAATGAGTCTAAGGGCGACGACATCATCAAGAGTAGAAACGGAAGACATGATGGTGTAACAATTAACACAATAAAACTATTATCCCCACATGCTTTGGCATGAAAGGGAAGGTTTCGACCCATGCTGCATGCAAAGGTTCAGGAAAAACAATGTCCGTATGGGCTTGGTTATGTTGTGGGCTTTTGACCCTAGTAGTTTTCGATCACAAATGTTAGTTCTTGTACTACTAGTCAGTAAGAATTGTTAGAAACTTTTGGTTGAAAGTTTTGGTTTCTCCCTATTTTGTTTTCAAAATGTTTTAAATAAGCTTCAAATGTTTTAAAATGTTTTGGAGGGAAAATGTGTTCCCCCTATTTTTTCTTTATTGGTCTGGGACTTCAAAACATAGTTCCATATTGGTTAATTTATTTTTTCAATCCTCCTTATAAGGAAGAGGGTTGGTACTTGGAATCTCGTCTCAATCGTAACAGTCATGAAAAACTGTAGCCGCCGTGATTAGGGCGACGCGATTTGTAACCGCCTTGATTAAAGCGTCGCGTGATTGAGGGCGAACGTTTGTGAAACGTTCCATCCATTTTTTTCAAACGGCTCTCTTCTTCCATTGCCAATATAAACAGGCTATAGAAGGGCTGCAATGGATATGCAATCTTAGCTCTCTCTCTTGTTCCTGAAAAGTTCTCTTTTGTTATCCTTTTGGCGATTGTTCGAGTCAGCGACCGTTTCACATTATCTTCTTCCTGCTGCACCAGAGGAGAAGATCAGAGAGACTGGGTGGTTGTATCCGAGGAGCAGACCGTTTTACATTATCTTCTTCCTGCTACACCACAGGGGGCGATTCTGTTCTTAAGACAGCGTTCTACGTGCATCCATCCACACCATCTCTGAAACCCTTTCTGTTGTTTGATCCATTGTTTGTTTGTTTAATCTAATTTCAAAAAAAGGTTTTTCCAACAATTTAATAACAGAATCCTCGTTTTCATATTAAACATGTTTTTCTCCCCTTCACACACTACCATGGCCTTTAATGATGACAGGGAGTTTGTCAAACCCGACACCAAGTTCAATTGAGTGAACTTCAAGAGATGGCAGAAGCAGGTGAAATACTGGCTTACAACATTGGGCCTTATTTTTGCCATCTCGGTTCCCTCTGTTGACTCCGAAAATAACCCTGATTTCACCACCTAAGTCACAGACCAGTCTGCAACCAAAACCTCTCCTGTCCCTTCTGTGAGTCCTTAGGATCTTGATTATTTATGTCATGGTCGGATCCTATCCACCCTTTCTCCAGAACTTTATGATGTATATTGCTCCACCAAAACATCCTTAGAACTATGAAATGCCTTAGAGGACAAATATGGTTTAGAGGATGCGGGTTTAGAAAGATACCATTTCATAGATTGGTTAGAGTATAGGATGGTAGAAAATAAAACCGTTACTACCCAGATCCTAAAGTACACCAAACTAATTCAAAATGCCAAAGCCAAGGGTTTCAACTTGGAAGAGAATATCCAAGTTATTGCATTTATTGAAAAACTGCCCCTTTCTAGGGACAATTTTCCAAAAACCCTTAGGCACCGTAAAGGCCAAATGTCTATGTTTGATTTAATCAAATCTTTGAAAACTGAAGACATACACAAGGTCAAAGATAAGAAAGTCATTCTGAGTCCAACCTAGTAGATAGCAAAAAATTCAAATCGAAAGAAAAGAATTTCAAACCCAAAAACAATTCCACCAAGAACTCAAACACCAAAAATGACCCCAAGTCAAAACCAAACTCCACCAAAAAGACCTACCATTGTTATGTCTGTGGGAAGTCCGGTCACTTTGCGAAGGACTGTCGTCACTGCAAGGACCCAAAACCTGGAAACTCATCTCACATCGATCCTCCTCCCCAAGTCAACATGGTGACCTTAGAAGGAAAGCCCGTTGGTTCCACTGATAGGTTTGTAACTATTTCTCCTGAAATAAATGATGTGAGCATTTCCATTGATTGGTGGATTGATACTGGGGCCAACATTCATGTTTGTTTCTCTCCTTTTTCCTTTTTCTGAATATCAGCATTCCGATGGAAGAAGGGTGATGATGGGTGATTCTAGCGCTGCAGACATCAAGGGATCTAGACGAGTTGACCTGAAGTTTACTTACTGGAAGGTCCTAACTCTTCGAGAAGTGCAGCACGTACCAAACATCAGGAGGAATTTAATTAGTGGATCCTTGTTAATCCAAACGATTTACAAGTTAGTTTTTTAATCGAATAAGTTTGTAATAACTAGATTTGGCTCCTTCATTGGGAAAAGATATTTGTGTGATGGTTTATTTAAATTAAGCATTGTTGACTCTTTTTATTACAAAAATGATAATAAAACTCCTGTTATTTTTATGACTGAATCACGTGATATTTGACATGCTAGGCTAGGTCATGTTAATCACAACTCTATGAGAAAATTGATGAGCATGGAATTAATTCTTAAAGGTCAATTTGATAACTTTAAGAGGTGTGCTATTTGTGTGCAATCTAAACTGCCTAAGAAATCTTTTAAAACTGTTAACAAAAATTCTAGTATTCTTGAATTAATACACACTGATGTATGTGATTTGAATGTAATCTTGACTAGAGATGGCATGAGATATTTTGTGACATTTATTGATGATCATTCTAGATATTGTTATGTTTTTTGCTTAAATCTAAAGATGAACAGTTTGATAATTCAAGATCTATAAAAATCAGGTTGAAAATCAATTAGAAAAGTCTATTAAAAGGGTAAGATCTTATAGAGGTGGTGAATACAATTGAAAAGAATTAAATTTATTTTGTGAACAAAATGGTATTATTCATGAAATGACCGCTCCCTATGCTCCACAATCTAATGGTATTGCTGAAAGAAAAAATAGAACTTTAATTGATATGGTTAATTCTTTGTTTGCTCAATCTGGTGTGAGTAATAAATTTTTGGGTGATGCTTTATACATTGCTAATTTTATTTTGAATAAAATTCCTTTTAAACATGTGGATAAAACTCCTCATGAATTATTATTTAGTAGGAAACCTTGCATGCAATATTTAAAAGTTTGGGGCTGTTTGGCTAAGGTTAAAATTCCTGAAATCAGGAAAAGAAAATTTGGGCCTAAAACAGTAGATTGCATATTTTTGGGATATGTAGAACATAGTCATGCAAATAAATTTCTTATTATTAAATCTGAAATTCTTGATTTTCGAGTTAATAATATTTTTGAAACCAAACCTGAAGATGCTATTTATTATGAGTCTATTTTTTCTATGAAAGAAAAAATTATTAGACATGTTAGTGAAAATTCTTCTCATGTTGCATCTACATCTGCATTTACATTTGAATACCCTATTTATGATGAACCTGAATTTGATGATAATCTTGGGAGAGGTAAAAGAATTAGAACTAAGAAGAATTTTGGTTCTGATTTTTATATCTATCTTGTGGAAGATGATCCTAAGACTTATCAAGAGGCTATGAATTCCGTTGATGTTGGTTTCTGAAAGAAAGCCATAAACAACGAAATTGAAAGCATATGAACAACAACACTTGAATTTCATGTAATTTACCTTCTGGTTGTAAATGGTTATTTAGAAAGAAATTAAAACATGATGGATCTATAGATAAATTTAAAGTTAAATTAGTTGCAAAAGGTTTTAGTCAAAAAGAAGGTGTAGATTTCTTTGACACTTACTCACCTGTTTCAAAAATTTCTTCCATTAGAGTCCTGATTGCCTTAGTTGCCATATATAATAAGCTCAATGTCCATCAAATGGACGTCAAGACTGCCTTCTTGAATGGTGATCTTGATGAGGAGATATATATGGATCAGCCTGAAGACTTTGTGATTCCAGTACAAGAAAAATTGGTGTGCAAACTGGTTAAGTCATTATATAGACTTAAACAGACACCTAAACAATGGAATGAAAAATTACATAAAACTGTTTTATCGGCTGATTTTATGAGTAATGAATCTGATAGTTGCATTTACAGTAGAATCCAAAATGATGCATGTGTAATTCTATGTTTCTATGTAGATGATATTCTTATATTTGGTACGAATATGTTAATCATTAATGAGACTAAGAATTTTTTATCTAGTAAATTTGACATGAAATATTTTGGTCCTGCAAATGTAATTCTAGGTATAGAATTAACTAGATTGCATGATGGCATCTCTATTTCTCAATCTCACTATGTTGAAAAAATTTTGGGAAAATTTGAATATTATGATTGTAATCATGTTTCTACACCATATGATCTCAATTTCCATTTAAAGGTAAATGTAGGGGATCCTATCCAACAACCTAGATATGCACAAATCATTGGTAGCTTAATGTATTTAGCTAACTGTTTAAGGCCTGACATCTCTTATGTTGTAGGAGACTGAGTAAATACAATAGTAATCCTAATGCAGACCACTGGAAAGCCTTATGTAAAGTCTTTAGATATCTTAAAAGCACAATTAGATATCACTATTCTAGTTATCCATCTGTTTTAGAAGGATACACTGATGCAAACTGGATCTCTGATTCTGATCAGATCAAGTCCACCAGTGGATATGCTTTTGTTCTAGGAGGTGCTGCTGCTGTATCATGTAAGTCTACTAAACAAACTGTTAGAGCAAAGTCCACCATGGAAGATGAGTTCATTGCCTTAGATCTTGCTAGTGAGAAAGCTAAATGGCTTGGAAACCTGCTTTTAGATATATCTATTGTTAGAAGACCTTCCACTTGTATCTATTCATTGTGATAATAAGGCAACCATAGATAAAGACAAACAGTCTAAGGACAAACCTGGAAAGAGATTCATGAGGCTTAGGTATCAGAATGTAAGGGACTATGTCTTACATGGAGTGATCTCACTTGAATTTGTTAGATCAGTAAGTAACATTGTAGATCCCCTTACTAAAGGATTAGCGAAGAGGCTAGTCTTATCAGCATCGAAAGAGATGGGGCTAAAGCCCTTAGAGTAGCACCATGATAGATATCATACCTTATCAATTGGAGATCCCATGAGATAGGTTTAAAGAGACAAACAAGCTGTTGAGTGACTATGTAAAAGCACTAAAATCCAAAACCATCCCTTTGGTGCCAATGCTTTAACTATGATGGTTTAGGAAGAGTTAAAAGCTCTGAATAAATTCAAGGTCTTTAAGCCAGGGTGTAGGACAACGTAGTATACCCTTGGAGAATTCTACTATAAGAGTGTGATCGTGGGGCCGCGATCTATGAGAACACAGGTTGATCTCTAGAGCACTCTTGAAACCAGATACGCGTAATGGCCGTAATGCGCACACCAACTTGAAACCTGGTCTAGTACTTGAAATATGATGTGTGACTAATTAAAATCTGAACAAAAGGGTCTAGTTCAAGACCTAGTTCACTACGTCCCTTCATATGGAAGTCAGTCAACACTAAGTGGAGGTTCAAAGCCCTAAGCTACCTCTACCGAATGCATAGTAAAACACCGTCATATTTTATTTTCTTTAAAACTTTGAATCTTGAGGGGGATTGTTAGAAACTTTTGGTTGAAAGTTTGGGTTTCCGCCCACTTTGTTTTCAAAATATTTCAAATAAGCTTCAAGTGTTTTAAAATGTTTTGGAGGGAAAATGTGTTCCCCCTATTTTTTCTTTATTGGTTTGGGACTTCAAAACATAGTCCTATATTGGTTAATTTATTTTTTCAATCCCACTTATAAGGAAGAGAGTTGGTACTTGGGTAGGGTCCCAAGGGAGGGCAAGGGCTTGTGGATTGAATTTGCATTTGCATTTTGCATTTTGTATTTGGTCTTTGGGCTTTGGGCACGGGTCTGGGTCTGGGTCAAGAAGAGACAACAGAGATAGAGAGAATCTCGTCTCAATCGTAACAGTCGTGAAGAACTGTAACCGCCTTGATTGAGGGCGAAACGTTCCATCCGTTTTTTTCAAACGGCTCTCTTCCTCCGTCGCCTATAAACATACTATAGGAGAACTGCAAAGGACATGCAATCTCAGCTCTCTCTTGTTCCAGAAAAATTCTCTTTTGTTCTCCTTTTGGCGATTGTTCGAGTCAGCGACCAGTTCACATTATCTTCTTCCTGCTACACCATAGGAGAAGATTAGCGAGGCTGGGTGGTTGTATCCGGGGAGTAGATCATCGAGTACCCTATGCGATTGAGGGGGCGATTATGTTCTTAAGACAGCGTTCTAAGTGCCTCCATCCAGGCCATCTCTGAAACCCTTTTTGTTTTGATCTGTTGTTTGATCTATTGTTTGTTTGTTTAATCTGATTTCGAAAAAGGTTTTTCCAACAAGAACATGTTTGCTCTAGTTTGTGGGGACTTTATAGCTCTTTCGGGAGCCTTTGTTATCAAAAAAAAAACTTAACTAATAAAAATTAAAATAGAGTAAGAGATGCAATCTATTGATAGATGAGTTCCTCGAGTGCCTCCTTCAAATAGATTCCAATGAATTGCAAAGGCCTTCAATAAATATAGAATGAACTCTAGTAGCCTTCAAATCTTTAAGCACCACTTCATGAACTCTATTGTAGATGCTTCTTATTTTTATTTAAAAAATATCATATCTACTATGAGTCATATTTTTACATCTAAGCATGCTTCCTTGCACCCTAAAAATGTTTGATTTGAATTATTACAAATATTCTTTCTTGTTCTTTTTATAGAGAGAGAACTCAAGCTCGCATCGAGAATTATCGTCCTCACTTGATCATCAAATCTTTGGACAAGTATTATATAACCCCCCGTTTGGTAAACGGAATAAGCGAGTATAAGGATAGTATAAGGGTGGTATAAGAATGGATAGGGAAAATGGTTGTTTGTCTGCAAGGTATAATTTGGTATTACTAAGCCAGTTTAAATGAGTATAAGAGAATATAACAATTCTAAGTAACCCCTAGGATAAGATATATTCACTTTATCTATTCTCATGGGTCTACATGTCAAATCAACTTTTTACATCTTATCACATTAAATCACCACCTATCAACACCTCTTATACATAAAAAAGCTCACATGTCAAATCAACTTTTTTACACTTTATTTATATTTTATTCTTTATCAACCAAACAACTTAACATTTATTCTTACGTTTTCCAATGAGAATAAAAAAAACACAATCAAACAGAAAATCTCTTATTCTTGTAGATTTGTTATCTATACTGGCATAGTTATCTATCCAGAATAACTCAATTCCGCTATCCAAACGGGGACTAAATGTCTACAGTTTGTCCAAGCATTCTTCAATCGTCTCTGTACTATCTATATGGGAGAATTTCCTAATCTGATCTAGATCTTGGTCCAAGGATATCCTCAACTCTACTCATTTAAAAAAAACAAAAGAATATTTTGTTAGTAAAAACACACATACCAAGTACTAAAACACCCTCACACATTAAACAATCACAACTAATGTGGGGGAAATCAATGGGAGGCAAAAACCTCTACATGATCAAGCTAACAATAACAAAAACGGTTTCAATTTCATGTGGATCCATTATTTTATTGTGGTATGTCATGTGCATGGGAAACAAAGGCATGTGGTATCCCTCATCTTCTTTCCCTTTTGTTTTATACCTACAAAATTCTTTGAACATGGCCCAACCTCCCTAACATTTTCTTTATTCCCTTCACCGAAACTTTGTCACAACCTTTGTTACGGACAGATTTTGGAAAAATTAATTACAAGTCCCTCAATATACCCTCGTATAAATTTTAAGTCCCTATAACTTTTCAACTTAACAATTGGTCCTCAGGTATAAATCCCTATTATGTCTGGGTCCCTGTCACTAACGGGAGGGGTTATTGCAGTTAACTTTTTCCATTTTACCCTCATTCAAATAGTCTGTACATTGTTATGTATTATATGTGCACAGTTAATCAACTACAGATATAATCATTTTGTATACATTGTTATCATTCTGTGTACATTGTTATCATTCTGTGTATATCATTATCTGTGCTTGTGTATACTGTTAGTAATTTGTATGCATTAGTGTGGGTCATCGGAGAATAAAAATTGAGGAGAGAAGCAATGGAAGGGGGAGGAGGAGGGCCACAAGTTGGTGAAAGAGAGGGAAAAAAAAAGAAAAAAGAAAAGGAGCTAGGGGTAAAAATAGAAGAAAAATGGTTGGATTTTACAAAGAATGGATGGAAAGACATAGACATAACAGGTGTCTTGGAGACCTATTATTAAATAGAAAAGTTGTAGGGATTTAAAATTAATATGAGGATACACTGACCTGTAATTAATTTTCCCAACAATTTTTACACCATTCTCTATGAAAAAAAACCTCGATATCTTTGAATATTAGAGACAGGTTGACTGTATCAACAGTGAATGATTGAAGGATTCCTGGTCCCGGGCACTATTTTCTTCTTCTTTTGAATGGCCTGATTTTTTTGACCGACTCATCGATTGCTGTTGCTTTCGGAGTTCCAAAACGCCAAATCTGAATTGGACTTTTCTTTGCAGGCATTTGACCAAAAATAAAGAGTGAGCGTTGGATGAAAGAGACACCACCGTGTATAGCAAAAGAAAATTATGCTTTTAACCCCGTTTGCCGACTAACATAAACAGAGAATAAAGGAGAATAACAATAGAATAGTCCTTATTCACTGTTGATTTAAAGTGGATAAATCTTGATAGCTATATGCCTGTATAAACTAACATAAGACTTGATAACAATTCCAATAAAAGGTGAGAATAGTTTATCAGTACTTATCTATTTCTGAGAATAAAAATATTTCTCATCATCATTACAAAAATATTTTTTCATTTACTTTTACACAACCCAATCATTACCCAGATTAAATCTAGTCCATTCATCTGTTGTACCCAATAAATAACAAATAATTACAGCCATTGATTATTTGCACTTCTCATATTCAATCTCAACCATATTCAATCTCAACCACTAAAATTAAAAATGAGATTTGATCTCCACCCTACACCTGTCACTCATCCTCGTCCTCTTCATCCCAAGTCCATTAATTAAAAAATCTTCAGCGTCGACATCATCACCCCTCTTGGCGAGATCACAGCGAATCCATTGAAGGTGGAGTTCCGATCCAAGATGAAGAAGATCATGATCGCCATCGCCGGCGGCCTTGGCTCCTCCCAGATTTAGATCACACTCGAGGAGGACGATGACTAGAGCTTTCACTCTCTTCCTCTCCCTCCCTCATACGTGTCTCTCCATCTCCATCTATGGAGATATTGATTGTTGAGGGGGAGAGAGAAGTGTAATTGATGAATGCAGTCAAGCATTGTATGGACTTCCTTTGAATTTGCCATTTGGCAACGTCTGAGTCGTTTTTCTTTTTTGATCGGAATTCGGAATGGTGGCCGACAGTGGTTCTGCGAAAGGGGTTCTGGATCTACATCTATTGTGTGTATTTGATGAAGATTCAGTAAAAGTGATATTAAGTCAATCTTTCTTTTTATATTGTTTTGATTGTGTGTTTGTATTTATTTATTTTTTTGTGTGTTTAATCATGAAATGGATTTCAATTTCACAGTGGAATGGGTGAGGGTTTGATTTGGGGATGAGACTTTTTTTTCTTTTCTTTTTGTATTCGAAAATGCAAATTTAAGTGAGCAATGAATGAAAATTGAACGATTATTGAAATAATTAACAATGTATATTTGATTAGCTTAAATGGTAAATTTGTGTATATATATGTAGCCCACTATAAATTATTACATAAGATAAACGGTTCAAATTTAATCATACTCATCATGGATTGATTTATATCAATCAACTACACCAAACATAAACATATATTGCAGAGGCAAAGTTGACATTTTGAAAATAATTTCTTATTCTCTCTTTATCAACTATTTATTCACAGTTTATTCTGAGTCAATCAAACATCAAAAATCATAATTTTACATTTCCCAATAAGAATAAATAAGAATAACAGAAAATGCAACCAAACACAGATAGGTTTATCCTGCCAAACATTGTTATCTATTTCAGTATAGCTATCAGGGCTGAATAAGGCAATGTCACTTCCCAAACGGGGTTAATGATCGGGAGGGATTAAAATTAATTTTTAATTTTTTTAAATGAGAATTAAAATTAATTAATTTTTATTTGTAAATACACTTACTTTATTTTTTGAAACCACATCTATGGTCATTACATCATTAATATAGTATTTACACGTAGTATATACTTCATTTCAATAAATTGCATTGATCCACTTACAATAAATATAATTGTTTTTAAAGAGGTATAACCATCATTAAAATGAGTGTGTGAAGCTATCGAATTACATGTGACTAAAATTTGGGATAATTTAGTCATTTTATAGTTTAAGTTAAAGTTAATTAGATAGATTGGGTTAGGATAAACCTAATTTTTTATTTTTTCTACAATGTAATATATATTGGTATATATATATATATTATTTTTTATAAAAGCATATATCATATTAATGGATGTATACTATTTTTAAAATTTTAAAACATGTGAATATTGGAATTGTAGCTAGAAAAAATATTTTCATAATTTTTTTTAAAATATATGCATTAAATTAATATGAATATATATTTTACTTTTCGTATATAAAAAAAGGTACTTCATTGGTCATGTTTATATACAAAAAAAAAATGTGTCAATATATATATTTTCCTTTAATGGACGGATGTGAGCAATCAAATTCTGAGTAGATTGAAAATTATAACGAGTATGATTTTAACTACAGTAAAAAGAACCTGCATTCATGGACATAGGTGTAACCGTGTAAGATCATCGTTTATTTCTCATCATTATTTGAAAGGCTTTTTTATCAATGATCATATAACTATGGGTTATTTTATCATGAATCCCCAAATTAATTATATAATGTTTAAATGATGATAAGAAAACGCCTTACCATTTTACCAATGAAAAACATAAGAAAAACAAATGATCACACATAGAAAATAAAAAAATTGTTTAAACATAAGAAAACGCCTTACAATTTTACAAATGATAAAAAAAAATGAATAACACTGATGTAATAAAATATTCATTTAATAAAAATAATAATAATATCAATAAATAATTTTGTTATTACTCTGATATATAATAATTATTAAAAAAATAGAATCCCTAAGAATTTTGGCAATCCATTTGATTTTATTTCAATCTTGTGAGACCCACAATTATTTCCAATAACACCACCAACAAACATGTACATTTTCAATAATCTTAGGATTGAAACCAAAAATATCACCAACCAAATAAAAATTCAAAAAAAATTAACAATCGTTTTCATGCAAGTGATTATTGGTGGTTGGAATCGGTGAATGTTTCGTTAGGTCCAAAGTGTATGGTTTGTTGAATTTATTATATTTTACATTATTAATATATATAATTACAAAGTCCTCCACGCTGTAAATCATTACATGATATTTTTGCTTCCTATAAAAACCCCTGAATTTAGAGCTAGCCCTGCCAATTCAATACCATTCAAGGTGGGTAATTCTGTAATTGCACTAAATCTTTGGCCACCCCTAACAGACGCTTAAATGTCATCAACAAAATACAGCCACTAAATCTTTATTTTGTCATAAACATGTCATTGTCCATCAAAATCTGAAAGTCTACGTCTTAATAGACATGGTTTTCATCATTAAATAAATTACATAAAACTGAAAAAGTCAACCAAACAAAAATGTAATTATACAAAAAAAAAAATAATGAATAGAAGAATTCAATCATACTAATAAAATAGTTTTAAAATTTTTAATTAATAAATTCAGTTACATAATATTATCAAATTAAGTTATGCACATGTTACCATCTGAAATGAATTAAATATTAAAATATATTATCAAATTAAAATATAGATCAGAAATAAATATAATGAACTACGACCATCTCATATTTCAAGGATGATACATTTGTTAGACTATTTAACACTTTTGTTAACATTTAACCAATTGTGTATCAGTTTTTTTTTAAAGTAGACCACCTAAGATTTTTCCTCATCAAGTTATGTAGGTTTGAATAATGATCCTGATGCAAGATCTACTAATTTATTCTATCTTGCTCCACTAACTCTCTAAGGCTGCGTTTGATAACACAATTGCACAACTGATTATAAGTAAAAATTGGATTTAAAAATGATTTTGCAGAAAATTGTCTTTTCGCAGCTTTTAAAAAACTTAGATTTTAAGTATTTTTTCACATAAAACTATCTGCAGTTTTTTATCACAATTTTTTAGTTTAAAACGGGTTTTAAAAGAACAGCTTCCTGCAAACTTAAAAACTGCTTAAACCCGTTTCCAAACAGAGCCTAAGGAAATAACGATTTTCGCTTAAGTCAATGATCCAATTTTGATCATATCAAGAACTTTTTGAATAGAAATTATGGTAGATGAATAAAATTTACTTTAATTTGATTTATCACATGAAGAAAAGACTAAACATGTATATCCATGCAAAATTTAGTTAAGCATTGTTTTATGAAATATTTTTAAATATGTATCACTAGTTTCATCTTTTCACAATTTTAAAAATTTTAAAAGTATTGCCTACAAGCAAATTGAACTTTCGTTAAGTTAGGACTCCAAGAAAATTGTATTTATAATCTTTCATTCATGTATTCATTCTTATACATCTCAAATAAAATTATTCATTCTACGTTTAATTCAAAATCATCAAATTAGCAGCATCATATGTATTAATGCAATATTCATGACATGGAAGACTATGTAACGGTAAAAACATTTTATATAGGTAAGATTTTTTATATAAAGTTACAACCGGCGTCTGATCGGATTTGAACGGGTCAGATTAAATCTTCAATCAACAAACGCGTTCGTCTCACCGGCTCCGCCGCCGCTCGAACAGAGCAGTTGTTGTGGGGGTAGGAAGGAAAGTGGCATTACCGTAAATAAAAACAAATAAAGGGGCATTCGTATATTCCATCACAGAGAGATAACAATCACTGAAAGAAAGTGTCCGTGCATTGGAGGTAGAGATCGAAGTCTTCGTCGGTGAATAGTCGGTGGTCGAGGTGGTGGTGCTCCCGGTGATCCGGCAGAGGTAGGCGGCGCAGCAGTCACTCCATCAGCATCAGCAGATGCAGTTGTTGTAGCGGTTGAGAGGGTGCGATCGAGAAGCTAGGGTTTCGGACATCGATGGTGGTGTGGAGCTGGTTGGGAGGCAGCGTCAGGACCGGCGGCGGCGGAGGCGGCGGGGGATTGTGGTTCTGGGGCGGAGGAGAGAGGTGGAATGTGGAATTAGCGGTGGGAGTGACGGCCATGGCCGGCCTTGCCTTGGCTGCCACCATCGTTTACACCACTAGTAGGTAAAGACGATCACCAGATCTTTGGATGGATGCGATCGATCGATCCGATTAGGTTAGTTTTTTAGATCTATAGGTATAAATGAAAGCCCTACGGAGAACACATACAACAAATTCGTCATCTTCACCGTCGATTTCTTCATCATCTCCACCGTCCTCTTCATGGATCCATTTGAGATCGCTCCTTGTCGTTGCCGCCTCCTCACCCGTCTCTGATCGGTGAGTCCTCCTTGATCACTCTCGTTTCTTGATTATGATTAGGGTCTAGTTTAGTTTCCGTCCGGAACTCCAGTCCATCTCCTGATCTCCACTTTTGATTTCAGATCCCATGTCTTCCCAATAGTAGATGAAATTTGATCTGCTTGTTTTGGATGGGCTTTTTTTCCGTAGAAAAGTAACTGTAGTTATATTTGGGGGGAGCACTGGTGATGTTGTAATAGTGGTTCAACATTTTTTTCCCTCTCACTAGTAAACCTCATTTCATTCTGACTGCTGAATGATGTAGTTGATAGATGCTTTAGGATTGGGTCTTGAGTGATACAAGAGATGTGATGGATTGAGTGCACAGTGCACTAAAGAACTAAAGATCATGCTTATTGGGTGTGACTACATATGGCTTTCCAAGTGCTTTGATTTGAATTCTGTGTTTTTCGCTTTTAATGTTAGTGGAATTTCCTGTTCTTGATTGTCTCTTTGCAGTTGAATCAATATTGCTCATAAATTTCTTGCATGTAGTTAACATTTTCTCCTCGAAAAGGGCAAAAGTTTCTTTTTTGTATGCTTATTTGTCGTGTAGAGAACTAGAGATGCAAGGACCTATTTATGTCAAAGATGGCACCTGATATGTCATTAGCAAAGTTTTGGCTAAGTGGCTCCAGTTAATGGAATGTCTTGTTGGTTATTAATATTATCCTTTTTTTATGATTGGTTTTTGGAGACATGGATGTAAAGAGACTTGGAAGGTGTGAAGGTTGGGAAAGGGGAATCATCTGCTTCTTACTTATTTGTGTGTGGAAACAAATACTGTGATTGACAAGTGATGAGTGTGTGATTTTACATAGCTTATTGGTGAAGTTGTGTGAAGCAGTTTCACCATTTTGATTATTATTATCCTCAAATTTATGATAAAACTAGAAGTTAGAACTTTGGATCTATCATGCATGGCAACATGAAAAAATCACCCATTTTGAGGGGTAAGTAGGTTATATTCCTTTCTCATGTTGGAGCTTCTAGGAATTTCAAGTAAATATTTTACATAGTTTCACCACAAATGAAGGAACTCTGGGAGGTGAAATGGGCATATGGAAGAACTCTTGCGACTGACACAAAATAAGAAAAGCAATTCCTCTTACATATACAATGTAGAAATTCAACTTTGAATAAAGAATATTCAAGTAGATACATCTGAAGTATTGACGCTTATTATTTTCCTAAGCCGTTGAGGCTTAAGATAGATATTTGTTACTTTGCCTTTTGAAGGTTATTGGATTAGTGGGCATCTAGGGAGAGAAAATATTCATTAGAAAATTCCAAATTATATATAAATTATTTTGGGATTATGGGGTATCAAAATCCAGTGCATAAGGTTTTTGCTTTGACCCTTTTGATTACTTTTTCCTGATTAAATTTCCAACATCAAAATAATCCCTAGTGAACAACCAGGAAATCTCCAACCTGTTGCACAACCATTTAGGCTACATATGCACAAACCTCTTATAAATTATTCATATAATATATATTTAAATAAATATGAATACAACACTCTTCACCATCTCACATTCTCACCTCACGGTTCAACTGAGCTATGTGCTTACAGGAATCCCAAGACAGTTTGTTAAGAAGAAAGAAAATAATATTTAGATGAATATGATGCCAAAGTATCATCAGTGTCTCAAAACTTACATACCAAATTTTCTGTCTCCCTGCTTCCATGAAAGTAACTTATTCAAGTCCTTTTGGATATATCAGAAGTAGGCAAGCATTTAAATAGGGCTTAGAAGAACTAAAAATCATGTATAATATCAGATTGCAAAACATAAAGAGCATTGACCAAACACATTTATGCACAGATGCAGGAAGCCCCATGATGGTTATCAAGGTGTCTTTTTTTTTTCCTTTGAAAAGAGGATTGGTGTTTGAGATAATCTTGTGGGATTTACAGCCTAAATGGCAAGGTATTTCAAAGCTATGTAAATAAAATATGAAGCATGATATTCAGGACCATTTTTTGTTTAGTAGGCTCCTATCACTTCTCTCTGAAAGATGTTTGTGGAGAAAATGAATTGTTTTCTTCCTCCCCACCCGAGGCTCAATTGGTTAGTCATTGCTTGAAAATATAGTTTAAGATAATGTTATGTTTGACGTTGGAGGTAGTACATTTTCTCTGAAATGTATCAGATATACTGTCAAACAATTGAACAGAATCCAAATTTGCACGGGGAACAGGTCCCTTCTTTCATATGCATGTCTGCATTGAATACAACATACTTTAAATACATAATTAGTCAAGTGTTATTTCCATCCAAGGTAGTAGTTTTGAAATGCCCTAATTTCCTAATTAACATGTATGTCTTCCTCTTTCTGATCACTACCTCTGCTTGTTGTTTGATTTACTTTTCATGGACTTCAACATGACAATTTTTCCAAATATTGAACTGGGTGATTATTCTGCTGTGTAGCTTATTAATTGGTTTATGTCACATTTCAGTGGCCTTTGTTAATAAGAATTGGGTCTGATCCTGGCTCATTCATTGCAGGGGCACCCTAAAATCACCTTGGTCTCGGAGGAAAAGGAAGCATGCCCTCTCACCTCAGCAGTGGAACAGTCTATTTTCACCTGATGGACAAATCATAGATGGAGTGAAGCTTTTAAAAAAAGTCCGGAGTGGAGTGAGTACTTTATGCTGTCCTACACTTTTAACCTCTTAATATTTCTTCCTTTTCCGTTTAGTTATTCCCCACCTTCTGCCTTATACATATTTTAATCATTCCTAATATGTGTTGCAGGGAGTTGACCCAAGCATAAGGGCTGAGGTCTGGCCTTTCCTCCTCGGAGTGTAAGATTCTACCTCCCTTTTGCATCTTTCATCTATCTCCATTTATTTTAGACTTTTTGTTGCTTGGAAACTGAGTTAAAAATTCAGCTATTTCATTTGTTTTTTAAACAAAGTGTAGTAAATCATTCTTATCATCTGGTAGCAACTTAGATGTCACAAGCTGTTTCTTTTTCTATCTTAGCCATTAATGAGAGTGAAATCATTGATATGATTGTCACACATGCAATAGAAGGATAAAATCTATTACAAGTGGGTGGATTTACCATAATAAATGTATAAATTTTCTTGAATTTCTTAGATATTTAAATTAGAACCAGTCATGGTTAAGACATTGACATATCTGTCTAAACGCCATAAAAGAACCACAAACCTACACACTCATATCCGGTTCCCCTCCACAAGTCCCCTTGACGTGGGATTGCATCACCTGTGCAGCTGTGCCTGTGTCTTACCACAGGAAGATTTATTGTACCAACCTATGAGACAATGCCATGTGGCATTCAGAGGGTATTATTGGATAAACATATTTTAAAAAAAAAACTACTAAATTTTATTGGAGAAACACAGTGTTGTTGGTTTTTCTTTTTCTTTTTCCAATAGTACCCTTACGGTTGTCACATGTCACCACATGATTGGCTACGACAGGAAATTTTGTGTAACAAGCCAAAGATGATCTCATCTTCCCTTGACGTTATTGCCGGCATTGTGACAAAAACACGGGTAGGTAGTGTCGTCAAGGGCTCCAGCTGGGTGGGGGAGGGGGGTATGTCTCCAGATTTCAGGGCCAGTATGTGTGTGGGGTGATGGAAATAATAAATTGGAGAAATTTTATTTGTATATTTAACTCACGAGTACTGTACTGCTATAGTATTCATGACTATATTTGAAGTTTTATAATTGTGAAAAATGATATTATTCTTGATTATCCTTTTCTATACCAACTGATGGAGATATTTGCATTGCTATGTTCATCAGAAGCTCATATGAAGGAATCTAATCTGCATAATTAATGAAGGAATTACTCAAGATCTGAATATCTAAATTTGTGCATACCTTTGTTAAACAGGCTATGTTGAATTAAGCATGTAGTTGCCTGCACTACAGAAATATATAATTTTAGTTTAGTTTATATAATTCATGATGCATTTTCCAGCATTATCTGCCTGTCTAACAAATAATATGCACTTATTTCTCATTCTGTAATTGGAAATAAATTGTTTTCTAAATGTGTAATTTAGTAGTTTTCAACATGTCGCATTGCATTTGCAATCTCTGATTTTATGCCAGTATTGTTGTATCATTTAGAACCAATTAATTACTTTATGATGAAATTGCCAGCATATTTGATAAATGTTAACAGGATCAGTTTTTCTGTGCAGATACAACTTAAACAGTTCAAAGGCTGAGAGAGAAGCAATTAAAATACAAAATAGGTATGTAAATTAAGCGCCCCCCCCCCCCCCCCCCCCAAAAAAAAAAAAAAAACCCACCCACACACATGTGTAATTTCCCCTAAGTTTTATTTCAATGAACTTTGTTGGTTGGATTCCTACCGGTTTTTCCCAGAAAAAATAGTTTATAGTTTACATGAACAAGGTTTCCCCAGTATATCTTGCCAAGAGGAACCTTCTAATTATTGTTAATCCTGCATATTTGGTATCCAAGGTGGTAGTTCTTATCATCTCTTTTTTTTTTAATGAAATTAAGTTGGTTAAAATCCATATATCATGAATGTGTAATCTACATTTAAAATAATTTTGCGGAGCCTCAAAATCTTTTGAGTTACATTTCCTAGAATGTCATTGCATAACATTTTGTTATATAAATACAGGAAAGAATATGAAAATCTGAGGCGACGATGTCGGAAACTCCTGAAGCACGTTAATAACAGCCAGAAGAAGACGAAGGAAGCTGATGACTCTAAAGATGGAGAAAGCGACATTCTCAATGAAGTCTTAGATTCCCCTGCATCTGAAGATGTCAGTGCCAGACAATCTCTTTCGGGGGATGAAAGAAGTGCAGAATATGATAACTCAGTCCCTCCTTCCAACTCAGTTATGGAAGAAGATGATAGGAGTGGCCTCATCAACATGGATTCTACAGCGGCTGACACCGAATCTTCAGGCACCGAAACTTCCATTGAAGATGACAATGAAGATTCTGATGTAACGCAGTCTGCTGCTGAAGGTAGCGAAGAGAGGACAGTCCCACCTAAGGAAAATATTTCCGAGGGTCAGATATTGGAGGACTTCACCACATGGCAGCGGATCATCCGTCTGGATGCGATCCGCGCCAACGATGAGTGGATCGTATACTCCCCAGCCCAAGCCACAGTCTCTGAGGCGAAGTCCATACAGGCCGCCCAGGCCGTCGGGCTGAAAGACTACGACCACCTGGAGCCGTGCAGGATACACCACGCGGCCCGCCTCGTCGCTGTCCTCGAGGCGTACGCGCTGTATGACCCAGAGACGGGCTACTGCCAGGGGATGAGCGATCTGCTCTCACCCATCCTCGCAGTGATCGAGGAGGACCACGAGGCGTTCTGGTGCTTTGTGGGGTTCATGAAGAAGGCCCGCCACAACTTCAGGTTGGATGAGGTGGGGATAAGGAGGCAGTTGAACACGGTCTCGAAAATCATCAAGTCGAAGGATTCGCACCTGTACAGGCACCTGGAGAAGCTGCAGGCGGAGGACTGCTTCTTCGTGTACAGGATGGTGGTGGTGCTGTTCAGGAGGGAGCTGAGTTTCGAGCAGACAGTGTGTCTTTGGGAGGTGATGTGGGCAGACCAGGCCGCCATACGAGCGGGGATAGGCAAGTCGGCTTGGGGGAGGATAAGGCAGCGCGCACCACCGACGGAGGACTTACTGCTTTACGCGATTGCAGCGTGTGTACTACAGCGGAGGAAGCTCATTATTGAGAAGTACAGCAGCATGGATGAGATACTGAGGGAGTGCAATAGCATGGCGGGGCAACTCGACGTCTGGAAGCTCCTCGACGACGCCCACGATTTGGTGGTCGGTCTTCATGATAAGATCTGATGGTGGTTTTTTGGATGAGGCGAGCATTTCATCTGCTGATTTATTTGATGATGATCTTGTGTTTTGAGGATGTTGAAAAGGTTGTAACTGCTAATTTGTTGGATCTTGGATTTGTTGCTTTGACGGATGCTCGGGCGGGCTATGATAGAGATCATTATATGTTCCCACACTCAATTAAATCTGGAAAATGTTTCATTTCTTGTTCCTGTTTTCAAATACAGGTGTGGTATATACTTCATGAATGATATCATTTATAATGAGATATGTATTTTTATAAAAAATATAATATATTATTTTATGAATTGAATGATAACATTTAACAATTCAATAAATGAGAGGAACTGACGAGATGGGACTATATTTTAAACTACAAAAAAGACTAAAGTATGACAATGCTCATTAAAAAATTGATGGTTCTTTGGCCAGAAGACTGCACTCTGAAAAAAAAATTTGATTGACCTCATGAAATCCTCAACTACCAAATGTGCTTGTTAAATGAAGGCTTGCAAAAAATACATGAGAACTCAACTACCAAACGTGTTTTGTTAATGGAAGACTTGCAACCAAAAATAAAATATATCTGCTTTGCATTTTTATATTTTTCAAAATAGATAATATAGCATAAATCATCGCAGAAGTGTATGACTGGGACAACAACCATTTTTTACCAATTAAAATTTCAGTATCACACCAATGAAAACATCACTTACTTTATTCATGGTGCAAATTTGCAGAGACTTAAAACACTGCAAACTAATTATTGTCTGCCCCATAACTTTTCTTTTCAATCTGGTAAAATAGAAAGTAGAAACTCCATCAACAACTAGAGTTATCTACCACAAGCAGAACTAAGATTTAATTCCTCACACATACTGATACTCCCATTTTAATAGTTCTCACACGGAGAATTGAAACAATTTGACACACCTTGGAATGGTACACTAAATAGCACCTACTCCGACTTTGTATAGTGCCTGACAACAAATGCCAGGCCCAAGATCAGGATGGGCACAAGGAACTGCAAGATTTTTATTAGGAACTCGTTGGTCTTGTCGTGGTTGTATCGATCGGGCTGGGGAGGGATGTACATTCGCTTTAAAGGAATCGTCGAGGTGTCAATTTCGCCGATGCAGTACTTGCTCATCATTTCTCTTGCCGAATCGCTGTGACCAGTGTCTTCAAAATCATTTGTTGCGTCCTTTCCTAGAAACAGCAGATGTATGTGACGATGATCAATTGACAGAAATTACCAAGCGGTTTTGTGTTACTTGTAATATGGAATGGTGTGACATCTCAAAGCTAAGAAAAAATGTGCACTTGTTCAAAGAATTTATATGGAGATAGAAAGGAAAAAGGCTTACCAGTTGCTGCCAGCAGAACCTCTTCACCCCCAGGATGCTCACTCATAAATTCGGTTACGTCATAGACCTAGAAATCATAACCCCATTATTTGCTGTTGAAAGATGTTAAATTGTGTGTATATATATAATCTCTAGTGCAACATGAAATATGTATGATGACTGTCTGCACTCTGTTTATAGCCCTTGCACTGAAACAATATATGGATGCCTGAGATTTCTCTTCATTAAGACAGGCAAACAATAAAATACAAATCCGTCATTGGAAGTGAAAAAAAACTGGGAATACCATTATCTGAACTTGTAGATTCAGACAACATGCTAAAATGTGACGACAAAAGTTTCTAACAAAGGGGGAATCATGGATAGTACCATGTCGAGTCAACAATGCAGTTCAATAGGACCTTAATAAATTTCAATTCACAGTCAAGTGTTTAGTCACAGAGTGTCAGAAACGCAAAGTCATAGAAAAATATAACAAACAGAACCTTCTGTTGGTTAGTTGCTTAAAGAAAATCATTCATTGGTTGAAATATAGCATGGAAAAATAGGCTGAGCATACCATAATCTGAACTTGTAGACTCAGATAACATGCTAAAAGGCAATTACATGTGTGGCAATTGTGCATTCTAAGTTTCTAACAAGGAGGGAATCAATTATACTCTACCATATGGACTCAACAAGGTTAAAGTTCGAACTTCAATGAGATTGTAATAAGTTTCAATTCACAATCAAACGCGTCATCAAGCAAGTTTCAGAAATGAAACTATGGAACTTGCAATACAAAAATAACATATCAAAGATCCTTTATATGTCAAAGTTACTTATATGCCCTTTTTATTGAATATTACTAAAGATTGTCTGTGGGGGAACAGTGTGAGACACAATCTTCATTATACCTTGGCCATCCCAGAATTAAAAGTTGACTATGATATAACAAGGATAAACTAAATAGACTTTTGGTTGGACAATCTATTAGCTGATACACTATCCTATGTGGCAACATCCTTAACGCCAATCAGATTCAAATAGATGATGTTATTTTTTTATCAGGACACCTATTCATCACATATTTTATGATGATTTTGTAGTTGAAGTTATGACAGAGGTCACTTCCTGTCATGGTTATCAGATTTTTTAATCTTCTTATATAAATGGCAAACGGCAGTGACATCTGTGAGGTCATATGGAACAAACAACTCTGCAATTTGCATCAGTGAATATGATACAAGCTTCTTTTCTCATTAACCTTAAATTTGACAAACAGATAAATTTAAAGACCTCTAAAATTTCAAGAAGCACACAACTGATACAAATTCAATTCTTCTAAATTCTTAAGATCATTATGCTTAAACAGTGTTGTTTTCTTTAGAGGTGATCCCAATGCACATCTCTGATGCAGCATGTATATAGTCTACAACTAAAAAAAAAGCTAGAGGGCACTAACTATAAATGCAAAAGCATAATTGCTTATTATTTTGAAACGCACCCAAAGAAGAACAGAATTAACTGTGTCAACTGCTATCAAATATACCCAGTTAAAGGATGGTATTTGGAGTAAATGCCACTCTCCAAATATGTACATAAAGAGATCATTGGGAAATACACACGAGGTAGAAATTCTTTTAACTAGCCATAAGTTACTTCAAAACAAACAAATGCCATTGTATATATCAATTTATGAAACCAAACCAAAATACTGAAGTTCCCAGCTAATATCCAAGTGAATGAGATGGAAGAACACAAATATGTTTTTAAAAGAACAACTTGATTATTCCTGAGCTGAAAAATGGGAAAGTTGAAAGTTAAAATATTTGTTCTGTATAAATGAATTTGTGAAGGGAAACACTGTGCATCAGAGTTTGTAATTCACACCCCAAAGTCCATCTCAATTAAACTCAACTATGCTCTAATATGCATAATAAAATATTATATCATTGTTGAATTCAAAATGAGAAATTTAGAGAATTCTTCATTGGGAACAAATGGATAAAAGGAAGTACCATACAAATCCATCAGGAGTTTTTTTTAACTTTGCATTCTTATTATTTTTATTTAGTTCTTTACAAACCATTTCAAATATTTTGAACAATCATCACGTTACAATCTATTTTGCAAAAATCTTTTCTTGGATATACGTAATTTTAAAAATTAAGGAGATAGTTGAAGGAATGTGGAAGTGGTTTCGAAAAGGCAAAAAGAGAATCAGTGTGATAATGCTAAATTTGAAGGCCTTATTCAGCATGCAGTGTGTTGGGCCATTTGGCTCACATGCAATGAGTACATTTTTTAAGGGAAACGGACATATGAGGAAAATATTCGGGCGGTCATTACGCATCAGTAAGGGCTCGGGTTTTGGTACGGATAGGAGAATAAAAGGCTTTCAATATCATGGGGATAAAATGGAGAAGATAAACAATCTTGTTTTCTCAGGCAAGGGGTTCTTTTGTAGTCTTTTAGTTTTCATTTTATCATTTCTTTTGTAATTGGAGATCCCTCATCTCTATTTCGTTCGAGGGGCACCATTTTAATATGATAGTTCTTTTTCTTTGAAAAATTATTAAGGAGATCATTGAGAGACTCTGAGCCTCCATCCTTTCCCCACCAATTTAATGTGAAGTTTTCATATTTCATTAATTGAAATATGTAAATGCTCACTACATTTATAGTTATACCTTCAACATGGCTGACCGTGCCTCATACAAGAGTGACTCATATTTTCCCCCACAACTTAAATGGATTGCCCATTGGTTTTATCTGTGGGGAGGGGTCACAATCATTTTCTTTTATTGTTAGCGACTATGTCATGTAATATACATACTCTGTTGGAAAAATGTCTCAAATCTGATATACCAATTTTGGATGGCGAGGATGAAATCATTTAGAGTGGGCACCTAATTGACTAGATCATCAATTTGGATAAGTCTACCTCACTTTTGTATATACGTAGAAGCCCTAATGGATGTTGAGTAGGATAGTTAAGAGATACTCCATGGAAGGTTTGCATGTAAGTTTCAATGTATTTGTAAATCTCAATTATTAGTGGATGCTCTCGTATTTTATAGTCTCGTGGATATAGGCTTAGGTCGAACTATGTTAAATTTGTGTTCCTCCTCTTGTCATTCTATGATCTTGTATCTATTTCTGTTTTTTCGCTTCTGCTATGCACAACACACCCTACTTCCATACGTCTCTCAAACAGTGTCATTGAAGGAATACCCAACAACCAGAAAGATCAGTTTTTAATTTAGACTTTTCAGGGTTAAAACATAATAGAATCCAAAATCTTACTCTAAAATAGGGGGAAAAGAGGTGGTCGAGTACTTGAGTCAACCTATTCACCCAATTTTTTTTATTTTACAATTGATAAGACAGTTTTGTCTCGCTAACATTCCTCGTATGCCTATCTCACAAACAGTGTTTCAATTCGAAACACCTTTTCATGAAAATCAAAACCAAACAAGACATCAAACAAATATATTTCACTCAAACAGCAGAAACATTAAATCTAACCAGTTTCTTGAATCGAAACACAGAAAGAAAAAAAAACATTAGAAACACAAGTGAACACAAACATCTCGAGAAAAATAAAAAAACAACACAAAGAATCAGCAGTGACTAAACAAGGTCGATTACATGATCGTCAACGACGAAACGATCAATTTCGTACCTTTCCGAAGATGATGAGCCAGCAATCATGAGTGACGTTGTGCTTCACCACATCTTCGAAGGCTATGACCTTCAGATCCGACTTCGACTCCATCCCCTGCTCCAAACAAGAACAAAAAAAAAATCTGATGTATGTCAGCCGATCAATCGATCTGGACCGTTAGATCTACAATCAACGATCATAAAACGAGAGAAAAAAAGGGATCTCACAGAGAGAGAGAGAGAGAATCGAAAACCTTCTTCACCAAAACTTCAGTCGCGATAAGAGCACTGCGAGTACAGAATGGTTTGGGATTTGGTGGTATTTATTTACGGGATACTGGCCGGCATTAACGTTGGGGGAAATTACAAGAACACCCTCCTTTTTCGTATTTGCAAAATTACCCTTGAATATTTGGAAAAAAAATAATTTAATTGTCCACGGTTGTTAAAAATATTTCACGCAGATTCCAGATGTAAGGTCTGAGAGATTTGGTTGGTTATCATGTTCTCTTAGCCCCCGTTTGAAACGGGGATAGTTTTTATTCTAGGATATAGATTTATCCAAACATAAATGAGTATATATAAGGATAAAGTGATTTTGTGTTTGGTTGTATTTTGAATTATTCTCATTGGTAAACGTAAGAATAAATGTTTTGTTGTTTGGGTAAAATGTGAATAAAGTATGGATAAGGATTTATAAAATGTAAAAAAGTAATGATAGTTGATTTGACAGGTGATTTATAAGAGGTGATGACAGTTGATTTGACAGTGGGCCCACATATTCTTTAGGTGGCATAACCTATGATAACTTTTATTCTAGGGGTTGATAGGAATCCCTATACCACTTTATCAAGGTTTATTCTGGCATAATTTATCTGGGGTTATCCAGGGTAAACAAACACCCCCAAATACTTATCCGAGGTTATCCGGGGTTAACCGGGGGTTATACTTGTTCCAAACAGGGGCTTAAGGAAAGTTTATTAAGAATAGTATTAATTGATAGTATTAATGATTTTATTTTGTGTAAAAGGCCTTTCACGGGCTCATAATGAATATTTAACCCCCTTTGGAACATGGATAAGTTTTATTATTGGGTATACATTTATCTGAGCATAAATGAGTATAAATAAGGATAAAGTGATTTTGTGTTTGGTTGTGTTTTGAATTATTCTTGTTGGTAAACGTAAGAATAAATGTTTTGTTATTTGGGTAAAATGTGAATGAAGTATGGATAATGATTTAAAAAGATAAAAAAATAATGATAGTTGATTCGACAGGTGATTTATAATAGATGAAGACAGTTGATTTGACAGTGGACCCACATATTCTTTGGGTGGAATAACCTAAGATAACTTTAATTTCAGGGGTTGATTGGAATCCATATACCACTTTATATCAATTTATTTTGACATATTTTATCAGGGGTTATCTGAGATAAACAAACACACCAAAATTTCTATCTGGGGTTATCCAGAGACTTATTATACCCAAAACAAACGAGGGCTTAGGAAAAATATCAAAAAAAAATATTTAAATGTAGAAATATCCAAATCATCCACTTTTTAAATTATACAAAAAAATGTTTCATTTTCCTATTTTAAAAACTAAAAAACTAACATATCATTATGTAATTTTTAAACATACTATTATGTAATTTTTAAACTATGTCGGCTAACCAAATAAAAATCGATTCAGTTTGATTTTTTATTATATGTGAATATAGTTTGGTTCAATTTAAAATTGTCAAAAGCTGACTAAATTGCACCCCTAGTTCCAGGTGTTATTTGCCTCCAAAAGCTCCTTTTTTATATATAATTGAAAAGGCCATTTAAGGGTTTAGTTTATATCAGCAAAATGAGTATTGTGTACATCATTTGTGGCTATAGCCTGTTCCCAAATCCCAACACATTTTGACAAACCAACTGAAAATTATGTGTCATCTTCCAAAATTGAAAAATGCGTGGCCTTGACCATGCCTTTGATACTTTGCAAAATCAAAATTGTGAGTCAGAATTCAATATTCAACAAATGTGTGACTAATGCAGATCACCTAACCTACCACGCAATAATTATTTGCAGTTTTCAATGGCCAACCCACCTTTGTACAAAGAACTCACAATCCACGTGATCACCAACACAGTTTATTTGAACACAGTTTATTTGTGGAAGATGGCATTAGAAATTCGCACTTCATGCTTTAAGGGATGTTTTCTGTATAAGAAAGATAACAAAAACCCTGATAGGTGCATGTCACCTGTCTCAAAATTCTAATTTGAATAGTACAATAGCCATTAGAAACATGGGTGGGATGGGCAATATATGGTTTCTGTGTCAATATATTGTTTCTCCTAACATTTTTTTCTGTGTTGATTACTGTCACCAGGGACATATTTAAATGAGGTGTAGGGTATCTGTATAGGTATATTTGATTACATTGATGGGTATTTAAACAGGTATATTTTGGGTTAGGGGGATATTAAAATTGAAGAAAAGAACTCACATTTCTGTTCGTTGATCTATTCGGAGCCCTCAATTATTTTTTTCAAGAGTTTATACGTAGCTAATTATAAATATATTTTCTTGTAAAAATAAATTACATATTCATATAGAAATAATTGCATATATATTTATGTTATTTGTAATTAAAAAATATACTAAGATACTGAAGTATATATTACTTTAACTAATTTAATCTATTGCGTTATTAACGTGGCTTTAAATGGGATTGTAAAGCTAACTATAAGTATATCAGTGTTCAGTGAAATGTTTGAGATTTGAAATCATAGGTATGTAATTTTTAAAAATTTTAAGAAAAACTTCATTTTTAAAGGGTTTTCAATCTCGAGGTACCCTTGTACATTTTTTGTGATAGATTGTTCGATTCATATTACATTTTAATTTTGTTTAACATTCATTCTTTTCATTTTTTGTGACAGGAAATAATGAATTTTCAAAAAAAAACATTAGACTTTCAAATTAGCTTGGCAAATTTCTAAATATGGAAAAAGGAAATAAAAAAATAATTTTCTCTATCAATTGTTCATTATTTCAACATCATTATCTGATAATTTTGATTGTCTTAAATTATCATTCATTTATTTTATTTTTTTGTATTTTTTATTTACTTTAAACCTCTCGATCCAGGCCTCCCCTTATTCTAATTCTTGGTCCGCCCCTGATTAGAAAGACAAAGAAAATATCTACAACTTCTATTTGTACACCAAGACCAGATGATGCCTCTAACCATGCTAAAACATCGACAAACAGAAGACCTCACGCTTTCTTTTTTGATAGGTGAGAATGGTAAAACAGCTGTAACTTATCCAATAGAGTGTTGCTACATGGGTCCCAGAATTTAAGCCCCAGTGATAGACCCCAATAGTTGTCGATTTTCTATTGGATGCTTGATTGACTTTTACATAAGGATAAAATAACAAAATACAAAATTACCTTTATTTAAAAACCACTCATCCCTTCTTGAATAATCATTCCCATCTTTCTGTGGTTCCATTTTTTTATCTTCCCCTGATTTAGGCTGTACCAACCAACCATCCAAATTTGTTAGGATTTTCAAAAATAAAAAAGATTTCAAAATCATTCAACTATCCATATTTATTAGGGTTTCCAAAAATAAAAATAGATTTTTAAATTATTCACCATCCAATTTTGTTAGAGTTTCCAAATATAAAAAGATTTCGAAATCACTCAACCATTTAAATTTGTTAGGGTTTCCAAAAATAAAAAGTAAAATGCATTTGAACCCCTGAAGTTTTCAAAACCTATAGAAACGCTCCCTAAAGTTTAAAAACGTGCACTTACATCCACTCCCATTATATTTTTTCATTAAGGTGTGACAAATAAATTTAAAATTACTATTTTACCATTAACTATCTAAATATCCATTAAAATTAATTAATTAATTTTAGACATACTTTATGGATATTAACTTATACAATAATTAAATCTTCAAATACATCTGGATGTATTTTTGTGAGAATTAAGTTATATAATAATTAATTAAAAGGTGAAAACAACACACACAAAAAGGTGAAAACATGATAAAGGTTTAATTAAAATGGTAAAATCGTACTTTTATCTTATTTTAATAGAAAATCAAATTGCAAGGGGTGTAATTGCATATTTTTAAACTATAGGGGGTGTTTCTGCAGGTTTAGAAAACTTCAGGGGACCAAACGCATTTTACCCAAAAATAAAAACAGATTTTGAAATTATTGACCGTCCAAATTTGTTAAAGTTTCCAAAAATATAAATATATTTTCAAATCATTGAAAAAAAACCTTGTTTGATTTTCATGTAACTAACTTTTAAAAAGGCAAATATCATTTAAAATCACAAAAGGAAGAAATATAATGTATATAAAATTTAGATACATTTGGAATGTAACTGAATATTAATGAAAAACATAAACTGCATAAATGCACAAAAAAATTCAAAAAAGATAATGCATATAATGTTCAGATATATTTGTAAAATAAATATGACTTTCAAGCAAAAATAGCATAATTGTTTAAACAAATGTATGTGATTTTAAATGAATATAATTGACTTTAAATAAAAACAAATACTATTCAAAATCACATTAAATTTGACTTTTAAGCAAAAAAAGATGAAATCCGAGTATAGAATTTGAGTATTCATAAATTCACTAAGATCATATAAAGTTCAGTTACATTTTGAATGTAACTGACTTTTAAAATATATAATATATATGAAATTCAAATACAATTGATAATGTAACTGACTTGTAGTATATAATACATATAAGGTTCATATGAGTTTTAAATGTAATTGATTTTCAAAATACAATGCATATAAGGTTCAGATTATTTTGAAAAATAATTGACTTTCAAATATTAACACACATTTAGTCATGAATATGAATTTTAATAAAAACCGAAATGTTTAAACGAATGTTGATAATTTATTTCAGATCATCGAAAATGAAAGAACATGCTATCAAACACCATATTACATATCATAACATCGGTTTAGAAAATAGTGCATATAAGTTTAACAAAAATATGAATATGTAACTAAAATTTAAATGTTAACAACAATATGCCAGATTTAAACTTCAACATCAAAAACATCAAATCAGAGATTGTCACGTTGAACATAAACAACTATCAGAATGAACATGAAAAAATAAAATAAAAGAAAAAATGAAACAATTGTAAAAACATATAATAACAACCGTCACATCTGAATCGGCAAACATTGAAATGGATGCCAAAATGTTCAGTTGTTTTTTTCGATCAAATAAAAAGCTAAGAAGGTCCTTCAAATATCAAATCCGATGTTGAAGAATCTCTATTAAAAAATTGGATCTACTTCAATGTGTTCTTCAAAGGAATTATCCATATTTCACCATGATAATTGAGGAATTATCCATATTTCATCATGATAATTGGCCGGGCTTTCGGGCCACGGGCTTTTTGGTGACCCTTAATCTCCACCATGCAGTTTATTAAGCCCACCAGTCAAAAAATAAAAAAAATTGTATATAGCTTTAATTTGAAAAGCACTAATCTCATCGATCCATTCGACAGTTACACTGTCGATCATTATTTACAACATTTGACGGGCACTCTGTCAATCTGTATTTAAAACATTTGACATTCATTATGTCAATTACTTTTAAATCATTCGATATGTTACATGTCGACCTTCGATGTTCACCTCGACACTGGGTCTGTCGAACAGAAAACATAAAAAATTTACATCCTATCTTTGTATAAAATGTAAGAAAACATTATATACTTTTTTAATTTGAGATAAAAATTCTTTTTTTCTTTATGGACATAAATATTGACCACATGACTAATTCAAATTGTAACAGCTGGACCCCCTAATTTAGTTTTGACTCTTTCCTTTAATTACGAGATTTATGTAACAGTATAATATTAAAGATTGATATTATAAAAGGGACTGGATCCTCTACTTGTTTTTCTTTATAAAATCATCTAAATATACCAATGTAAAATGTAGGTTTTATACTTTCTTCAGAACCATCATGCCACAAAACTAGAATTGTTGTTGTAACTAGACTTGCATATATTTTTGAGACTACTTATTTTTTAAATGAGTTGTATGTATAGTCAATATGTTATGTTATTCAGTGATGGATATTAAGTTATTTTGACATTCCTTTGTTGGAAAATAGATATGCTTGTCGAAAGAAAGTAGAAGGAAAAAAACAAATACGTAATCATGCGAAAATAAATACATGTGGTTCAATATTAATGTCCACAGAGAAGAAAAAAAATTATTTTAAATTAAAAAAGTATATAATATTTTCTTTCATTTTATACAAAAAATATGATGTATATTTTTCATGTTTTCTGTTCGACAGACCCAGTGTCGAGGTGAACATCGCAGGTCGACATGTAACCAATCGAATAGTTTAAAGACAGTTGACAGAATAATAGTCAAATATTTTAAATATAGATTGATATAATAATTGTCGAATGTTGTAAATAATGATCGACAGTGTGATTGTCGAATGGATCGGTGGGATTAGTGCTTTTCAAATTAAAACTATATATGTTTTTATTTTAATTTTTTAGTAAACAGCATGGTGGGATAGACAGGGCCGTTTCTGAGTGTGACCTGCATTGTTTATCTCTCCCTCCCGCGATCTCAGATCCCTCTTTAGATCTTCTTCTTCTCCTCTCTCTCTCTCTCTCTTTAAAACCCTAAATTTCGAAATGACCATCCATCCAAACGAATTGGAGGCGGAAGTCGTAGAGACTTCCGACATCCCGAGCGAGGGAGAAGCAGGCCCATCGGTGACGGAAGGCGATCCCGAGCCCGAGTCCAAGCCGGAGCCGGAGCACAAAGAAACTGAGAAGGAGATCCGATCGGAAGGTGCGGAGGAGCCTTCACAGGCTCCCTCCAATGTAATTGGACGGTCGGATGATCTTGACGATGGCGAGGGAAGCCGTACCCTCACAATGAGGGAGCTCCTGAGTGAGTTGAAGGAAGACAGGGAGACACCGAAGGCCGAGGAGGTTCTGGGGAGGAACACTGTGACGGGCGGTCAGGATCGGAGCTCCTCTCAGAGGTCTGTATCGATTGAGATCACGTGAGCCGTTTGATGCATCGGTGGATAACAATGAGGGATATTGTTCTGCTTAATTATTGATTTTCCAGGAAGATTTGATTTTGCATGTTATGATGACTGAACAATCTCATGCTTATTATGCCTTGTAAAATTGTTTTTTTAATTATTTATTTGTTGGTTCAGTCAGGATAGCTTGAAACAACACCTTATAGCACAGAATGATGTGGCAATGGAGCTGATCAACAGTGTCACTGGTGTGGATGAGGAGGGTCGCTCTCGGCAGCGCATTCTTGCCTTTGCTGCTAAGAGGTTGTACATATTCTTTCAAAAATGTCTATTTAAAAATTATTCATTACCATTGCCAAAAGTTTATAGTTACTGATGCTTAATGGATGCATTGACTGGCTTGAATAAGTTGTGTATTCCTTGCAATTTCAGCACTTGCAGACACCAATTTTTGTATCTGTTGGGATTCAAGTCCATGACCTTCTATTTATATCTTAAAATTTGATTTGTTTAAATTTCAGTATAGAGTTCTATTAGATGAAGGCATGGATTTTCCAATAAAGATATGTTATCTTTGATATATGAGCAGAAATTGAGCCAATGAGTCCCAATGTTTTACTGCTCATTCTTTTAGGTTAGAAAGAATCCCATGTGTTGTCTACATGCGGATAACTTTGAGAAGTTTTGCATCTCTATGATCAAATTGCTCAACACACTGCTTGAGGGATCATTTGTGAATTTCTGGCTGGCTGGCTGGCTTGTATCCTCATCCTTATTTTTAAATTTCTGAGCTATTCCCACATTTGTTAAGAGTTTTTTTATTCTTAGATCCTTCTTTCGAGGAGCACTTAGCTTACTCTGTATTTCATTGCTCCTCCCCATTACACAAAAGACCCATGATACTTAAACCTTAGGCAGATCTAGTCTTGTTTACTTTGGTGAGGGTTTTGTTTAGGCTGAACATCCACATCTTCCTGATCTTCAAACAGGACCTAATATCCTAAATCTGAGCCATCTGGAGCTCCCTAGCCAATTCAAAACCCCAGTGGTCATAGTTTTTTATTTTTCTAATTACTTATTGAATGAAGGTGGGAATCTACCACCATATCTATGAGTTAGGTTAAACTTCAGAAAAAGGGTTGCTCAAGATGCTAAAAACATTGACAACATCATCAATTGTACGAGTGCTGGAGGCATTTCTTGGGAATCATTACCATTCAATTGATTATAAAAAAAATGCTTCAGAAGAACTGTGTGCCTTGTGTTTGTGTGGCATAGTGCTCAACTACAGGGATTCAGTGGTTTTGACCAGCATTGCAGGATCCCAATCCCATGTTCTTATTTTCAAATTCAGCATAGCCTCGGTTTTTTTAACCCTTGTCATATTCTTCTGATTGGAAATCTGGGTAATTTTTGTGGTTTTGTGGTCTATTGGGCATATCAACGTCTTATTCTTGTGATAACATAACATTAAATAGTATTCATATTAGGTCTTGATGAGGAAAATTAACATTTCCTTTATAGGATATATTTTTGTTGTCGTAGTCTTGCCATAGAGATATTTGCATTAGCTGTTCTACTTTTGACCTTCATGCTGGTGCATAAATTTTCAATGTTGTGTTGGAAATTTTATTAAGTGCAATCTCAATGTATTGCATTTATTTTGAAGTAATATCTCAAATAATCTATTGTTGTCATCTGCAGGTATGCTAGTGCAATAGAAAGAAATCCAGAAGATCATGATGCATTCTACAATTGGGCACTAGTTCTCCAGGTTTGGTTTGAATATTTTTAGTCCACATATATGGCTGACAAATCACCTGCTGTAGTTATTTTATCATATAGATGTGATAATGGACGTGGTTTTTTTCACAATTTCACCCCACAAATTGATGAACTCACCCCTATAATGCACATGGAAAATGCCCTGTTGGAGACCATTAATTCAATCCACCATACTATGCCACCCATAAACACTAAACCCACCCCACACTAAACAACACACAAAATTCTCCTCCTCATGGTGGTGGCAAGGGTACGATGACGACAAGGAGGGCATGGCGATGTCAATGATGAGAGTGCCTGGTGATGGCGGAGGGCATGAGGGGTAGGGGGGGGAGAGAGGGTAGGTTGCAAGAGGGCATGGGGATGTTAACGATGAGGACATAATGGGCGGGGAGAGAGGGATTGGACGAAGAAGGGCATGATGACGACGAGGGCGGCATTGAGAGAGGGTGTGGTTGGTTGGAGGAGGGCACGGTGATGGTGGTGATGGCAATGGTGAGGAGGGTATGACGACGGTGAAGGAGACATGGAGGGAGGGACAGGGAGTGAATGGTTGAGGTGGACTTCGAGATAAAAAAAACATTGTATGCGTATATGGGGTGGGTTTAGTTTTTTTAATAAGTGATGGGTGGGTTTAATAACGGAGTGATTCAGTTTTTTGTGGGGTGGAAATCGCTCCCTTCGACAATTGCATAGCAAAATGGGTATAGAATTCGTTGGAGCCCTTGAAACTCTTGGAAATCGCCTTTGTTAACTTCAAATTTACATGTACATATATACACAAGCACATTCATACACGCAATATACACATCTCAGAGAATCTGTTTGTTGCATACATACTAGGCAAGATGCTTTAATCATCACAAAACTGGATACACTATCCAGATTTCATGTGTTTGAGAACCTCCAGACTTGAGATTCAAATAATTACCTGTTGTGCAAATGTTTCTTTCACTTGTTTATTTGTTCACATATTTACATAAATTGTTTTTGCCTTGCAGTTTATTCAACTGTATCGTTATTGTATTTATAGGAGATCCAAGCCACTATCTCAACAACTCTCTTATGACATTTGCAATACAAAATGTTTACTCATATGCTAATCACATCATGTTTTCATCTGCCATCTTTCTAAATATTGATTTGTGCATGCAGGAAAGTGCAGATAATGTTGGTCCAGATTCTAATTCAGCTTCAAAAGATGCTCTGCTTGAGGAGGCTTGTAAAAAATATGATGAGGCTACTCGGCTTTGTCCCACCCTTCATGATGTATGCTTGCTTGTCTGAGTTAATAATACTTGGAGGAGTCATTAAATAACTTGATCTTAATGATACATTGCAATTTATTAGGCATATTACAATTGGGCTATTGCAATCTCTGATCGAGCAAAAATGCGTGGTCGTACGAAGGAGGCAGAAGAGCTGTGGAAACAGGTTGGCAAATACTGCATTACATTCCTTTGATCATCTTCTCACTTTGCTGTTGAAGCCATCTCTTGGGTTATAGTCATCTTTTGACGTCTTTTTAGACAATCTTCTTTGACATTGACAACGTGTTTGTCCAACATGCATATTCATGTGTGCCATCATGTTTTTACCATTGCATTTCTTCAGAAATTTTTTGAACATCCAGTATATGTTGGGAGTATTTTTATTTTCTTGCAAAATCATGGTCAATAAATGATTTCAATTGTATGAGTTATCATGGTGATGATTTAACCCAGCAGCAGGATGATTGGTGTGGAGGAGAAGATCGGATTATGGATTCTCTTGAGAATTCATTGTGCAAAATGCTCTGTCCTGATTCTCAAGAGGTATCTCAGTGATTAATGGGATTTGTGGCTGGGTTATGAAGGTTCCTGGAAGGTCAATATACCTCGGAAAACAGGCTTTATGTGGACTGTTCTTCTTAATACGATTCTCACCAAATTAAACAGAGCAGTTTATAGTTTATACACCGGGAGCTTCTTTAAGCTGTGAGATTTGAGGCTTTGAGATTGAACCTTAAAACATCTTTCATTAAATGTTTCTTTCTGTGAGATCGTATGGGGAAATCTCAAGATGGCTTGGGTTAATCCTATAAACCTTATGTTTATTCAATCAATGCTGCAGCAATGTTTCAAATATCGATATTTGCGATATATCGAAGTACCCCCAAAATGATATATCGATTCGGTTATTTTTTATTTATGTTTTTGCCAAAAAATGGGGAAAATGAAAAAATAACAGATAAAATAAGAAAAAAATGTGAAAAAAACAAAAAAAATGAAGAACAATAATGTCAAATTAATTTTTGGGGCATGTAGGAGGGTTTTGGGCGAATTTGTTTGTTAAATGTAAGTAGTAGAAAGTGTGTAGAAGAGATTGAGTGATATAGAAGAAGATTGTTGTTGTTGTGATGAAAACGAAGGTTGGAAAGGTATTTATAGGATAGGAAAAGTGAAGGGTTAAAATTCAAAACAAAAAAAAAATGGGGAGAAGGTTTTTATATCGCCGATATATTGAAAATTTCTCAGTGACGTAATGCTGACGGCATCGCAGATTCGCGATAATCTTGCGAAGTGATTCTATTTTAGCGTTTTACTCGCCAAAATTGATATATTGATCGATTTATCGATCAATATTTTAAACAGAGTGCTGCAGATTTTCCAAAAACAGGGGATAGAGGTAAAAATATGGAGTTTATTTCTATGATACCTCGAGCTGTTTGTTGTGCCATCTGGCTCAAAGAGATGTGGCCGCAGGCAATTATTTCTAGGCAAGGTCCTTTCTCTTGAGGGAGGATTCACTTGTGAGTGTGAGGTCTTCTGGCAGAGACATTGCTTATGTCTCGCACCTCTTATTTTGCAAACTTGTACTTTATAAGCATGCCTTAAGTTTCAAATTTAAATAAAAATTGGTGGGTACCGGCGCCATTTATCAAATTTTTTTTCTGTTTTATCTTTTGAACAGGGTAATGAATGCTTGTGTTGATGTATATCTATTAAAAAATCATACTTATTTGCTTGTGGTCTGTGTGGTCATGTGATTATGCTATAGTGATGAAGAGATATAACCATGCATCATAGGTGGTAATATTTTAATGTTTAGATGAGCATTGTGCATTAAACTTGTCCAATTCTTTTCAGGCAACAAAAAATTATGAAAAAGCTGTCCAGCTCAACTGGAATAGTCCCCAGGTATGAGTAATCTAACATCATCTTGATTCTTTAAGATATTTGAGGTAGTGATATTCTGGCATACATCGTTCATCTTTTTGCATTGCAATATATAATACCTTCTTTTTTTATTGAACTTCTCACTCTGAAATGACCATTTTTTCATCTCCCTATTGCTAAGAGCCATACCCAATTTCCAAATGTAAAATAAACTAGGTTATTACTTTTAAGATATTATTCAATCTGCCATGCTCTGCATATCATCTAGAATGTACATGAAGTGCTTAACCAGTCTTGCTAAGCATTATGTGATGTGTATCCTTGTCCTTTTTGTATGATATTCATCATTCATAATGTTCATAAGCATTGGTTTCCACAACTTGAGTCAATTTAAGAGGACATGTTGCTCTATCAATTTTTTTTTTTAAATATCAGAGGGGCCTCCCGTATCTGACCTTTTGGCCAAGCTGGTAGGCTACCTTCGCATGTTGCTCTATCAGTTCAATTTCAAAAAGCAACATTGTCAATGATACTTTTTCTAGTTTTCTGTCTAGAAAACCTGCTCAGTTGCAAAGATCTCATCCTTCTGTTTTTGTTAAATGTCAGGCACTTAACAACTGGGGACTTGCACTTCAGGTATCTTTCTGTCAATGTGTGACTTCTGAATATTTATCCCTGACTACGAAACTACTTGCACCTTTTTCTTTACGATCCTTTGCTTAGATGTTATACTCTCTCTTCTTCATCTATATCGTGTAAAGATTCCCTTATCATTTGCAAAGGTGAGCTTGATTCATTGCCTGTCATGACATCTAGGAACTCAGTGCTATAGTACCTGCTCGGGAAAAACAGACCATAGTGAGAACTGCAATAAGCAAGGTAAATGATGTAAATTAAAGTCATGCAATCACCATGTTCGACATGTTAAAGTATGGATACGAGTCCCACATTGTGTTGTATTAGAGTTAGCATTATGGGCCTACACATGATTTCTCTTTGTTCATTTCCTTGGCAGTTTCGTGCAGCAATCCAGTTACAATTTGATTTTCACCGGGCAATTTACAACCTTGGTACAGTTTTGGTTGGTATCGTACAGCTCAATTCTTTTCATTTTTTAGGACCGAGTATTTTTATGTTATGATCTTCATCTGTGCCTCTTAACAATTGGTGAAAATACTAAATTTGGTATCTGGCCATCTTGCCTGATATGTAACTCCAAATGATTTTGCAGTATGGGCTTGCCGAGGACACCTTTCGATCTGGAAGGCCAGTCAATGCAAAAGAAGTGTCTCCAGACGAGCTTTACAGCCAATCTGCTATTTATATTGCAGCTGCCCATGCATTGAAACCAAATTACTCGGTAACTACTTTTGGTATTGCTCACATCTCTTTTCGTTCTTAGCTCCAAAGTTTTTTTTTTTTTGGCCTGCGCATAACACACGCATATGTGATCATGCACATGCAGCCTGTGGATTGTAGTGCAGTGGGAAAACTCTCTAATTTTCCTCTATGCATATGCATTCTTTAATAGCATCTTCAGTAACTAATCATAGACATGCCTCTGGATAATTTATATTTTCCCATCACAGATGCATATTCAAATATGGTTAAGACAACCACCAAAAAAAAAAAAGGTTCAGACATGGCTTGCTATTGATGTAATTCTTGGCTACTGAGTATTGATACTGTTTGGCTTACTGGTCTAGTGGAACTGTTTGGTGTTCTCATTTATGGATTTATAATTTTATGTTTGTTGCTGGTCGGATCCTGAGCTGTTTTTTGGGATAAATGCTTTACTGTTGTTTGTTGCTGGTCCTGTTGTTTATATTGGCAATCTACAGCATATGTTCATGAAATTTCTGACAGCTTACTGGCAGCACACTGATTGGAGATGTCATTTTCATGCAGGTTTACCGCAGTGCCTTGAGACTTGTCCGTTCCATGGTCAGTGTGTAATGTGTAACTGTAAACTACTGGACAGTTATTTATTTATTTATTTATTTTGTTAGCCTCCATATTTTAGATGTTAAAGTGAAATTTCAAAAAATGTGAAATGATGTGTTACGATCAAGCTAACCATATGAATATATCGCAAGTCATAAGCATATAAATTATATTAGAAATTGAAGATTATACAGGGAATAAACAATTAACTTTAATTTTGAGTATATACGGCAATTGAGGAAATGCATCCAGATTTTGTGAAGATTTTAAAGAGAAACAAAGTGGTGCTGGTCAGTATAGAATCAGATTAAAATAGAAGCTGTTAGAGTACTCAGAGTTTATGTAGATTTTTGTTTTTCCTGATTGTAATTGTAATCTTGTGAAAATGTGGATCCTTATTTAGATACAAGTGAAGGATGCAACTGGACTTGGATCTAGTTTCCCTCTTTGCTTGTGTTTCACTAAGGAGAAACTTTTGATGTAGATTTTCAATACTCAAATTTATTTTACCACTTACCGAAAAAAAACTCTAATTTTTAGTGGGAAAAAATCCAAAAGGACATGCAGTGTGTAAAAGATTGGTTGCAAGATCAGCCTTGGGTGGCTTTTCATAATAGTCTCTACATGGTATACATTTTTATGAAAATGATCATTTTATCATTGAAGTGAAGAACTGGTTGTTCCATAAGAAATTTTGTTTCTCATTTCCCATGTGACCAACATTTGCTTTTTTATTGTTGAGCATATTGCTTGAACCAAAAAATTTAAAATCACACTTGTTTTATGTTTTGTACGATCATCTCAAAAATCTGTGAATTATGATGTTTAATTTCAGATAATATTCATCGCATTATTTGGTTTTTCTTTATCAATACTCCTTTTATAAAAATACCATTAACATCTTGGTGAAGCTTTCTGCTTTTGAACCTAAGTGAGGTAATGTTCACCAATTATTAAAATGGTAAACATCCAGAAGAGGCGCTGAGGAGTTTTCCCACAAAGAGCCTAAACAGCTACAAGACACTTCTATTCCACAATAAAAGTCCCCGTCTCTATGCAATCTCTTTGTGCTTGCACATTGATTCTATTTACACCAGTCTCTTAAGTTATTCTAGCTCAATCTACTTTTTATCTTGATGTTTTCTTGAAACTTACCTGTTTGGGAGATTATCCAAAGATTTTATGTGTTGGTATCCCACCTTCGCATCACACTTGGACCAATTTTTATGTGTGTTGTTTAATAGAGAGAGCTAATACAAGGAAATATTAAAAAGCCAAATTGAGATCAAACTTGCATATGAAAAACGGTGTGTGTATTTTGTTTTCTTATATATATGTTTGAGTTATTAGTTTCCCTGACTGTAGTCTTTTATGGCAGTTACCGTTGCCCTATTTTAAGGTGGGTTATCTGACTACACCACCTGCGGGAAATCCAATTGCACCACATTGTGATTGGGAAAGATCACAATTTGTATTGAACCATGAAGGCCTCCAACAGGTGAGACTTACTGCATGGTAATGATGAACGTCTGTTTCTTATTCTCTCTGTTTCCTTGGAAGCATCAAAAGAACCTCTACTGCTTGAGAATGGTGCCTCCACTATCTCTTCCTTTCGCTCTTTTAGTGTTAACATTGATTCCACTTCGTATCTGCCAATTGTGTTTAATGATTGTTCTTTGTTGTTTCTGAATAGAAAGAGCAGAATACTATTGACATTTGTGTTTTCGGTTTCTTATAAACAAAATATAATTCTGCCATTATTTAAAAAAAAAAATTATGATTCATTTCAAGTTTTGATGGCATTGGAGCAACTTTGGCACTTATCTTGTCACTTGTTTTTAGTGAGTTCTTAGAAACTCAATGAACCCAATGTGCCCAATAAATGAGCTTCACTTGTTTTTAGTGAGTCCTTAGAAATTCAATGAACCCAATGTGCCCAATAAATGAGCTCAATTGAATATGCGTCTGCCTATCATGGCCCAAAAAATACTGCAAGACATGTTATTTAGGGATATGACAAAATTTTCTACTTTCACATAACCATCGATTCAGATACATTGTACTGTTGGTAAATTATATATGTGAAGGGAAAGATTTCAATACACCATGACTAGAGTGAAAACCATTCTTTTGGGGTCTTTGAACTTCATTTCCACCTCATAAATTGCATTAGAGAACTAACGAGACAAACTTCTGAAATGCCTGCACCCTGTTTTGTTCTTTGTTTCAGATCAAGTATATCTTAATAATCTGCGACCTTAAGATAATTAAATTTGGCAGGACTGCCCCACTCAAGTGTGAAATCATTTTTATATAAGAATGCTATCAATTAAAGCATAGTTTTTTGTGTTATTACACATAGTATCTCATTTAAATTTATAATGGTGTTTTGATCATACAACACATTAGAGTTTACATATACTTCCAACAGAGCCCAATTGATTACATAATGTACAACAATATAATGTATTCACCATTTCATTTTGAAAGAGTGTCTTGGCAGTACTGGGTGTTAATACCCGCATGTTGGGCCTTGTGAAATTAATTGTTTCAATTACATCATATGAATTTAATTTCAAATTTCTTGTATAACAAAATCTGGGAAACTGAATAAAAGTAAATGAATTAAATGAATAAATTGACATTTCCTTAGCATTAATGAAACCTTAAAATCTATTACTCTCTGAATCAAGTTGTTTCAATAAGCTTTTGTGAGAATATTAATTACATAATCGTGTTCTTTTAGAAGCTAGGAAGCAAGGGATAACTGTTTTATTTCATGAAAGAAATTTTGTCAAATAATGTGTTTCCTACTGTTCCATGGCTTATGAACCTTTTTGTGAGATATTTTATTCTAAGTAAAGATTGATTTTAAATGTCATTTTTTTCAAACAACGATTAGGGTATTTAATTGTCATCAGATACTAAAAATCATTGGAAATGGGCAATTGTGTCAGACTAAGATTGTATGTTGTAGAGTGATTTTAATGAGTGGGAGAGTTCCTGGAACAGCCATAATGTTTCCTTGTATTGAGGGCATTCAATTTTCAACAACTGATTTATATAAAAATCTTAGTTCTTACATCTTTACCAGATTATGCTGAAAAAATGAAACAGCATGTATTGAGGTGTTTTGATAAGTTTTCTTTTTAATTTTAAATGGTGTTTCCAAAAAAGGTTGGATAACAAAATGAAATAAAAGCATTAATATAAACACTCTGCCCTCTCGTGGTTAATTAATATGGAACATCCATTTTCCTTACCCACCATTGAAATTAATGCGTTGTGCAATGTTTTGGGATAGAGTGGTATGCCTAACAAATATGATTTATATGGTAAACATCTGAAGATTATAGAGAAATGTAATCTCAAACCTTTTTGTACCTTAGATTGTCTATCATGTCTACATTCCTTTATATGCTCAATGGATCTTCTATATTTTTTCTGATATTGAGATAACCTCTTGTATGACATTATCATGTGTCTTAGGATGCTCATCTGATGTTTCCCATTTCTGCAGCTGAAGGATGACAGCAAACAAATGTCACAAAGCTCTTCTGGGGGAATCCACAAAGATAAATCTGCTGTCAAAGTTGATGTACCAGATATTGTTCGTGTGTCAGCATGCGCCGATCTTACATTACCACCTGGTGCTGGCCTATGTATAGATACTACTCGGGGACCATTCTTTTTGGTAAGTATTCTCTTCCTTGGATGCATTAACTTACACCCAAATAATTCAATTGGTATTTTACTGGCATCTGGTAAGCTAGCTTCTCAGTATTATAGCTTATTAAAATCCAAATAATTTACAGATAGAAATAGGAAAAAAATTGTTTTACATATTTTTATCACTGTAATGTCGTTTGATAGGCATGTGGCCTAGCGACTGTTATACTTCATCCATGCACACAATTGGTAGAATATAACTTCAATTGAAATTCTGTGGCTAGCCTCATCCCTCATGCAGGCAACCCGTGATGCCTGGATACTTCCAATTCGACTCATTCATGTACCAGCGTTTTGCTGTGTTGTCATGGAATCAGATGCTTTTTTTTTGTGTTTAGCAGATGGGAATGCCGTCTGAACATATAATGTTCTCATTTTTTTCTGCCATTCATTCAAGTGTTTGTAGTAGACCAAATTACTTGCATATGAGCGTCTGAGTAGGTCCATAATGGAACCTATATAGTTGAGACTTTTAATAGAAGCAAGAACTTGGAAACTAGTTGTTAAAAAACATTTGCGGTGGAAATATTTACAGATGTCACCATAGTTTAAAAACATGTGCGGACCCTATATGCGGTGGGGTTCGCATACAGTACATGCGGCCACATGTATGGTACATGCGGCAGCACATTGTATATTTTATTTATTTATTTATTTAAAAAAATTAATATATGGGTGTTTGAACTCGTTTGAATGGAATTCGAACGCTTAAGGGCCGTTTGAATTGCGTTCGAATGCAGAAGGGCCATTTGAATCTCCTTCGAATTGGATTCGAACCGTTTGAATCCCGTTTGAATGCCTAAGGGCCGTTTGAACTCGAACACTTGAAATGCCGTTTGATTTCCCGTTCGAACTCGAACACTTGAAATGCCGTTTGATTTCCCGTTCGAACTGGATTCAAATGCCTAAGGGTTGTTTATTTTCGGTTCGAACGGCTGGCCGCACATGACTGCACTTGGACAACACCAGGGTATTGATGTGTGTCGAGGGGGGCACATCAGCATGTGCAGCTATGTGCGGCCGCACTTTGAACTATGGATGTCACACAATGTGTAAAAGGAGAATAATCTTGATGCATAGAGGAGACATGCACATAAATTTTCCTGAAGAATTATGATTGTGTAAATTTTGTTTCATTGTACCAGGTTGCAGACACATGGGAATCCCTGGATGGATGGCTGGATGCGATCCGTCTTGTTTATACTATCTATGCACGGGGAAAGAGCGACGTCCTTGCTGGCATCGTGACAGGATGATTCTCAGATAACCAGTCACATTGATTCAAGAAAGATAATACCAGACCTCGTCGTGTTCACTAAATTATAATAACTTCCATATAGTGTACAATTCTCAGTTTTTATTTTCAGTGTGTCAAATTCTGAGAGTGAATTGCAGTGATTTTGTTATACTTTCATTGAGTTAATTATTTTCCAAAGCAATCATCATATTGACAAATGTTTCATCTGTCTTTCTAAATTATTTACTCTTCGTAGGGTAAAGCAGAATGGAAGCGGTACACATCAATGTTGATTTCAAAATGCCTTGCCATGCTATCAACTACCAGGTACAGAATCATTGACATCCAACATTAGGCACTGTACAGGGTGGGATTTTAGGATATCAGAAGATTTAATATCAGTCTCTTTCCATATGCTGAGCTTCTACTTGATTTATCAAGGGTTTGATTGGATCCCATGTTGGTAAAGACAAAAAATTTCTATTTTTTTTTTTTTTTTGGAAAAATTTCAGAAAATAAAAAAAACATAAGAATAAAAAGGGATTTTACATATATACCTCTGGTAAAACCTTCTTTGTAAACACATCCCTCAAATTTTTCGAAAGTGGGGATGAGATCAGAAACCTTGTGTTGATCAACCAATGGGTGTCGTGTATATGGTTCCAAAGAAAATAAAGTGTACATGCACTCTTTTTATCATTTTTTCCACTCACTGTAACTATATAACTTGTTAAAAAAATTATATTTTTTATAAATGATATTCAATTTATTGGAGTGTATATTTTCATCATTTATAAAAATATATGTGAGGTATATGATTTAAAAAATAAAAATAAAAACAAATTGCATTTGGGAGTGAAACCGAGACAGGGTGTAGCATTTTTCAAATTGGAACTTCATCCACCGCCTCTTTGACCACCTCAAATACCCTCATTGAGTTATTACAACTGATGTAAATCAAAATTCAAAAGAAAGATTTTTTGTATTTCAAATAAGACTTTAAAAAAAGGGAGGGGACTATTAAAAAAATCTGAAAGAGTGGAGAATGTGAAGTAAAATGGGTTTAAATTAGCTCTTTGAATCGAGAATAATGAATAAATAAATGCATGAGTTGGGTCAGTTGAGGTGTGTCACATCTCTGTGGGTTAAGAGGTTTTGCATGGCCTATGATTTCACATGTAACTATGGTTGAGTTGAGTAAATGATGTTAACAGTTATTTTCTTCTATCCTAGATCATTTTAATACAAATGTTAATATTGGAATTTGGATATCTTTAGATTTTGAGTTGGATGTGTATATATTTTTGAATAATTATCATGTCTAAAATTATCATTCCTGAGTGGAGAAGAGTCCTTACATGTGTCAGGCGCATTGTGTTGAGGTGATGAGTTCTTTGTATTGAGGAGTAGATGGAGTATGTGGTTGCCATTGAGGGAGGAATAGATAGCTCATCTATTCTTTCTCCTTTGGCACGTTCGCATTGTTTATTTTTTGTATTTGCTTTGGTTTTTAATTATCCACTTTTCATGTATTGTAACTTTAAATTTTTTTAATAAAATCGGGATAATAATACTCTATCATTTTTCTCAAAAAAGTTATCATGTCTAAAATGTGGGTGCTTAGGCGATTAAAATTCTCTTGCATGACAGCAAAACCCAATAAAATCAAGGATAAGACTGAGGATTTATATTTGGGAATTGTGGACCTTATCTGCTATAACATCACAATCAATTCAGCAGTACCATCAACACTTAAAATATGATAACGCGACAGCTGAAGCTCGTACATAACGACCCAAGCACTCTCTATTTGTTTCACAATTCTAGAATTATCGATTCAGATAAGTACAAGACATTGTGGGGTTCTTTAATTTCATTCTTTTAACTTAGTTATATTGAATTAAATAAATCCGTTTGGATTGATGTTTGAATAAAATTTACATTTTAAAAATCAAACGCAGATTTAAATGCTTTTATGACTTTTGCATTTTAATTTCACATCTAAACGTTTTTAAAATAACTATAATAGTCTTTTGAAAGTTAGAAGTACTCAAATCAGCAATTTTTTAATATTATGCCTAAAAAAGTCATTTTATAATTTTAAAAATTCAAAAAACTAACATATCTTTATGTAATTAATTCTTAACATATTCCATACCTCTTAACTTTGTTAAAATATTTCATCCTCTCAATTTTATTAATGTATTTAATAGATTCTCATGTAAAACTTTTTTTATTCTAAATTATTTGTGATTACGTGGATTTTGTGAGATATATGCCAATATAATTTGAGTTTTTGATAATGAAATTAATTAAATATTGATGTTTCTTTAAAAATATGGATATATACTAATGACAGTCATAAAAATACGTGAATAACCAACAAAAAAATGTGAATAAAGATTTAAAAAGCTAAAATATCATCTTCTACATTGGGATACAACACAGATTTATATTAAATATTATGATTATACACAATAAAAAATAATAAACAACATAAGAAAAATATATATAAGAAACACATAATATGATATATAATAACAAAACCTCTAAATAAATTGATTTAGAACATATAGAGAGATATTGTTGTTTTGTAAAAAAAAAAAAAGTCTTTAGTATTAAAAAACGTAACAAGAATTAGAAAGATATTAAAGATATAATTACATAATGATAATTAGTCTTTTGTGTACTTTTTAAGTATAATTTTAAAAAGTAGCTGATTTGAGTAATTCTAACTTGTAAAGATTTTTTTTTCTCATTTTTTCTTTTTAAATTCTGTGAAAATTATTTATTCATTTGTCTTTAAAAAAAATGAGTGTTCTTCTAGGTTTTTGATATCCAACGGGAGGTGAAAACAATGGTTTTGAAAAACAGAAGATTGATTTTTCATAACGGAGACGGTTGAACCACACTTTCAATATATATTAAAGCTAGGCCATGGTATTCCTGTCATTGTTGTTCCAAAAGGTCTCCTCAAATGTCCAACTCAGTAGCAGTTCCTCTAGAAACAACAAAATGGCTTCTCAAAAAAAAAAAGATTTTCTAACCTCTGCAGAATCCCGCGAAGAGAGATCCTCCAGATCTTTTTTTTTAATGACTAGGAATCCCAACAATCTTTCAAAAATAACTCTAGATGTAAATCTGGTGTGGGTTGATAATATTTTATATCAGCTTGTCTTCAGAAAAATATATATACATATACTTTGGTGGATCTTCGTTAATATATATTAATGCTATCAGCAAACTTGTACTAAACGATACACCAAAGGTCCAACACTCACCCAACCTCTCAATTCTCTTATGAGGCCAAAGCGAGCAATGTCAGCAAAAACAAACAAAAAAAAAAAAACAGAGATATACGTCATAATATCTGTGGGCTTGTGATATAGTGTCTGTTTTAAAAAAAAAATTGTGAAAAATCTTTGTTGATGAAAGGAAGAGGAGATTCATTAATGCACCTAAGGTTTCAATAATGCACTTGTCTAGAAGAGACCTCCCGACTGGTTTCATATCACAGGATAACGTCTGTATCATGTGGGGGTGGAGCCGTGAAGGTTTTGTATGTAGAAGCACTTTCTACATCAAGCTCTCCGGTTCTTCCGAATGGTCTTTTCTTGTTATTTTTCTTTCTATTGTAATGATTTTTTATTTTTTTTTATTTCTTTTCACACTCTCATTCAAACAGTGTCTATTTTCATTATAATTAAAAATAAAAGGGACATGAGATCCATGGTTTCGTCATTTATCACACAGTGGCTCATCCACCCTGACGTGTGTGCGTGATGTGTTTTTTTTGTTGTTGCATGGTCCACATCAGAGTCCACGACAGGACAAACTGCCCCACCCATGGAATCCAATGAGCGGTCTAGAATCCAATCCGTGAGTGGTGAGTGTGAGATTCTGCTGATGAAGGTACCCTACAAAAATGAATTACTTGAAGATATATTGGTTTTAAGGAAAAATCCATATAACCCCCCTACAAACATACTAAAAATCCAGATAACCCCTTGCATTTTTCCTAAATCTAGATAACCCCCCCATAAACATAACTAATATTCAAAATAGCTCCTTCTATAAGTTAAGTTAACTATAGATTAACTGAATTTAAACCAATGTGTGCATTTACATTTATACCCCCACTAACAAACCTTTAGGCAGCGTTTGGTTCTGCCATTGGACATGTTTTGTGTTTGTAGGAAACTGGTTATGCGATTGGACAATTAAACAGTCTTACAATCGCAGCTTCCTGCAGACATATTTTAGATAAATAGTGTTCAAAAGCTACGATTGAAAAAAGCTGGGGGATGCAGCTTCCTGCATAATCAGTTTTAAATCCAGCATTTACAGAAAATCAGTTTTACAATCCCGCTACCAAACGATACATAAACCTTATACCCCCCTATTCCACTACTCAAACAATACTTTTCTTAATCAAGTTATCGGCCACTGAGAACTGTACTACGATAGAAAACAACTCTGGCTAGATAAATAGTTTTTTGTTTGGCTACCTTTTCTATTATTCTCATGAGTTTTTTTGTTATTTAGTTTACCTTGAATTAAATTAATTTGATGATAAGGAATGAATAAGAGATGAATAAAAATTTATAATTTTACCCCTGAATAAATGTTTGTATTTGATAATAAGTGTGAGAAATGTATGCGTGATAATAAATATGATATATTTTTTAAATGTATTTGAGAGTGTCATGTAAGATAATTGTTTGAAAACCATAAAAAAATATTTTTATCCAATAATCCCTTTGTTAAATGAAACTTATGGTTTTTTTTTTTTTTTTTGAAAAATAGTACATTCATTTCATGTGGACATATTTTCTTTTGACTAAGATTTTTCTCTCTATATGTTTTATTAAAAAGATACGAATGGGATGACAAGTTTGAGAAAATATTCCATATCAATTTCCATCACACAAATAATTCATTATAAGTATCATTTTCTTTTTTATTCAAATCCTTTTAAAAATACTTATCTCATTAAATAAAATATTTTTAAAAATAACTAGAACAATCAAATAAAATTATCCCTCAGCTTTGGAGTATACAAATAACAGATAATAATAGGCAGATAACAGATTCCCTCCTGTCATAAATAAACCAAGAACAACTCGGCCCCACCAGACCCCACCAACTCGTTTTCCACCTCTCAATGCTGTGCGCCAATAGACCTTTCGAATGGACGGTTATTATTTATTATTCCCCGTTTATCAGTGGCCAATAATCACCCCCTCCTTCGACGGGCCCACCAACTTTTTCAATGGGCCCAGTTTACGATCCACACATCCAATCGGGTCCACCATCCTCATAATCCGACGATGCTGACGTCACTCTCCACGACAAAAACACCCATCACATTATTTTTACAATTAATTAATTCATAATAATTTTTTTTTAGAATATTAAATAGAGGTCCTTGTGTTTTATGTTTTTTTTATTCCGTTAGCGGTAAAAAAATTATCTTTAAGTCTCTAGAATTAAATGATGTTACTATATCCATAAAAAATAACCCCTAATTAATTTTTTCTCCAATAGGGGCAACTAGATCCGTTTTTATGGACTAATGATAATTTTTCACTGTTTTAGAGACCTAAAAAACTTGAGAACTTTTAGGGACCTAAAAATAAATTACGGGTGATAACATGACTCCTGATAAAGTTTCCCTTCTTTTTTTAATGTAACATCGATGAACGAACCGATGATATAGCTTCGTCGTCTCACACACACACAGAGTGACAGAGCGAGCAAGGTCTCGGTCTCAATGGGAGAGGAGACTCCTCCACCACCGATTCCCTCCGTGGCCCGCCGCAACGGATCATCCTCCGCCGTCCGATTCCTGGGCCTCCTCAAACAACCCGACCCGGCCCACCACAACAGCCCCCCCTTCGAATTCGACGAGAGCGACCTCATCTGGTCCCCCTCTCCCTCCCCGCCTTCTCCCCCCTCCGCCTCCCTCCACCTCGGGACATCCCTCTCCTCCTCCCCCGACCGCCGCCGCCGCCGCCACTTCTTCCCGGAGGACCTCTCCGGCCTCTCCGTCGCCCTCGCCTCCGACGACGCCCCGAGCCCCCGTGTGAGCCACCGGAGAAAAGACCCCTCCGCCTCCGCCGCCGTCGCGGCCCGCGCCGTCCCACCCCCGCGGGCGGCGGTTTCGGAATCGGCGCCGGTGAACGTGCCGGCGTGGCCGAAGGGGAGGTTCCACGTTGAGGCGGAGGTGGAGGCGGAGATGGGTTTGGGGGAGGAGGAGGAGGAGGAGGAGATCTTGCCGCCGCACGAGATTGTGGCGAGGTCGCAATTGACGACGTTTTCGGTGTTCGAGGGGGTCGGTAGGACGCTCAAAGGGAGGGACCTCCACCGCGTCCGCAACGCCGTCTTTCAGAAGACAGGTTTCCTCGACTGAAATCCCTAAATTGAGGACAATAAGGGACTGCTTTGCATCTAAATTTTGTGTGTTTTTTTTCTTTTCGGTTGCTCTCCTGCTGGATTTTGATGCACATAAACATCAGGTGTTCTCTGTTGTTGTTTTTTTTGTGTGTGATGGGTTGTTGATATGGGTTTTGAAATATTTTTGATGTGGAAAGGGAAGAGATGGGAGTTGGGTATATTTTTATCCTACTAATTAATAATTGTTGCTGGTTTATCAATAATATTAAAGTTTCCTTCTTCTTCTTTTTTTCCTTTATATTGAGTTCTTCATTTTTTTTAAAATTTGGAAGATGTGGGACTTTGTTTCTGTGTTGACAGTTACCTGTCTAAATTTTTATGTTGTTGATATATGTTTGATGAAATGTTGCTTTTTTTTAAAGTCATGGAGCTTGTAATTTGTTCTAAATCTGTGCAATCTGTATTTGTTGCATCTCTGTTTTTCATTTGATAAAAATTGGTTGATGTGTTTTGATTATCAAGCGCGAACAATGAATGAATTGTTAATATGGACCTATTTACAGAGTGAGAAGGGTGAGATTGAAAGTCTAGGTGTATTTTTGTATAAAGAGTGTAAAGGATTAACATTAAGTCATATGGATGTGTGCATCATATTCATTTCCTTCTACTGAATGAAGACACATAGGTATATGATGAGGATATGGAGCATAATAAACATGCAGCATGCATGATAACAAAATAGTACTAACAAAGGTGGTCTGAACTATTGGACCAGACTATTTTGACATCTACGATGACGATGGTATAATCTAATTATTTATGGAGCGGGGAATTTTTTTTTTTTTGGTAGAAAGGTTATGTAACCAAAGCAGAGCTACATAGACCCTGTAGGGTGATTCCAAACTACAGGTTTCGGAGGGCAACCTACAAACTAGGTGGACAAAGTCCACTAGGGCAGGCAACAGTGGGTTGGAGCCGAACTAACCCAAAGCCCAACATGGCTGTTACTTGTTTGTCCATTCTCGTCATCAGCAAGAATTGAACCCAGGAAACCCATAAAAGGGCGGATGTCCTTATACACCGACATAAAGCCATGGGGACTATCGAGCGTTGGATCTGACGTTTCAGTGGTGATTTATATAAAAGCATAAGTTTTACGGTTTATGTCTCACCTTTTACCTTCAGGAATAATATTTTCTATGTTGACCTCAAGGCTTTAACAAAATCTTTCTATAGAGGCTAGAACATCTCCAACCACACTCCCTAAATATTCTCTATATTTTGGAGCTAATAAAGATATGAGGCCATTTAAAGTGTGTATTCTCCAACCTTGCTCTTTCAATGACTCCCTACATAAAATTTTTATTAATAAAGTGTGATGTGAAGACCACGAAGAGTATTTATTTAATGTTGGTAAAAAAATTCACTGTGGATTCCTCCAAAAAAGAGCCCATTGGAGCCCTTTTTTTTATATCCTCCCCAAATATAACTTAGGAGTCTCCAACTCCAGTACCATTGGAGATGCTCTTGCACCTCATTCGATGGACCTTATTTTGCTTTTTGTGTGGGGCTTTTGCATCCCTAAACAAAGGTTTGGATTAAGCAGAGATGTACTGATTTTTTCTTTGTTACACAATATGTTTCCTTTCATGTATCATAATTAAGATCTCCAAGTAAAGCGAGTGAATCATAGAGTTGGAAATTGTGTTTGGCACACTTATCAGAACTAGGGAATATGTTTTCGCGTTATGGTTCTGTAACAGATTCAAATCGTGTAATTGATTCATGTTTTGTAAAAAAATTTGGACAATGTTAACTCTTTTGCCAGTTTCTGCATGGAATCTGAGGCGGTGCATAATTTTTTTCCCCTGAAAGTCAGTTGGGGTACCATGAGAAACCTTCAACATCCATACTTAGGCATGTTAATAAGTTATTAATGATTAGAAATAAAATTGTTTCTTTTGTCTTTAATAGATGAGTTTGAACCTTAAGCCCCCATTTGGATAGAGAATTAAGTTATTCTAATATTTATGACTATTCTAGTATAAATAAGAATAAAATGATTTTTTGGTTAGTTGTGTTTTGAATTATTATTGTTGGGAAACGTAATAATAAAATTTTTATTATTTGGATAAAATGTGAATAAGGCGTTGAAAAAGATTTACAAAAAGTGAAAAAATGATGACAGTTGATTTGACAGTGGACCCACATATTCTCTTAGGTTAAATAACCTTGAATGACTTAATTCTAGGGGTTGGCTAGAATCCATGTACCCCTTTAAACCAGTTAATTTTGGTATACAAAATTCTCATTTATTCTAGTCTTCCAAACATTCATTTTAAAGCTATTCCGACTAATTCTCACTTATTCCGGGCATTGTTCTCGAACCAAAGACTTCTTGGTGGCAAACATCTTCGTGAGGCATTGAACCACAGATCTTAATCCGCATATTCTCTGTTTTTTTTTAATCTGTGTTCTTTGTGTTCATGTTGCTCTTATCACATGCTGAAGTTAAGAATCCAAGCTCAATTTCATGATATCAAACGATCAGCTGTAAATGTTAGATTACCTTTGAACTCGCATTACACTTTGAGATTGTTTGTATTACTCTTTTGGGACTTTTTCTTTAGCTGTTGGCATATCATCAATGAGAGGGTTTCATTACTGGTTGACAAGCATATCAGCACCCAAATATATAGCTGTTGGCATATCATCAAACTCAAATGGAGATAGTCGACATTCACATTTGGGTTATGGCAGATCTGGAGACTCGGAAATGATAGAGTTCATGGAAATTCTGAGATGACAATGATCGCAATGGTACATCGCATTAGGAGCATCTATGCATGATTGCATGAACTTTTATTGGGATGGGCTGAACCACTCCCACAGACATTGCGGGGTATTCCTCCAGGTCTCTTGTGCCACTGCATTCATCAACAGGTGGTGTTAATCACAGATGGGAGCGTATCACCTACCACTCAGGCGACGGGTTGGGCATACATCCTTCTCCACAGTTTCCCCGAATTGTGGGCAGTGGGTTGTGACTGGTGGTGGAGTTTTCCCCCAGTACTGGAGGCGGAGTGTCGTGCCATCACAGGTGGCATTATTGCTGCAGTCAAATTAGGATATCGGGAGGTGCTTGCATGCACGGACTCACGGAATGCAGTGAGTCTACTTACTGACTCAGGCCTTGGCCCCCTACAGCTCGTCACCTATTGGAATGAACAAGTGCAGGTTGCTGCTCGGGTGACTTTCAAGCTAATTCCTCTCTGTATTTGGATGTCGTAGATGTGCTGGCTAAGCATGCTCGAATAGCCCAGGTTGCTAGATACTCGTATGCTGCTGAAGATTCATTCTTCTGTGGGGTGATGACTGATCACATGGTCTCTTTACACCTTGTCGTAGAGGACTGGTTTAAACTTTTCTTGTTAGATTCCAAGTTCAGATGTGGAAGTAACACTTTATACTCTTTGCACCCCCCCTTCAAAAAAAAAAAAAAACAGAATCAAAAGAAATTTTTTTTTTTAAATTGTGGGCAAATAAAATCTCATTTATATAGTTTTTATTTTTTTGTAGGAAAAATCCCTCAAGATTTCCTGGCTTCCGAGGCTCTTTTATGTAGAATTGAAATTTGATCCCACCACTGTTCTTTGTTTTAGTAGGAATATAATATTTTTTATAAGTAAAGATTAGATTCTTCAGTAGAAGATCTAATACTGTCACCTTCAACAGTACCATTAGTATAAGATCAATCTCAATTTCATCCTTGTCATTCTAGGGAAGTGAACTATGTAATATATACTATAGCATAAATGAAATTCATTCATATAACAATGTTTTGAAAATTCTTTCTAAGCCCGATTAATCCCCGCCTAGATCTAGGTGTCCTACAACGTTTAGCGTTTAATCACTTCTGATTAATATCTAGTTAACTAAAAAAATTATCTTATTTATTAATTATTTTTTATGTTATCTCTATTATAATTATATTACAATTATTTTGTAGGCAGTTTTTGGTTGCATTATAAACGGATTTTTCAGTTATAGGATATTTTTAAAATCCAGTGGACTCGGCCCAATATCCCAATTTGAAAACCCGACCAAACCGACTCCTTCAAAACGTACATCAACTCCCCAATCCGTTCTCCACACGCTACCCTAAACAAAAAAGAGACTACAGAGAGAGAGAGAGAGAGAGGACTTTCGATGGGGGCGACGCAGGAGAAGCTGGTGCAGGAGCTGGTGCTGTACGCGGCGAGCGCCGTCTTGAGCTGTCTCGTCCTCGTCGTCGGCCTCCGCCAACTCGACCCCAACCGCGCCGCCTCCAAGAAGGCTCTCCAGCACAAGAAGGAGATCGCCAAGCGCCTCAACCGTCCCCTCGTCAACACCACCCCTTACGAGGTCCAAACCATGTCCCTACTAGGGTTTCCTTCAATTACTAGGGTTTTTTTATTCTGAAAACCCCCTTTTTTTTGTTTAGGATGTGATTGCGTGTGATGTGATCAATCCGGATCACATCGACGTGGAATTCGAGTCGATCGGGGGGTTGGAGAAGGTGAAGGACGAGCTTTACGAGCTCGTGATACTCCCGTTGAAGAGGCCGGATCTCTTCTCGTACGGGAAGCTCCTCAGCCCGCAGAAGGGGGTTCTGTTGTACGGGCCTCCGGGGACGGGGAAGACGATGCTTGCTAAGGCCATTGCGAAGGAGTCGGGGGCCGTTTTTATTAATGTCAAGATGTCCAATTTGATGAGCAAGTGGTTCGGCGATGCCCAGAAGCTCGGTGAGTTGATATCTTTTTTATGGTGTTTATTAAATGCTTGTTTGGATTGATGGGTTCTCATCGGTTGAGTTTAGTTTGAATTTTCATTGCTTATTTGAGATCTGCAAATACTTGTTTCTCCTAGTATGTGGTTATGTTTTATGATTCTGTGATGCGATTTGATAATGTTTTGCCATTATTTGTAAAATTTTAATCTCCTTGAACAAGTGTTTTCGTGAAAACTCAAAAGTGTTTCTGATTCTTTTGATTGCCAGGAGAGTTAGATTCTGTGTGATTTTCGTCTTGCTGAATGCTTTCTGTTTTCATCTGACATTGATTTTGTGTAAGCTTTGGAAGTATATTTGATAAAATTGTATTTCTGAGAGTATGAGTCATCTCTGTTTGCTGCCTTTGACATCATAAAAGATTCACTCACTATTTGTAGTTTATTATTGGTTGTTATCACCAGCTGCTCAAGATTTTACTACGGATTCCATTGGGGAGAGCATAGTTTCCAATTTGATATATTTGAAACTTGAAAGGCCACTTTTTTATTGTGTGTTTGAGTTGGGTTTTTTATGTTAGGATTTTGGCTGCATTTGTAATTACAATTGCACATACGCATCATAGATATCACATAAGTTTATATGAGGTCTCTTTCTTTTCTCTTTTTTGTTGTTGAGATACATGTTAAATGATATAAGCTAATTTATATTCTGAAATTCCCTTTCAAATAACCTTTCTTCAACCTTCTTTTTAGTTTTTACATTCATTTGATTGTAAAATAGATAATTCTAACAGTGTAACTTTACATGGGGAAAAATTTTATTTTTGAAGGAAACAGTAGGCAATTGCCGAGGAAGTAAATTTTTAATTTTGATACAGTATCATGAATATTCAAATGAATGGCACTTTCACTGGTGTACTGTGAGGTTTAAATTATAGAAACTGATCTTCTCTCATGAGGATTAAAAGAAGTGTGGAACATGTATGGAAGCATGAGAGGAACAAAATGTCTATTACCCAGGAAATAGATTGCATCATTTAATATCTGAAGGTAATTTGCATGGTGTCTCAAATACTTTTCAGTTGAACTATGGTGTTAGTTTCATCAAGCAATCAAGCAAATTGAGAACTTCAGTGGAAATAACATAGTTGTCGGGGCGACACCTAGGCGTCACCGTGGTCCAGATGGACCTAGGCGACCACCCGCCTAATAGCATGTTAATTAAGCGGGCGCCTGGTCCCGCCTACCCCCCTAAATCACGCTTAGCTTGACTTAATCACGCCTAGCCTACCCAATCCCTCGCCTAACCTAAAAAATAAAAGAAAAAAAAAACACAATCGAAAGATTGAAACATCACCTACCCTGTCGGCCAATGGTGCAGCGAATTCTCCTGGTCCAAGTGAGTCTCTATTGATTTTTTGTCTCCCCTCCTATCTCTCCTCAAAATTTTTGAACTCTTATCTCATTCACCCTCAATCTCTTCCCTTTTTCTCCTTCTTTAATGCCACTAGGATTAGATTATATTAATTTTGTTGAAATGGACATGCACCAATAAATTACATCCATGTGTTCTTTATTTATAAATAACATTCTTCATTTTAAATAGTATTCCTGGAAAAATTAAAGAATGGATAAGCAGATAAATAACTTTAATATAATTACCAATTTAAATAATAAAATCTTAATTAAGCGTCGCCTAGGCTCGCCTAGCTGTCCAGACAACTATGGGAAATAATAATTTTGTGGACTAAAAGTTATTCAAGTGAAAATTTATTAACCCTTACGTATCTAATAATTCTTATCTTATGAAAATTATTTTCTATTGCAGCATTTTATACATTTTTTATGTTTGCTCATTCGTTCTTGGTATTGTATCATGCTCCTTTACCAGTTGAACAACACATTCAAGATTTTATGATGGAAATCTGATGACTCTGTACTCCTTCCAAGGGATATCAGAAGGTGGAAGTCCCTTATTCATCAGTGTCTTAATAAGTTTACCGGTTCTTTCCCACCACTTTCTAAAAAAAATGGAAAAAATTATACCATATCTTTGTCAACCCGTCTAGCCATATTTTTGGTTTAGGACTGTATATGGTTACATCACCATCTCACAGTATATCTCAAGCTAATTTGAATGGTATCTCAAATACTTTTCCGTTTTAACTATGGTGCTAGTTTTATCAAGCAATCAAGCAAATTGAAAACTTCAGGGGAAATAATAATTTTATAACATTTTGTGGACTAATAGTTATTCATTGAAAATTTGTTAACCCTTACATATATAATAAATTTCATCTCATGAAATTTATATACTATTGCAGCATTTTGTATATTTTTGATGTTTGTTCATTCATTTTTGGCATTGTATCATGCTCCTTTACCAGTTGAACAACACATTCATGAATTTATGATGGAAATCTGATGACTCTGTACTCCTTCCAAGGGATACCAGAAGGTGGAGGTATTTTATTCATCAGTGTCTTGATAAGTTTACCAGTCTTTTGACTTCTTTCCCACCATTTTCTAAAAAAAATGGAAAAAATTATACCATTTCTTTGTCAACCTGTGTAGCCATATTTTTGGTTTATGATCTGTACATGGTTTGCATCATCATCTCACAGTATATCTCTAGCCACAGTTTTTGGTTTAATCATTGAAAAAGTCTCAATTATGCACATGAATTGTGGACACTAGCAACCATTCGTTGGTTATCTGATAATTACAGAGACTCTGATTGCTCAAAATGCGATTGATATGTATTTTATAATCTGAACGGAGAACTTTATCGGTAGCTTTGTGATTGTTACTTCTTATTTGAGCGCGTGTACAGGACATGATAGGTGTTTCATTTAGTTGGCTTGAAAGCTTCTAAGATTAAATTGTTAATGCTTTTAAAGTTCCTTTTAGATTAGATTTGTTTGATATGATAAGTGCATGCAGTTGAATGCTATCCTTTCAGTTTAGGTTCAATAAAATTCCTTAGTTTTATTAGTAAGTGGCAACTCTCGTAACATTTTTCGTAGTATGTTTTTTTTGCAAATATGATGTATGCTCATCATCTTACTGTTTTGCAGTGGCTGCTGTTTTCAGTTTGGCATACAAGCTCCAACCTGCTATCATTTTCATTGATGAAGTTGACAGTTTCTTGGGCCAGCGTCGAAGCACTGATCACGAGGCCATGGCGAACATGAAAACTGAATTCATGGCTTTATGGGATGGTTTTACTACAGACCGTGAGTAACTTGTTAATCTATCTTATTCTTATCATTGTGTATGTCTTCACACACACACGATGAAGGACAGACTGCATTTCGTCTTTGATGTTGCCATTTAACGAATTAAACTACTATTGATGTTCTAAGAATATTTAATACTTAGAAAGTAGTGTTATATGTTGTTTGAACCATTGGGATCTCCATCTCATTAAAATGCAGAATTGAATTGGCTTTTGATTACTGGTTTTTTACTCTTTTTTTTTATAAGAACTACATGGTTTACTACTTTCAAAAAAAAAAAGAACTACATGGTTTACGGAAAGCCTCTTCCTCCAGTAGTAGCTTCTTTGAGATAGGAGGCCGTTTTGTTAATTTATGTTATTTCCATCTGCTATGTCAACTCTGTAATAGTTTAAGAATGAGTTGACTATGATTGGGGGATAAATTTAAATTTATTGCAAGGAGAATAATGATAGAATGAGGAAAGTAAATATTGTTAAAGGGGAAAACAAAGGCTTGTGTGGAAAACAACACTCTTGGTGTAGGCAAAGTTCTAAAACCTGGAGATGGATGTGTTCTAGCATAAGGGAGGTGTTGGTGTAAGCCTTCAGATTTTTGAAACAATAATCAATAATAAGAAGAAAAATAGGAAACACATGAAAATTTCCAATAGTTTATCATAATACAATGTCATTCCATAACAGTGACACAAAGTTATCCAAAATTCCCAAATGAACATAAACTAATGTCTCTCTCTCCTCTCTAATCTCTAAATCTCTATTTAATAATCATATAAATCTTGGTCGGAGAGTTCATCATCCTCGTCCACGTTTTCAATTCCAGTCATCATCTTCATTGCCTGCTCTATCTGTCTAGGCTTCCTCGTCTTCTATCACTACATTCATGAATTGCAAGTGACTATTCTTATCTTTTTGAGGATTCCTTGAATGAAGTCCTTAAATTGGTCTCTTTTCTTTCTAGGAAGAAACAAAAAGCAACAGCAAAACAACAAAACAAAAAGGGAAAAAGAATTTAAAAAGCTTAATGCATAGAAGGCCCACACCTTTTACAAAAGGCTTGCACCTCTACAAACGAAGGCATAAGTTTTCTGTGCCTTGAGGCAGAATGCCTGCGCTTCAACTTGAGATGTGCCTTAAAGATTATGCCTCCAATGCCTTTGAGGTGTTGCCATAAGGATTATGCCTCCAACTTGAAGTTTGCCTTGAGGATTATTTCTCTCAAAAAATATTCTGCAACTTGTGGTTGTTTCATTTCATGTCTGGGTATGCATTCTGCAGTTGTCCATGTAAGACACAAGGATAAGATTGGCATAAGCTGTGGGGGTGGACTGATGGACTGGTTTTCTGAGCCCAACCCATTAAAAACTGGACCTCAGTGGGAACTGGGCCTAGGCTCAGGTTTAAAGTTCCAATGCCCAGCTTTGGGTCAGGTCAACCTCAGGCTCAACTATGAAAATGCTGACCACAAGCCTGACCCAAAACAACCCACTCTAAGATCCCAAAAAATTGTCTGCCTCTCTCAGCCCCCGTGCTTCCCCACATTTGATGGCTTATATTCCTCCACCCAACCATAAGAACCCCAAACGAGATGAGTGAGCTGCTGCCAATTCTTCTTCTACCTCTGGTAAGAGCCAACATCTGCTTTCCATGCAGATCACCGTTCCTCATCAGTGTTTATTATATGCATCTGGTCCAGTTCAGGCAAGGACAGTGACCTATAGATGACCACATTAAATTTGGGAAGTATCATTGTCAATCACAATAGCCTGACTGCAGAAACAACCAACTTGCATACATACATGATGTAAAAGTTGGTATTCTGGTCCATTTGGTTAATTTTTAAAAATTAATGTTCCAGTTGATGAGGTTTATTCTGGTTGGAAAATATACATATTGACATATTCCATTTTCTGAATTTTTCTGACCTTGAATTTGTACATGAAATCAAATGATTAGTTAGTAATGATCCATATGTGAAATCATGGTTTTGATAACTGTCCTGCATATTGTTTTCAACAGTGATCTTATATATTTCCTGTATTATGCGCATGTATAGAATGTTTCTCCAGTGTGCTTCATGTTGTTTTGGTTTTATAATTTGTAAATAATGGAATGCATGCAAGTCTTTATTTAGTCATACAATAAAATCTAGAACTGCTCCAGCATTGAGACTCAACAAAAAATGCTATGCACTTCCTTAACAAACAAATTTTGAGTTTGTGTTTTTTTTTCCTGACACCTGGTTCTAGCTTTTATTTCTGAAACATATTTCATAGACTACATGTCCTTTTTTTTTAGGATAATATAGGAGAATCTTATTTCAAGAAACCCCCGAAAATAGGAGACGAGGGATCTCCTTACAAATTAATTAACAAAATGAAAATACAATGAATTATATGAGCTAATAATGTATTATCCCCTTCCCCAAACATCACCCAAAATAGAGCCCGGTGAAGGCTCCTCTAAAATGAATTTGACTCAATCCAATAGCATTGAAGAAATCATCATCCAAATGTTTTCCCAATATATTCTTTTATGCATGAAGAGACCTTCGTTACGCGCTAGCCAAATAGACCAACATGTAGCATGAGGAACCATCCATTGGAATTTCGCTCGATTGCTTCTATCACCTTGCTTCCGACGATCCTGAAACCACCTCCACATTCCTTCCATATCCAAGAATGAACAAGAAGCCCCAAGAGCCTCCCCTACCTTCTTCCATATTTGTGTGCTAAATGAACAAGAGAAAAAAAGGTGATCTGTCGATTCATTATCGATGCCGCACAAGCCACAAATTGTTTCACCATCATTAGACCATTTCACCCGATTCATTTTTGTGAGAATTTTGTTCAATGAAAGAAGCCACATAAAAGCTCTAATCTTCCGTGGAGAAAGCGTGCCCCAAATCAAACTTTCGAAATCGAGACGATAGAAGATGAGGGAGAGGGTTTTTATTTAGCTTCCTATACCATGAGCGGACGGAAAATCCATTCCGATGAGACAATTTCCAAAGAACCGAATCTTCCTCTTCTAAATTTATATTAACCTGTTGGAGACATCCAAGAAGAGAAGAAAGATCTTCCATTTCCACCTCGCTAAGATCCCGACGAAGCCTTGGCAACCAAATTATAGAATTGGCATCACATGTGAAAGAGTCATAAATGAGGTCATCCTCATGTAGGGCTACTCGGAAAAGATTAGGGAATAAACTTGCTAGCGAGGAACCATTGAGCCACGCGTCCTTCCAAAAACGGATTTCCACCCCATTACCGGGAACAAGCTGTATAACTTCCTTGATCTCCTCAATCCCTTCCACTATATTCCTCCAAACATTAGAGATAGAAACTCTTTGCCTCGGTGCCAGGGAAAGTCTTGTACAACTCGAGTAATATTTTTCACGAATCACTCTACTCCATAGAGCATCTGGATCAGCAAGCAACCTCCATAGCCATTTACCCAAAAGGGCCTTGTTCATATTGCGAAGGTCTAGGACACCCATACCTCCATCCTTCTTGGCACAACAAATAGTATCCCATTTTGCAAGATGTGGCTTCCTACTTCCGTAGATCCATTCCAAAGAAATCGTCGACGAATTTTCTCCATCTTATCAAGGACCCCACAAGGAACTTTGAAGATTGAGAAAAAATAAAGAGGGAGACTCGTGAGCACCGCTTTGAGAAGCACTGGCCGACCCCCAAGACTTAGAAGGCGACCCTTCCATCCATCAAGTTTATTATCAAACCGAAGCAGAAGAGGTTCCCATTCAGATTTCCGTAGACTTCGAGCGTGAAGAGGGAGGCCAAGATACTTGATCGGAAATTGGGATGCATTACATCCTAACCTTGAAGCCATAGCAACCACCTCATGAAATGGACCCTTCCATCCATCAAGTTTATTATCAAACCGAAGCAGAAGAGGTTCCCATTCAGATTTCCGTAGACTTCGAGCGTGAAGAGGGAGGCCAAGATACTTGATCGGAAATTGGGATGCATTACATCCTAACCTTGAAGCCATAGCAACCACCTCATGAAATGGAATATTAATCCCCACCAAGGTACTTTTGAGGAAGTTAACTTTGAGACAAGAAACCATCTCAAAGCATTTAATGATGAATTTGAAACCTTCCAAATTGCGTTCATTTGCATCACAAAGGAGAATGGTGTCATCGGCGTATTGAATGTGAGAAATCCGAGACCCACCTTTTGTTACTTCAAGACCATTGATACCAGCCACTCCCTTATGAATCATTCTACTAAGAACATTTACCACAAGAATGAATAGGAAAGGAGAGAGAGGGTCCCCTTGACGAAGGCCCCTCCCCGAATCAAAATAACCAACTGCCTTCCCGTTGACAAGAATCGACATTCGAACCGTAGCAATACATTCCTTCATCCACCATCGCCACTTAGAAGAAAAGCCATAAGTCTCCAGAAGCTTCCATAGAAAGTCCCATCGAACAGAATCGTAGGCTTTTTCAAAGTCAAGTTTACAAAGAAACCCTTTCCTCTTATCTTTATGAGCCCCGGACACACATTCTTGCGCTATGAGGAACCCATCAAGAAGGGATCTACCTTGTAAGAATGCCGATTGACTTGGATCTACTAGATCCTTTATTACTTAACGAAGACGGTTCGCCAAAATTTTAGCAATGATCTTATAGGCACCATTTGAGAAGACTGATCGGCCGAAAATCTGTGATATACTCCGCTCCATTCTTTTTCGGAATCAAGGAAATGAAAGTAGCGTTGAGGCAAGCACATCCTTGACTACCAACATGAAAGTCATTCAACATTTCCATCATGTCCTTCTTGATGACGTGCCAAAAAACTTGGAAGAATTTCAGATTGTAACCGTCAGGACCAGGCGCCTTATAACCGTCCATCTGGAAAATTGCTGCTTTGATCTCTTCCTCCTCAAAAGGAGCATCAAGGCATTCACTTTGTGACACTGATAATTTAGGCAGATCACTATCATACCAGTCCGGAAGCCATGATCTATCTTTCTTGAAAAAAGATTTGAAGTGATGCTCAATGGAAGCTTCAATATCGACCATCTGATCTATCCTTTCACCATTACAAATAATGGAAGCAATATGGTTAATACGTCTTCTAGCGCTGGTTGATCTATGGAAAAATTTTGTATTTCCATCAGCTGCCTTAAGCCACACCTCCATCTTTGTCTCCAAGCTTCCTCCTCCTGTCGAAGAATAATCATCAAATCCTCTTTAGCTTTTTTCCTGTCTGTAAGCTCCAATAATGTGAGATCTCTCTCTTCCTCAAGCAAGTCCCATTTGCCTATTCTCCTCTAACAAAGATTTCTTGCTGAACCGAGCAGAAATTGCGGCCTTATTCCATTCCACTAGCTTCCTCTTGAGAAATTTGAGTTTTCCTGCCATTTTTCTGGCACCTCTGCCTTCCACATTTGCTGAGGTCCACCAATCTTCAACCAATTGGTAAAATCCCGCTTCTTTAAGCCACCAGTTCTCAAATTTGAATTGCTTGGGCCTAGTGGTTGTGGAATCTGTAGTGAGAAGGATGGGAATATGATCTGAGCAGGATCTAACCAACCCCTGGAGACGGCAAACTGGAAACACGTCTTCCCAATTGGCATCCACAAAGCATCTGTCTAACTTTGAGAGAACCGGCCTATCACGTAAATTACTCCAGGTGAATCTGTGGTTGGACAAAGGAATTTCAATCAATCCCATGTCAGATATCCATTCACGAAATGCCCGAATTTCCCTTGGAGACCAAGACTGTGAACTGCGATCTTTAGGTGTGGAGACAGTGTTAAAATCACCCAAAACACACCATGAGTAATTTGACAGCCCACGAATGGCTTGGAGCTCCTCCCAAAAGGCTGGTCGGGACTCATCTACATTTGGTCCATAAACTCTAGTAAGCATCCATTGAAGACCAGATTTACAATCTTCAAGAATTACTGTAATAGAATAATTTCCAATCTTACTGTCCATCAATTTCCACATGCAACTCTTCCAACCAATAATAATACCACCAGAAGCCCCTGATGCCGGAAGGAATATCAAATCATATGAGCTGCCCCCTAATTGACGTTTGATACTCAGATTAACAGACGATAGCTTGGACTCTTGTAAACAGAAAACATCCACACCAAATTTCTGAAGCATACCACGGGCTGCTGCCCGCTTCCTAGGGTCTCCCAGACCCCTAATATTCCACGAAAGAACCTTCATTTAGAACTTTGGATAACCCCAGAGCTGACCTTGCTTGGTGTCCTGCCTTTAGTAGCTATCGGCCTCCTACGCTCCTTAGAACAGTTCGACCCCCACCCTAGCTCATACCTTAGAAGGCTGTGAAGTACTCTCGAGCCTCAATAAAGAAATGCAAATTAACACATAACATCCAAGAATCAGTATGGGTTGAAATGGGGATGTCTCGCGTTACTTGTCCTTAGAAATCGTGAATAATGATACATTGCTTATAGTATTCCAGAAGGATCATGCTTCTTCACTTGCTCTGTGAATGCTTTGCAGCTTGACTGTCTCTGAACATTGTGAAACTAAAATTTCCTAAGTCTATAATTAGTCTGATTTTAGTTGTATGTAGCTTGATTGCAGAAGGAACAAAATGAACATGTTGCATTCCTTTTGTGTGCGTGTGCACACAAACACAAACAGGGTTTTTTAATTCCCCGTGTACTGTTTGCCTTTCTGTGTAATAAAGATTAATATCTTCTAGATCACTGATTTAATATAAATTACAATGCATACAATCACACATCATATTATGGAGAGAGTTTACTGAGTTTAGTGTTTCTGAAACATGGTTTCTTTGTAACGTTATTATAGAAAATGCTCGTGTTATGGTTCTTGCTGCTACAAACCGTCCTTCAGAACTAGATGAGGCCATTCTACGGCGTCTTCCCCAGGCCTTTGAGATTGGAATGCCAGATAGGAGTGAGAGAGAGAAGATTTTGAAGGTAATCTTGAAGGGTGAGAGAATAATGGAAGGCATTAATTACAGCTATATAGCCAGGTTGTGTGAAGGTTACACTGGCTCAGATTTACTTGAAATCTGCAAAAAAGCAGCCTACTTTCCACTCAGGGACTTATTAGAAGATGAAAAGAAAGGCAAGCCATCCTCCAGTGTAAGTATAAAAAATTTTTGTTTACTTATTGCAGACTTGAACTTATTGTATAAGCTTAGGTATTAAATTGGATATGAGAAAAGGTATACAAGGGTTTGATCAACTTTATTCTGATATCTTTCCATTTTCTACATTTTAAACAGAATCCAAGAGCCCTGACACAGGCAGATCTTGAGACTGCTATAACAACATCAAAGAAGACAAAGATTGCTGCTACTGAATTTAAGTTTGGTTCAGAATTAGCATCGCGGATGAAAGGGAAAGGAAAGGATAGCGAGGCAATCCAGAATGCTATATCCGAGCTCTCAAAGGTTATGACACATCTTCTTGTCGTTCAGTCTGAAACTCAAGACCAGGATGAGGATCAAGAGCAGGATGAAGACGAAGATGAAGACCATGAGGCTTGAGAGTAAGTTTTGATTTTGTCCAAATCTAAAGGTAATTTACGCCATAATGAATGTTTTCTTTATTTACATAACATGTTGCATAGTGAGTTGTAAATCTCTTTTGGGAGCATCAGCCGAAATGCTTATTATTACATTGCAAGCATTTTGTCTATATTTTTTTTATGTTTTTCCTACATTTCAGGATATCAGTTTTTTTTTCTTTTTGGACTAACAGGATATTAGATATTAATGTTGCTTTTATTACTACTGCGCTGCCCAGAGATTACATGTAATGCAAGTGCTACCTTCACTTTATTTGGGTGTGGTTCTTTTTTTTTTCCATGATGGGGAAAGAAACACAGATCCATAATTTTTTTAATTGATCTCCATGTGCAGAAAAGCAAAATGTGAATTTCAGTTTAGATCCGTTTTTGGTTTTCTTGACTTTTCTATCAAGGAATACAAGAATACATTTGCCTATTATTTGCCCCTTCGGCTGTTCCCACTGTGTGGGTTCTCGTCCTCGCGAAGTTTGAGTATTTTGCAGAGGCTCTGCAACGCTTTAGGATGGAAACAGCAAACTTCACTCTCTTTTCTATGCTTCAGTTATTCTGCCTTTTCATCACCAGCTTGCATATTATCTTCTATCAAGCAATGGTGGGTACGCCCATTGGGAAGAGGTTCCATATGTAACATTTTCCAAAATAGAATGATCAGAAAAGTATATTGTGATGGGATGCTTTTCACACCTCTCAGTCAAATTAATTTAATAAATTTAATTATTTAAATTTAAATATAGTGATGATTTATCACATTCGTTAAAATTAAACACGCCGGCTTTGCTTATATGCTTTTAAAATCGATTTCCCCTCAACGTAGTTAAGGTACCGTTTGGATTCGCGTCCCACCTGCATTGTTGGTGGCGGATGCCCGCGGATGCAGATGCTCAAACAAACGGAATTCGCAGCTTTCGCGTTTATTCCGAATTTGTGCGGTTAATGTGTGTTTGTTGCTCGCTTCTTCAATGCTTCAAAACATAGATTCGTAGCTGCGCATACGCTTTTGCCGATGCAGCGTCTCCGTCCGTCTTGTCAAACAGACCTTAAAAATAAAACAAAAAAATTCAAAAGCGAAATCCTAAATTCATCAATCCCAAAACCAAAATTCAAAAGTATGAGTTTTGTGTTCCTGTTTTATTCATGTGATCAGTATAATACGAGGCCTTTGACTATGAAGAGGCGACCTTCGATGGGCCTTTCCATACGGGGTTTGGACCTGTAATTCAATTATTGATAAGAGAATTTATAATCAAGAAATATTGGTGCAAGTCAGAAATTTATTTAATAAAAAAAAAAAATTTGATTCATGGATCAACACCACATAGTGGGAGTGTCCCTACAACCACTGCAAAGCCGTTCGAAAATCTACAATTAGTGAATTTTTATATGGTTACTGATCACTATGTAGAGCCAGTCATTGGATTATTTATTGAAATTTTATGTTATTGTCATGATGTAATAACTGTGTAAATCTAAGGACTTCAATGCTGATGGGTAAGAAACGAATTTTTTTAAAGTGTCAAAACATTAATTACAGTGATTTAATATGTTGAAACTAATAACTCCATTGACACTGAGCGTTTTACATAGATAATTTTCTATAAAACATGATTGATGTAGTAAATATTATAATAATTAAAACTTAGACCTGATCACTTCAAACAAATTATACAACTGCCACCGAACAACTAATTAAGCCCCGTTTGGATATAGAATTAAGGTATTTTGAGGTTTATAACTATTCTAGTATAAATAAGATAAAGTGATTTGATGTTTGGTTGTGTTATGAATTATTCACGTTGAAAAATGTAATAATAAATTTTTTGTTGTTTATATAAAATGTAAATAAAGTGTGAATAAAGATTTATAAAAAGTGAAAAAATGATGATAGTTGATTTGAAATTGATTTATAAGAGGTGATAACAGTTAATTTGACAGTGGACTCATATATTTTTTGAATTGAATAACCTAAAATAATTTGATTTCAGGGTTAGCTGAAATTCATATACTATTTTATATCAATTTATTATGAGATAGGTTATACCAAACAACCAAAATGCACTATTCCACTTTATTCAATGTTATCGGTCCCTGTTCCACATCCACATTAGACTTGCAAGCATCACAACATTTTTTTTTTTTGGTAGTAAGCATCACAACATTTTGACCCAACCTGCCCCGAGCCCGACCCACTCAGCCCATCACAGACTGCCACGTGGACATTATCAACAAAATAGCAACCTCCGCCGCAACCGCAACAAATGGCGACGGTAAAACAAAACGACCCAATACAGACCGCCCTCCGCATCACAGCGAGACCTCCTCCATCGCTCACTCGAAGACCCTTCAAGTTCGTCACGAGATGCGTCGGCGGCGGCGGCGGATGCGAGAAGGAGGTCGGAGGGCTGATATCGGGCATGGTCGGGGAGGAGGTGGAGGCCCTCCTCAATCGGAGAGAGAACCGACCGCTCCTCGACGGGCTCAACGAGGCCTCTCGAAGGGTCGAGACGGCTCGGGCCGCACTCGCCGAGATCGACAGGCGCGAGGCCGACAACGCCCGCGTCAAGGAGGAGATCGCCCGCCTTGAGAGCCGCGAAGCCGAGGTTTCCTTTCTCTCCCTCCCTTTTGGATTTCTTGTTGGTTGATCGAATGATAGTGGTTCAGCAGTTCTCAGCAATGCCGATAATAAATTTTAACTAGAACGGTCTGAATGCGTGCAATCCTCAGTATACTTCATATAGTGAAGCATGTACTTCCATAAAAATAAGGTATACATTTCAATGAATCACTTACAGGAGAATTGAAAAATTACACACTTCGTTTAAAGAGGTGTATACTTAGTTGGAGATATGTGGGACTCAACGCGCAGACAGTGAAAAAACAATAATTATGGTTTTGCTTTGGTTAGGTGTTCTCTTTGATGCCCAATATGCTTTATTTGGTATTAGGAGCAATCCCTTATATCTATACATTGTTAGATAAATGAGAAGGGATAATTGCGGATGATTGTCCTGGTTCTGAATCAAACATGAGTTTTTTTTATATGCGTAAAGGTTAAAATAACATTGGTCCCCTCTTCAAGTTCTGATTTTGACAAATGTGAATAATGACAAAACTGATCGACTTTTTATCCCTCATGTTTGTTTGGTAGTTAAATGCTGGGACTCAAATATAGGAATTTTTGGCTTGTGAATTCTCTTGTCAACCACTACTGAGCTACGAGTTCTTTATCCCCTAAAATTGGTTAATTCGTTCTCAAAATCTTATCCCCTGAGTCCCGGACCAAGCACAAAAAAAAAAAAAAAATCTTATCCCCTTACTAAACTAGACATTGGTGTTCAATATTTGGATGTACCCCTTATAAAGCAACTGGGATTAAAAAGAAAATGAGCTGGGTAGTTTCATTATGGTGGTGACCAGTACTTGTATAGGAATCTGTTGCTCTGATTCAGGTTGTTCCATGGTATTATGAAAGGGAGAGGAAACCTATGTTTCAAGTTCTGAACTTCTGTAGCACATTTTGAAATCTTGGAAAGGATATGCATAAATGTAGCAGAACTGTAAGAATTTAATAACTTACTGGCTGCCAACAGTATTACATTCCCCTATAGATGAGTTGACTATGCAGTTAAATGTGTGTGTTTCAATATGTACGTAGAGCAGAAAGAATTAACCTTCCTATCGGCTAGGATTATCATTCTCTTTGGTGAAGAAGAACACATGAATACTTTGAATGATGCCCTGGAAGCTATAACCTTTAGCATTGAGTCCATCTTTGTCAGGACTCTGGAGGACTTTCCACGATTAAGCAATTGGATCCTCCTTGTATGGATGGATGAAATTCATATTTTCATTAGGACTATATGTGGTTAGGCATGTTATAGAACATTTTTAGATGTGTTTATATATCATTTCACTACTATATATCTTGATCTTAAAATTGGCAGCATGCTATTTGTTTGCACCATCATAACTCATAAGCTTGAAACATTTTTATAACAATTATTGAATTCACTGCGGATTCCTTACAATGTAATGGAATGTACTTGTAAATTATGGATCTTTAGATAATATTTGTGAAACGATATGCATCCACCAGGCCTAATTTGATGACCTATCTCAGTAAGAGGTATGTCATAGATTAAATGGTTATATGAATTATATGATGTTCCTGGCACTGGTATCTCTGTAAAAGTTATTTCATAAATCTATTTTTTTGCATATTAAAAATTGGTTAAATCCTAAATGATGGTCACCTTTTTTATATCGGTACTGCTATACATTCAAGATTGCTCAAACCCAGAGGGAATTACTAGAAGCCAGATCTATGGTTGAAGAAGCTGAGCGCTCCCTGTCATCAAACATGGGAAACTATAGATCCGGAGAAATTTCAGAGATGGACAAAGAAGCAGAAAGGTGGGAATCCGTAAAAGCAGCGACTGTGTCTTCCATAGTTGGCACCCTTGCAGGATTGCCCATTTCTCTCTACCAAGAGACCAACAGTGTCCAACTAGCATTTCACTTGGCAGTTATATTTGTTAGCTGCGCTTTGTTTGGAGTCACCTTTCGATACACAATCAGGAGGGACCTGGATAACATTCAGCTAAAGACAGGAACATCTGCTGCTTTTGGTTTTGTTAAAGGTATGGTAAATTTCTTAAAGGTCTATAACTCTTTAACTAGATCATTTATGCGCCCTTTAGCAGTGGATAATGTAGTGGTTAAAGAATTATCTGTTCTCTTTATCCACCTCTCAGGTGGACGAGTTAAACCACTGTTTTAGGATCATATATTCCTGATATCTTTGTTGTCAAATGTTATTAGAATACAATGTCAGCTTTATATAATGATTATACCGGATAATACTACTGAAGGGGACTTTAGTGGTTCATGATGTGACCAAGAGCGTATATATTGACTTGAATTGCAGGACTTGCTGTCCTGGAGGCTGGATCACCTTTGCAACTGGATACTGATACCTTACTATCCCATGCCACAGATGGAACGGTGTACGTGTCAGAGAATGTTTTCATCTTTTTATCTGCTGCAGTGGCTCTGGACTACTGCTTTAAGATGAGGTTTCTAAGTCCATTTCCCATAAAAAAGTAGGTCACTTCAGATGGAAACATTGTATTATATGTGGATTCACATAAAGTCCAAACAAATAGGAATTTTTCAGTAAATATCAGTTTTGGAAATGTTTGATTTATTGTTCAGGTGAAGCCTATTTAGTATAGATCTTTGGTAAATATTGGTTTTTAATAGGATGATTTGCAATTTGTCCATGTCAAAAATCATGGATGTTTTTGGCCCTTTTTTATTTTCATGAGGAAGGGATACTTAATTGCCAAGAAAAATATATATATATATACGAATTAATTACGTTCAGAATTCATTTATTATTTGTATTTTGTGAAAACCAATTTATGTAACTATGCTAAAATATTCAATGAGTATTTTATAATAAAAATAAAATATCTAATATAAACTTTTATTAAGTGAAATTAACAAAATATCCTTCACTTAAGCTCTCTGAATTACTAGAAAAAAGAAAATTTTAAAAAATAAAAACATGTCTAGTCTGCATTTTGGATTATAAAATGAATTATGTGTAATATTTTCTTTTTTAAATTGGATTGTTCAAGTTAGCATGGTTTAATGGACCAGAACATAGCGTCCCAACCAATGTTGGCTATGTGGTAGTAGACATCGCCTCTCAAAGGGCTATCGGGGTCCTTGAGCCCCCAAGATATAGAACAAAATGGTGAAGAATGACTAGAAAGCATACCTTCTTTCCTTGGATTTGATTGAGAACTTAATTCAAGGAACTTCAGTTGTAGAAGCTTTATAGATATTGTTCTCTTCTTGCACGCTAAACTTCGCTTTATTTTATTATACTTTATATCATTTTTAAGTGAATTTTAGATTTTCCTCTTCACTCTTCTCTTTGTAGATATTTGATGAGTGTCGCTATAAATCACTTTGATGTGATTGTTTTATATTGTAAAATGATAAGAGTAATGAAGTCCTTTTTATATCATGGGAAACATACTCTTCTCATAAATTTGCTGCTGGTTGACTTTGGTGGGTGGTCCTTCTGATTAACTGAAAAGGCAGACAAACATATATATCTATAGAATTATGGACTTTCATTCCCACACTCAACAATCATGATTCACTTAAATCTTAAAAATTTCATATTAAACCATCAGTCATGATTCATCAAGTACTCCTACCTAATTAAAAAAAGAAAAGCAGTACAAAGTTCAACACATGATAATTCCAAGTCAGAGGACCAGAAAGAGAGCTATGGATCTGCACAAAAGAAAGCCAACTCAAAAAAATTCCAATTCGATCTAGTTATCATTTCACTCTCTCTGAACCACTCTCTGGGTCCTCTCCATTTTATCATTATTAGTATTTCTTAGTTTACACTGGGAGTTCATGTGAGCTACTCATTTGAAAGGAAAAAAAAAACCATTTGGACAATTGTAAAACTGATTATGCAGGAATCTGAATATTAAAACTGATTTTACAAGAAACCTAACTCTCTTAGCTTTTAAAATCGTAAGAAGTTGTTATAATAAAATTGTTTAGTTGCACGATTACAAAAATAGTTTTCTGTAAATACAAAAGTTGTTCAATCGTGCAACTAAACACTACCTTAAGAGTGAACTAATTTTCAGAATTTCTTTATTACATAGATGGGAAATATTGGGAAAAATAATGAGAATTTATGTAATAAAGAAATTCCGAAAATTAAAAGGTAAGAACTACATTATGGAATTAAGAGTGAACTAATTAATATGAAAATTATAATGCCCCAGAGCTCAACCAAATTATAAAAAAATTTCAAGGTTGCTAAACAAATTTTTATCAAAATCCACAACCAAAAATTTTGAAATGTATAAAGCAAGCACAAGTTATATAACATTCAACTCAGAGAAAAATCGAAGCAATCAAAATCAAACAATTATACAATAAATCTGAACAGTCTAACATGACTTGATACATCCAAATTACGTCTAAACGAAACAAAATATAGAGTTGTAACAAAAAAGGAAAGACATATCATAACAACACAATTCAAAGAACTCAAACCAAGGGATCCAGTGCATGTTTTTTTGCTCAAACTCATCATAGTGAAAGTGGAATAAACTATGAATATCAACAAACATTCCAACAAAAACATCACAAACGAACATCAAACTTCAACAATAATAATAATAAATAAATAAAACTCAAGAAGAAAACCACATACATGCAATTTAAACAACTTAACATATCAAAAAAACTAAACAACTTGAGAAGTTGTAGTAGTTTTATAATTGAGTTTTGATACACTCAGACCAACTTCAACCATTTTGCTTTTCATTTTGTTTTTTCATCTCTATTTTGTATGACCATGTTTAATGGGAAAAGGCATACAAAAAATAAATATATGAATAAATAAATAAATTGTCCAATAACACAATTTAATTTCCACTAAACCCTATCATCAACACTAATCCCCCAGATAATCACCAACCCATCTAAACACTCCACTACGACGTGTTCTCCAACGGACCCGAATTGCTAACCCGACCCGAATCCGGCAACCCCTCCTTCCGACTCCCCCCTCTCATCTTCAGCAACCCATACAACTTCTTTATCTCCCTCAACGCCGGCGGTCCCTCCCCACACACCATCGCCTCCTCCACCTCCTCCACCGCCGTCACAGACCCGTCGCTCAACCTCCTCCCTCCTCCGATCCTCGCCGACGCCCTCCCGGCGCTGATGACCGTCTTGATTGCCCGGCTCGGCGACCCCCTGTTGGCGATGAGGATCTCCCCGACCTCGGCCGGGCTGAGACTCGCCCCGGCCGAGAACACCTCCTCCACCTGCGGATACAGCTTGTGATCCTTCACCCCTAAATAGCTACTCGCGAGGCTCTTGAACGCCGTGAAATCGCACATCGGGAAGTACACGTGCGAGTCCACCCTCCCCGGCCGGAGCATCGCCGGATCGATCCCGTCCCGACTGTTCACGGTGAACACCATCACCCTCTCCTCGCCGCAGCAGGACACGATCCCGTCCATAAAGTTCAACAGCTCCGGCAATCGATGCTCGTTCAGGTACCGGTCGAGGTCCTCCACGAGGATCAGCGATCGGGGGGTTGTCCCGATGAGGAGCGACTTCAGATCCGCTCCGTTCCTCCCCAGATCGAAGTCGTAGACGTCGTAATTGAGGAACCTCACCATGGCCGCGACGAAGCTCGACTTCCCGGTCCCGGACGGGCCGTGGAAGAGGTAGCTCCGCTTCCAGACGCGGCCGAGGCGGTGGTAGTACTGCCGCGACTTCAGGAAGGACTCGAGGTCGGACTTCACCCGGGTCTTCAGATCCGGGTCCATCGCGACCGTCTCGATCGTGGAAGGATGCGTGAAGGGAACGGACCTCCACCGCCCGTCGAGGGCGGTGAAGAGGCGGAGGTCGCGGCGTTTGAGGTCGATTTCGTCGGAGACGGAGTGGATGTGGTGGAGGTAGGGGCGGAGGATCCGACGGCGGAGGTCGCGTTTGGGGAGGGTGAGGACGAACGAGGGGGGGTTGTCGGAGGGGTGGTGGGTCCAGGAGAGGGAGGCGCCGAGGAAGGAATCGAGGATGGGTTGGTTTGGGTCGGGGCGGAGAGAGAGGTCGTTGGGGGAGCGGGAGACGAAGAGGTTGGCGAAGTCGGAGTCGTCGAGGGAGGGGAGGGAGGAGAGGTAGGTGGAGACGCGGCGGTAGAGGGGGTTCGATTGGAGGGAGTCGGTGTCGAAGGAGGGGATCCTGTAGTGGTGGTGGTGGTGGGAGTATCTCCACCGTCTGATGAGGGTGGTGAAGAGGAGGCGGAGGAGGGCTAGGGCGATGAGGGTTGTGATGAGGAGGGTGATTGGGATCATCATCATTGATTGGACGGTGGGGATTAAGGGATCATGGAGAGGTTTTAATATAATGTGGCCGGCCGGGGAGAATGAGTGGTCAAACACGTGGAATTCGAAGGCGTTGGGAAGATGGAGAAGTGGTTGTTGTTTGGTTGAATGTTATATACACGATGACGGAGCGGGGGAGGGATTTGTGTGGCACAATTGACTCTCTGTATTCAACGAGATCCTCCTGAGTGGGTCTCTCTTTTTTGTTTTACATATGAAAAACTTTTTTTTTAAAATTAAAGTAATATTAAAAATAGTTATTTTTTATACTAACTAAATGTTTTTCAATTATGTTTTTTTGTAATATTTTTTATTTCTGGTTTGACCCTTAATTTTTAATGTAATGACTAAATATATTTGTTGAATGTTGGTCTACATATTTTAGGTAGGGGCGCGGATATCGGCACCCCACATAGCAAGGAACTCACCCCTTAAAAAAATCAAAAAAAAAATTTCGTGCACTATAGCAGTAGGAGTAAACCCACCCCGAGGTCGGCGATCTCTCTGACAATGATGATGAATTATGGTCACCAGAGGTTCTGGCGAGTGTACCAACCCAGGTCGACATGTTTTCTGGCGATGGTGGTGAATTGTGATCGCCCGAAGGTCCGGCGAGTTAAATTCACATTTTTATAAGTTTCAAATCAAATAAACAAATTTCACATTTAAACACATATAACAGACAATCATAACAACATTTAAAACACATCAAAATATGATATTCGCATTCCATAATCAACCATTCACGTGACTACATAACAAAATACATGTTCAAATTCCACAATCATTCATGTGACTATATTGATTTTTTCATATATTAAAATAAATAACATATTCAATAAAAATAATTACTCTTTTTTTTAAAATAAATATAAAAATAATTTGAACATGTATTTTGTTTTCTAGAGATGATTTGTTATAGAACGCTAAAATTGTATTTTGATGTGCTATAAATGCTAACATCATATTTTGATGTGTTTTAAATAGTGTTATGACTGTCTATTATATATGCTTAAATGTAAAATTTGTCTATTTGGTTTGAAACTTGTAAAAATGTGAATTTATTCTCTCTTACTTTAGTTCGTCGGGCATTTGGGCGATCACACTTCACCACCGTCGTCAGAAGGCATGCCGACCTAGGTTGATACACTCGCCAGAACCTCTAGCGACCATGATTCATCACTATCACTAGAGGGATAGCCGACCTCGAGGTGGGTTTACTCCTATTGCTATAGTGCCCAAATTTTTTTTTTAAGGGGTGGGTTTCTTGCTATGTGGCGTGCCGATATCTGCGCCCTTTAGGTAGATGTGAAGGAGATTTGGTTATTAGATAGGATAGGGTAATTAATGGGGGGGGGGGGTAGTCGATACGGACTTTGATGGATTTTTGTGGACATTGTTTAAGTGATTAACTTTTGTAGACTTTACAGACTTTCACATACTTTTGCAGATTTTCGTAGACTTTTATAAACTTTCACATATTGATTCTAATGGACTTTCACAGACTTTTACAAACTTTCATAGACTTTTGTAGATTTTCACATATTGACTCTCATGGACTTTTATATACTTTCACAAACATTTGTAGACTTTCACAAATCACTCTCATGGACTTTTACAGACTTTCACAGACATTTGCAGACTTTCACAAATCACTCTCATGGATTTTTATAGACTTTCACAGACTTTAGCATTCTTTCACAGATTAACTTTTTTCACATATAGAATTCTATTAATAAACACAATAATGTTTTTGGATTTTTAAATAACAAATAAAAAACTCATCATACCCAACATAAAATGTAATTTAATATAGTAAATATCAATCTTCACATATCTGAAATGCATATTGCAAGAATGCCATGATAAAAATAAGTAATGAAAATAATTGATTGCAACAAAAGCAAATCCATAATTCTTACATTCATCAAACGTATGAGTTGATATCAATATTTCATACATATTTATATTCATAAAAAATTCTTTTTCATTAAAAACAATCGATCTAAAATAAATAAAAAAAGAAAAAAAACCTTATATTGAGAAAAATCCACAATGAGCTAACCTTATTTTTCTGTTATAGAGAAAAATTTCATAGAGGGGAGGGATGGGTTTTTAATTAGGAAGACAATAAAAAATAAGGAAATATATATATTATATAAAAATCATATATTACATCTCTTCAAATATAATGAAATAAAATCATAAATTATATTACTTAAAATAAAATAAAATAAAAATAGTCATTATATTACTTTAAATAAAAAATGAAATAAAAGCAATCAGTATATTTAGTTATATATATACATATGCCTAAATCTATCTTTTTATTTTTATATATGTCTAAACATTATAAAAAAAAATATGTATGTATATTGTACAAAAATAGAAACATCTTCAAAGAAAATCATAAATGTGAATAAAAATATGAAAGGCATGGGATAAAAATCATAAATGAGTTTTGTTAAAAGAAAAAGAAAAAGAAATATTCACAATACTGGAATAAAAGTCCATGATAATCCCACTCATTTGGGTGGGATTTTGAAATGACTTTTTCCTTTGTATTTCTCTCTCTAAAGTCCACAAAAATCCATCACTCATGAAAGTCTTCAGAAATCCTGTTTAAATTGAATAACACATGACAAAATGTCTACTATAACATTGGACTTTTTGTCAACGAAATAATGTCTCAATCGAATAACACTGAACTTTATGTCCACGAAATAACGTCTTAATCGAATAACACTGGACTTTTTGTCCATGAAATAATGTCTCAATCGAATAACGCTGGACTTTTTGTCCACGAAATAATGTCTCAATCGAATAACGCTGGACTTTTTGTCCACGAAATAATGTCTCAATCGAATAACGCTGAACTTTTTGTCCACGAAATAATGTCTCAATCGAATAACGCTGGACTTTTTGTCCACGATGTCTCAATCGAATGACGTTGGACTTTTTGTCCATGAAATAATGTCTCAGTTGAATAACACTGGACTTTTTGTTCACGAACTAGTGTTCTGATTGAAAAACACAAGATTTATAAATCCATGAACATGGACAATTTATCCATGAAAATCCTAATTGACTACCCCTATAAGTCATTTCATGTTGTATGATTCTCAAATAAGACTTTCTTAGGTACACATTTTAGAAATAGTTTATTTGGGTGTTTTTATATCTTAGAAGAATTTTTAGTATTTTTCTTTTATTTTTCAACTAAAAAATATCATATCTATCTATATTCTATTCAAAATTTAAAAGATAATGTTAAATATTCACTAATTGAATTTATCTTGTTGAACTACACGCCTTAATGGAAAAAAAATTGATAGAATTATATGGTTTTAGTTTAATTAATTAATTTTTTAAAATAAATCAATAAATAAACATTGTTTTTAATGAATGAGATGATACAATGTTTTTATTTTTATTTCAAACTTTTCCCTGGATATATTTTTATTATAACATATTTCTTCAAGTTAAAAATTAATAACAAAATTGATGATTTATGGGATAGATTTTTAACTTCACATTTAAATGTATATCACATCATTATGATTATTTTTTCATAAATACTATAGAATGTTGTACCACATATTTTAGTACGTGTATAAACTAGTTTTTTACTATCTAAAAAGTTGGAATAATAGAGTCATGGACATGTGGAAATGAGTTTAGATTATTTTAATAATGCGTTTGGGACATGGTTTGATTTGAAGAATAGTTTTTTTTTTCCGTTGTTGAAACTCGATTACTAGAGAACATTTTTATTTTAGCTTTTTGAAAAGTTATTTTGAATCAAATGAAAAATAATTTAATCATAAAAATCAGTTTTTTAAGGCACCTAATTATAAAAATATTTTCCCTAATACACGAATTTCAAAAGATGTTCAAGTAAATTTATTTTTTAAAATATGTCTTCAAACAGTACTTTACTTAATTCTATGTTGTGGATTGTTGAGGGAGATTATGGACTTGCATGGGAATAGAATCTATAATTCATCATATGTTTCCATTAGAAAAACATAAATTCAAACAAGAGATTTGATCCAATAACATGAAGTTTGATAGATTTGATGATCTAAACTATTTTGGATTAATAAAAAAAATGCAATCCTATCAATTTCAGAATAGATGATATTATTTTTAGGACAAAACAAAATCACTTCATATAAAAATTTTGGTTCAATTTTTGTTATCAGATTTTTTCCCTTTTTAAAATAATTGCATTGCATAAGATTGATATTCAATCTATAGAAAGCATGATAATATTGAAGGATTGTTTTAAATATTCCTTACATGTATTAGCAAAGTTTATTTTTAAATTGATTTGAAAGAGATTTCGTTGGATTCAATTTTACGATACATGACCCCGTTTGATACACCAATTCTCGGTTAGTAGGTTTGATTTGATTTGACTACATTTAAATTGTTGAAATTATGTCTCGATCCAGTGTATCTCATCGGATGGCCATGATGAAACTATATTAGGTTGGGCTAATAAGTAGAATATTATTTAAAATTTGTTCTTAATTAATATTTAAAGTGAATCTCTTAAACTAGGAAACAATATTTGTTTATTAATTAGGAGAGTAAATATCTCCTAGTTAATGGGAACAATATTTATTTGTTAATTGGAAGATTACTTGGGGAGGAAGTTATTTATCTCTATAAATATCTTCTAGGGTTTCATGGTAAGACTAGGCAAATCATATAATGTAGAGATCCTAAGGGAAGGTTGAGAGGGTTCTAAGAGAGGGTAACTTCATGGGAGAGTTGGTGAGTCTCTTAATGTATCTCAACTATCAAAGTAGATTCTCTGTTTTTTGACCCGTGGATGTAGGTCTAGGTCGAACAACGCATATCTTGTGTTCTTCGTGTGATATGATGTAATTCTTTGTTTTTGCCACGTGAGATGCAGGCCTAGGCCGAATCATGTATATTTTGTCTTCTTCATGTGATGTGTTTCGTTCTTGTGTTTGATCTCGTGTTTATTGTTGGCTTCCGCGAATCTCTTTCCCAGCATAAATAAGCGTACATCACATTGCCCTAGATTATATAGAATCACACATAGTATATATTTGGTTTACTTCCTCTATTTTTTTTTTATCATATTATTTAAATTATATTTAAGGGGAATGCCTAATTATAAAGTACAAAAAGAAATGGTCGATGACAGGTGATGAAGGTAGATGATATCTCTCTACCTATGACATACCCATCCCAAAAAATGACGTACTCCTCAATGAGGAGACAACCACCCAAATACAATACTTTTTTTGCACCAGCACAATAAACATCCTCGTGCCCCCTGATCCTATCGATTAGCCTCATTTTCAATTATCTTATCTATATTTATATGAATGATTTTTTTAATTTTACATTTAAAAAAAAAACAAATAATCTGAAAACTAAAAGTGGGACTAAAACAGATTGAATGTGATGCAGTGTGAGGCTCACGCTCTTCTGCGAATCTCGATCGAAGATGCAAGATCTGCAGGCTCCAACGACGTTGTTGATTCTTCATGAAGAATGCCAGGACAATGAGCTTCAACGTATCTGTTGATTCCTAAAAATACCAAAAACGATGGACTTCTATGAATCTACTATTCTATCAAAAACAACAAAGACAATATGAGGATTTTAATGAAGAGAATAATCTCAAATTTTTAAAAATCTAATCTCCCTTAATTTTGTGTTACAGAGTTTATTTATAGAATAGAGAATACTAACAAACTAGTATCAAAACAATAAATCTCTCAAATCACATAATCTTAACGGAATCATAAATAAAAATACAAAATATATCTAAATATAAAAAGTATTAACTAATCCTAATTATCCATAAAAGATATGATGAACCTAATAAATAATATTAAAATTGTAAATCATCAACAATCGTTCATTGATGGTCCTAGATCGAATGGCCTATGATCGTGCTGCATCATTCTCTCACTCTTTAGAAAAACTTTTAGTTGAACAATTTAGTGATGAAGCCCGAGCAATTGATGATGTGATCCACTGAATTTTGATGGTGTAACTTCAAAAACACTCAACCAAACAAAGTTAACGACGTTTGTGTTTTTTCGATCTCTAGTGGCCATGAGAATTTTAAATATATGTGGGGTTGGGTGTTTTGAAAAGAAAACTTGGTATGAGGGTTAAATGAATTTTAGGTGAGGTAATGGAGACGGGTTGGATGTGAATTTTGTTTGGTGGTTGGGGTGGTGGGGTATGAAAGAGTTTTTTTTTTTTGTTGGGTTGGGGTGTAATCCGAATGGAAGAGATAAATGAGATAATAAAATGTAAAATGGATATGGTTCAACAGTGGCAGTGGCTCGATAACAACAACGATAACGACAACGACAACGACGGCAGCATGCGGCGACTCTTGACAGAAGCGGTGGCTGTGCTGGATAGCAGCAGTGACAACGACTATTTGACTCTCGACGGTGGCGATGCTCAATGGTAGTGGCGGCTCATAGTAGTAGTCGCAACTTGACTCTGATACCAACTGATGCAACGTGAGACTCACGCTCTTCTGCAGATCCGATCGAACATGCAAGATCTGCAGGCTCCAACGACGTTGTTGATTCTTCACGAAGAATGTCAGGACGATGTGCTTCAACATATCTGTTGATTACTAAGAATACAAGAAACAATGGACTTTTATGAATCTGCTATTCTACCAAGAACAACAAAGACAACAGGAGAATTTTAATGAAGAGAATAATCTTGAATTTTAAAAAATCTAATCTCCCTTAATTTTATATTATAGAGTTTATTTATAGAGTAGAGAATTCTAACAACTAAGATCTCAACAATAAATATCTCAAATCACCTAATCTTAACTAAATCCTAAATAAAAATACAAAACATATCTAAATATACATAAATATAAAAAATATTAACTAATCCTAATTATCCATAAAAGATACGATAAACATAACAAATAATATTAAAATTGCAAATCATCAACAATTGTCCATTTGATGGTTCTAGATCGAATGATCCATGATCATGCTGCATCAAAATATATCTAAATTCTATACTTTATTGACACACGAAACCTAATTTTAATTGAGGAATAATAACATATATAGCCCATGTTTGGTTCGAGAATTAAATTATTATGAGGTTTATGACTATTTTAATATAAATAAGGATAAAATAATTTTGTGTTTGGTTGTGTTTTGAATTATACTCATTCGTAATAATAAAATTTTTGTTATTTGAATAAAATGTGAATAAAATGTGGATAAAGATTTATAGAAGATAAAAATATAATAACAGTTCAATTGACAATTGATTTATAAAAATAATAATAGTTGATTTGACAGTAGACCTGCATATTCTTTTGATTTGAATAATCTATAATAATTTAATTTTAATGGGTGGATGAAATCCATATACCACTTTATACTAATTAATTCTGACATATAAATTCTCATTTATTTTAGTCATTCAAACATTTATAATGAGGTTATTCCAATTAATTTCAACTTATTCCGGATTTATTCTCGAATCAAACAAGGGCATAGGGCACCAAATGTTATACACCCACATCTGAAAGGTATGGTCGTAAGATATTTTTGACATGAATGTACAACATTTGAGGTGATAAATTGGAGTAAAAATAAATTTAGATTGGAATATTATTCATAAAAATTAAAAATATATGCAGGTATAGTGCAGTTATCTAAGCCCCTGTTTGGAATCGGTATAACCCCCCGGATAACCTCGGATAAACCCCGGATAAGTATTTTGAGGTGTTTGTTTACCCCGGATAACCCTAGATAAATTATACCAGAATAAACCTTGATAAAGTGGTATAAGGATTCCAATCAACCCATAGAATAAAAGTTATCCTAGATTATTCCATCTAAAGAATATGTGGGTCCACTGTTAAATCAACTGTCATCACCTCTTATAAATCACCTGTCAAATCAACTATCATTACTTTTTTATCTTTTATAAATCTTTATCATACTTTATTCATATTTTACCCAAACAACAAAACATTTATTCTTACGTTTACCAACGAAAATAATTCAAAACACAATCAAACATAAAATCACTTTATCCTTATTTATACTCATTTATGCTTGGATAAATCTATACTTTAAAATAAAATCTATCCCGTTTCAAACGGGGCTAAAAGGATAGACTGTGACAATTAATGCATTTCCTTGGGCTCGTAGAGAAAATTATATCCTGATTGTGATGTGTCTCTGGTTGATGGCCCTATCATTGGTGCAAGGTGAGTTATTTCAACTCTGAATTAACTATATACATAAAGAGAAAGAAGATGAAGATATAGAAAAAGTCACTTGTGATTGATGTTTTAATGTGGTCTTGCTTCATGGATTCCATCATTGGACCCATAACTAATGCAGGATCTGACAACGACCGTCTCGGTCAGTATTGCCGTCCAAAGTTGGACGGACGGAGTGCTCTCAACATTAGTGCTCTGTACACATTGTGTGTTTGAGGAGTCAATCCCTTTGTTTTTGTTTTTTTTATTAAAATAATCTTGGACAAACGTTGGGTTTAACCATCAAATAATTGAAAAGTGATAGGATGTGGCCCATCCTCGATAATATCAGTCTAATTATATATGTATTTTCATTATATTTGTCATGTAAAGTTTGATAGGGATTGGGAACAAATTTTACGAAGGGTGCATTTGGTTGCGCGATTGCATTGCGATTGTAATTACAGGAAATTACGTTTGCAATCGTGCAACCAAACAGTTTTGTAATCGCAGTTTTAAACTCAGCGATTGCAGACAAATAGTGCCCAAAAGCTGTGATTTAAAAAAAGTTGAGAAAGTGACCTTCCTGTAAAATCAAGTTTGCAATCGCAGATTCCTGCAGAATCAGTTTTGTAATCGCGCAACCAAACGCACCCGAAGTGTGTCTTTTCTTATGAATAAATTTGTAGTAGAAGAATAGATCGCGTTGAGTCATTTAGAGGTGATAGACCTTTATGCTATCAACCTTTGTATCTGTATTTAAATTGGATATGTTTGTTAAATTTATATAACTATGACATATGCCAACTATTTGATCCCCCAAAAAAAGAAATTCAAAGTATAATAAAATGAGCAAATCCAGAGTGGTATTCTGTTGATCTGTGTGTCGATGCCATTCGGTTCCTTGAAAATGCTTACAATGCCTGTCACGTCACAAAGCACCTGGACTTGTTTAACCATAAAAGTGCATTCATGCATACATCCTCATTACCCACAAGAACATGAGATTAGCCAGGATGATTGAAAAATTAATATCTATATTTGTAGAGGATAAGTATTACATGATAAATAGTGGATTCGAAGCTGGAAAATCCTGTGTTGTCGACTGACTGATCGGGATAAAATCCTGCACCACACTTCAAATAATTATTAATAAAAAATGCATCTGACTCTCTTACTCTGCTTTTTATATTTACCTACATTTCGCTTAAGCATAAAATTTGTATTTAAAATTATATACAAATACTTATATCAACTTATTAATTAAGTTTTCAAAAAAATTAAAAAAAGTGAGTTTAACTTCATTGTCATTACAGAGCCTAGGGGGTTAATCTAAAAGCTTTGTGACATCATTCAGTTGGTACACTTTCTTTATGATTAGACATGTTTAACATTTATATATCACCATGCGCAAGGGAGCGAAATCTTGAGTTCTATATAATATATTGATCTCATTGCAGAGTTCACCATGAAAATGAGACACCACATTTGGTGGCATATATGAATTTGTTGCATGCAAGTGTAATTTATACTCAACTGGCCACATCTACACATCTTAACCCACGCACGGTTGTTTCAGAGGTTTATATAATTCGCGAAGCATGATTAACTGCATCTACACACATCAATTTGCAAGTCTGGTCGACTTTTGTTGCATTTTTTTTCAATTTTTTAAATTGTATTTTAGTGATGTTGAGCTAAAAAAGCATTTATTTATTCTGTCTCTATTTCTCTCTTGCAAAAGGTGTTATTATGACGTCTGACACATTGAGGGGGTAGTGGGCTAGGATAGCCAAAAAGCACATGGATGAGATGAGGTGGGATCCCGCACTATATGAGTTTATCTTAAATACTAAGCAGCATGGAGTTAATTCTACAAAACAGAGAAGAATACAACGCGTACTGAATAGGAGAATCTGTTCTGATGAAGAGGAGGACCGAGGATAGAGTTTGACTCTATTTCCTTAAGACGTTGTTCGCCCCGCACTGGTGCTGACGGATAGCGGCGAATGTCTCCCAGGATACAACGGTCGAACGTCTTTTGGTAGCAACACTGCAGACCAGAAGACCAGCGAACCAACTTGTGTGCAACACTCTCTTTTATGACACTTTAATGAACTGGACTTGAATGCTGTGAAAAATTCGATGCCTAAAAAATGCAGATAATGGGTAGTATTTGAATAGGGAAGAATTGGTTGAAGAGACTCTTGGAGGAGTCTCTTCCTCTGTTCAGTTTTTTCTGAAACAGTCTCAAGCACCCATTGATTCAAATAATCAACGGTCCGATCGTAACCGTCCATCCGACGGTCCACATTGCATCTGCGGATCCATTCAATCAACGGTCCGGATTTAATCCGATCATCCCACATCACATCTACCGATCGACGGCCTAGATTTCATTTGATCAGAATGATCTCCACCGTCCGATCAGACAAAAGGTCCAAAAAGAAAGGCTCCAGCTCCTAGCGACGATGCATACGTGCGAAGTGCCAAGTGCGCCCTAAAACGCCCAATATGCCCTCGCGCGCACGCGCGCGACGCGCGTGGTGGTGCTACACACCACCCCGCTTGGAAAGGTCCACTATCTAAGAACCCTGACTATCGCCTTCTAGTGATCATGTCCTGGATTACTGGTAAACCTACTCAATTTATTAACAGAGTAGGCTAAGTCCGGACGTGTGCAGTTTGTCAAATACATTAGACTGCCAATAATTCTAGAATACTCTAGTTGTGATATGCTTTAACCATTATTTTTAGACAAGTATAGACCATTATTTACATCTACATGTGTCTTTGCTTGACCATCATCATTCTGATTGAATTTTTCTAGTACTTTCTCAACATAATGTGATTGAGACAATACCAATCCATCATATGATCTAGAAATTTTGATTCCTAGAATCACATCGGCCAAGCCCAAGTCCTTCATATCCTTTTTGAGTGTTCTTCGCATAGATACATTTGTCACACTCATTAATCTTGAAATCATTCGACAACATTACATTGTCGAATTTTTCATGCTATTGTTTTGGTGCTTGTTTTAATCCATAAAGTGATTAACAAGTCTGCACACTTTCCTTTCATATCCAGGAGCAATGAACCATTCAGGTTGTTCCATGTATATCTCATCATCCAATTCACCATTCAAAAATGCCCAATATGCCCTAAGTGTCAAGTGCGCCCTAAAATGCCCAATACGTCCCTCGCGCGCAACACGCGCCGCGCGTGGTGGTGCTACGCACCACCCCACTTGGAAATGTCCACCATAGGGTGTCCACCAAAACCAATTCACTAGAGTACAAGGAGCCCATCTTATAAATCCCCAATACTTTTTGTTTTTAACCGATGTGGGACTAAAGTTTTTTCTTCCCCAACCACCAACCACTTTCATCATATTATTGGGAGAATTTTGAATTCAATTTTCTCATTCATCCAAACTTGTTTTGACAATGTAAATATACTACATTCATCTACTCAACGAGAGGAACGCAATCCAATGGGTTTCCACTAAATATAATTATTGGAACCCAAACTCATTTTAACCCCAAATTGGTCAAAACTCAAGTTGTTTCAACAGTTTAATCTTACATCATTTAATGGGGGAAAACAGTTTATATTTATAAGTGAGTACAACTCTTATATATTAAGACACATTTTAAAACTGTGAATCCACTCAACGACAAAACAAACTATCTTGTTATATAAACTTGTGTGGTAAAAGTTCCGACGGTATTACAATGATTTTCAATAAAGGTATTTTGACACAATCATGTCATATCAAGGGTATATATGTAAAAATCCTTATATTTTATGTAAACATATAAACCCTTATAGACAATTCCAATCCCCTTAGACCAGTTATCATGGTTTATCTTATCAAGTTTTGTATTGATGAACCAACACATTGTTTTCGGAACAATGTTACATCCAAACCTGATTTTCCAGCTTGTAGCTCTACCCCTTTGTTTGAGAATTGAGATCCTATGCATTTATATGGATATTCTCTTTTTAATGTATTTTTTTAAATAAATGCACATGACCCAAATGTTAAAAGTTGCTAAAATGCTAAAAAATAAGGGTTGGGTGTATCAAACTTTCTTTTTGGTGGCTATCAGGGCTTACCGGGGTTGTAAAATGCTACACAAAAGTACAGGATAAAGAAATAATGGCCATGATCAATAAATTTGCCCAGATTCCCTCAAAGAAACTGTCCATCCAGCAAAAGAGAAAAAAAACAATGCATTAGCAACTGGTGCCTCCATTTGGTAAAAAAGAAGAGATTGTATACAGGGGATGAGATTTGTTCCTGCAGGTTGAGATGCTGAGCAGGAATTCCACTGTTTTAGCCCTCTGAAGTTCCCTCCTATGATTCTTCTGCTTGCTACTACAACTCACAATCCCAATATAAACAGTTTCAGTACCCATAAGACTCGCTGAAAATAATTTCAGATCCATGCCCTGCCCGCCTCGGAACCAAAACCTTGGATACGAACAAGCGAGAATTCACTGAAATGTCACTCTTCTGTGTCCACTGGAAGTTCTTCTTTAAACCATTGGTAGAGTCCGCCCTCCAGGTGATAAACATTGGGTAGCCATTGAGGACCAACAAGTAGGCCGCAATCAAAGACCTGTACAACATATCTTAGTAAAAATGCAAACTGACTTTTCATTGAACTCCAAAAGTTTTTTTGGGTAGGTAAGTGTTTATTTTACTTTTGAGTTAAAATCTTATTCTATCAACAACAGAAGTTCAAACGACAACTCAATGAAGAGGGAGTACCCTATCATCCTACCAAGAGGTGGTTCAATCATCCACGTGTATTTGATAATTATAAAAGGACAAAGGGGATGTGTAGTGACATGACCTACCTTGACTGTTGGCCTTCAGGAAGACTTTGGGATGGTTTCATTGTTCCTCCTGATGCACATGCTACTATTATTTTTGAGTCCTTGTCTAGTTTTGATTGCACACCTGCCGATGTGTGTCAATATTGGCCCCAAAATTAGAACACGACCTTCTCCAGCCAGTTATAACACAGAAAATGGAAAAGAACATGGATGTGTGTTGAGGAGCATACTTTCCAGAAACTCAGGATTTTCTTCTGTGCCGGAGAATATCCCAAAAAATGCAAAGGCCACACGCCGAGCAATATCCCATGCTGTCCACTCCTTTATGAGTCTATAAATTTGTACATTGATGGCTCCCGGTGGGTGACCCTGGACAAGCAATGACCGGATAAACATAGATATTAGATAAAAAAAATTGATCACTTTCATTCAAGAAATAAAAACATGTTCAGATGAAATTTTGCCTAGTGCCATGAAGAAATTTTATGTCTAATAGGAAGTACATACATAACTAGTGCATTATATTCATTTTTTATATAACTCGGGCATTTTGAAAATATTTAACTTCTTAAGTAAAGGACAATCATAGTCTTTAGATTTACATGATACAATTGAAGTATCTGTCTGTTTTCCCTTAATATTTCATTGTAAAGACAGTGGGAATAAAACTGAAGCACTGAGGCCTATGAGATGTTATTTCAAAATCACATTCATAATGGAAAATTTCTTGAAATATTATTCAATTTACACTTCTCAATAACTTGTCCTAAAGCCCCCCTTCAAAAACTAGTTTCAAGCATGCTCCACTTGATGGGATGCAAATTTCATGCAATCTACTGCTTCTGATGTGAAACTAAATTTTATATCCTTCTTAAACATCTGGAAGTATCATTCTTAGGCATTTGGGGACTGTAATAAAGGGTCTCCGTAAAAGGTCAAATAGAAATGATATCGATTCAAGGTTGGAACTTCGTTAAAAAAAAAACACTAGATCACTCCAAAAATCACAGGCACTTGTGTTGAAAACTCCACACCTCTGTATATGAAAGATAGGGGTATGTTATATTTTAGTTTTGTTCATTGTTCTTTCTCTATGATTTATAATTTTAAATAACTCCTATTATATTCCTGAAAGAAAATTGGACCAACATGTCGACTTTTGGGGTAATTGGATTTAGCATCTACACCATCTGGTTCTTTAATTTTGGAAGCAACAGTACATGATGCTTCCCTGACCAGATAAGATCAATCCTTTGTTTTAGCTTCACTAGGAGGAAGCGAATTCTCCATCCCCATAATTCTATCCAGGCAACATATTAATATGTCTGACACCAACTCCATATATATCACACATTTGAAATCACACTAAGCCAACAGAATCTATCAGTCCTGACATGTTCCCCAAAGAAACTACTGCCTATTTCCCTCTCAACAATTAGTAGCAACAAATGATGTCACGCAACAATGACATGCTCCTCCAGGTATCAGGCATAAGCACATAGTGTTGGCCATGACATGCTAGAATGCTTGATACTAACTGCATTAGGGACATGTTTGACAACACCAAATTTGGACATTTTTTGCTCTTTAAACAATGGCAAAATGTTTGTGGAGAACAAGGAGACCAAGTCATGCCAGAAATATAAGCATATGATGACTACTTAGTGAATTATAGCAATCAATGGAGAAAGTTCCTTGATCCAAAGACGAAGAACACACTAATGAATGAGTCTGCTTTCTGAAGTTCACTACATTATAAGAGATAAGACATAATTTCTGTTGTGACATGTCTTGCTAATAGTAGAGAGTCTATTCACGGAAGCCCGTATGGTGAGGTGAGTTGTATTATGATTACTTGATATAGTCGATCAATTCGGCCTCTTCTCAATGGACATAGATAAATTGCAGAATCATGCAAATCTGGATTCTATTGTGTGGATTTGTTTTCACCATTGTTCTACAAGCACTAACATTAAATCCCCAGGAGACATCGCCGCATCAAAAAATTGCATCTTAAAGCATGGAAAGTCCAAAAATGACTTGCTGAAGAGTCGCTGATCTACTTGGCTCCAATTTGAAAGGTTGCACAAGAGCAGATAACCATCTCCCACCCCCCACCAATAAATAATTATGTAAAATTAAAAAGCAACCCCAAAAGAAGAGGCTTATCAGATGATGAAACCACTAATTAATCAAAGCAACACACGTTAATTGTAAAACAAAAATTGAAGTTCCAAAAAGGCACCTCCTTGAACTCTGCCTCTGGCCGAACATCCAGAATCACAAAGTTGTTCTCTTTTTGGAGGCGAAGGGCTTCTTTAACATCGACGCTCCGCACCTACACATTTATAACGCCAAATCTAAAAACCCACCAAACAAAAACTCCATTGATGAACCCATCAAGAAATTATAACAACTGGGTTAAAGGAACAAAAAGCAGTACCCTTTTCTGCAGCAAAACCTCTCTCTTTACCTTCCATTCCTCTTCAGCTGTTCCATTTCAAAAACAACAATGGTTTCAATTCAACTACCCAAGTTTTAATAAATACACAAAAGGGGGCCCATGACCATGAGAGAGAGAGAGAGAGAGAGAGTACCAGCAGACTTTGCTTGCTTGGTAGCTGTGCATTCGATCTTGATCGAACGGCGAGAAGGGGATCTCCTGAAGCCCAAAGAGACGGAACAGGAGATTCTGGGGTTTATGTTAGGGTTTGGAGGGGATGCGAGAGATGACGAAGATGAGATCGGAATCGAAGCCACCATCATTTCTTCTTCTTCGTTTGCTATTTCGAAGAGCAGCAGTTGATGCTGTTGGTCTCAGAAGTCGCAGATATCTTTGTTTCCCTCCATTTTTTCATGATCGATTTTCCGCCGTTGGATGAGTGGGCCAAGGCCCCACGTGGACTCGAATCCGAACTTGTGATGGAGGTTTAATGGGGGCCGGATGAGATATCTCTGATTCGGTGTTCCTCTCCACGTATGCGCGTGCATCCAAACATTGACACATATGCCAGGATACTGTGTCCAGTCTTTCTTTATCCCGAATATCCAAACAGTCTTCATTAATGCTTGTCCTGTCTCTTTCAATTATAAACCCCCCCCCCCCCCCAAAAAAAAAGCATGGCGTGGCACCCAACTGAGACACTTATGTGTGACTCAGTCAGGACTGATTTTGATCAGTTCGATCAGTATCGAACTACACAATCAATTGTCAAGTAAATGTAGTACTCTTCTATTATGTAATAATGACTAGATTTAATAAGAGAGTAACATCTGTACACAACAATTGATGTACAGATCGATTTATAGATCGTGTAGTTCAAATCATAGACTGTGCAGTTTAATATTGATCGAACTAATCGAAACCAGTCATAACTAGATCCACACTCCCTTCTCATACTTAATTTGCTCTTTTCCTAAGATCTAGTCATCGACACAGCCAATGAACACTCACACTCACACTCACACTCACACTCACACTCACAATGGACTTGAGTGGTCATGGAAGTGAGTAAGGTTATTTTGATATGCATCTTCAATTGAGAAAGGCCTCTGTAATTCTCATGTCTGCATTTCGGTCACATTGCGGACCCGCATTTTACATATGTTACATCCATATTACACTTGTGATAATGATATCCCACAACACATCCACATGGCCTTGGATGCAAAACTACACTCGTCCAAAGTGTTCACATGCAAAACCTGCTAGGCTTTGGCCATTTCACCTCTCTTGGCTGAGTGTTTAATTGAATGTCCAGCCACAAAAAATTCCTGATAGTTACATTCTGCCCTATCTATTCTCGGTATGTTACATTCTGCCCTACCAAGTCAAACTCCCTTCCTCCTAACTCATCAAGGACACTGTTACACTCAATCATTTTTATAAATTAAAATATAATTTTATATATCCTTATTAGAAATTCAGTGCAGTTATATCTTTGTTGATTTTTTTTACACTTACTAAAATTGAGTTCATTCAATTCGAATGGAATTTTTTTTTTATCAAAGCAAATGAGTTAATTTTGGTATTCTTTAAAAAATAAAAGCATTTGTATGGCTGAGTTTTGATTGTGACCGAGTGTATTATTTTTCATACAACAAAGCCATAACATATGTGTTCATCTTAGTCTTGGGTGGTCCATGACATCTCTGCCTTACCATAAGTCTTTCTTCAGCCCATCAACTTTGATATCCTCGCCTTATGGGTCTCTTTCGAATGATGTTCCCTTGCGCTTAGCTTCTTCACTCACCTCAAATCAAATTTGTTTTGAGAAGAAAATAAATAATATTATTTTGTTCTCGAATAAACTATCTTGACTTGTTTGAATAGATGAATGACACTAGGATAGGCTGGAATAGGGGTGAATACGTCTAAAAAATGCGTTTGTTTGCATGTAATGGAAGAGCATAACTATCTCAGAATTAGCTGGAATAAGTCGGTATTGGTATTCCAGGCCTTCCACTAAATGGAGTTATTTCACCTACTCTATTCCATTGGTTATAAAGGTGATGCCACATGTCAAATTATCTGTCACGAATTTCTTATAAATCAGGGGTTCGACTTGTAAAACCATTTTTTCACGTCTAATAAATCCATTCAAACATCTAAATTAAATTTTGTTTACATTTTATTCTTAGTCAATTAAACAATAAAAACTTCATTATTACTTTTTTTTTACTTTTTTTTAGCGAGAATAATAAAAAACACAAAATAAAAATGGTTTATTCTATTGTTATAGCTATTTATGCTTGGAATAATTATCAATACCAAAATAACTTATGTTGCTCCTTGAATGATTTATAATTTATGAAAAGGTATAGTCAAAATAATTATTATTTTTATATACTTTGTATCTAATAATCAATATTTTTCATGCGGTTGTTGTTAGTGTTTCAAAGTAATATGTAGTCTGCATGTGTGGTCGGGGTCCAAACCACATGTGCAACCGCATATGTTGTGTATGCGGTCATACATTGACCATTCGAATGGAACTTATGGGTCCGCTTGAGTAATTGTCATTTTTTTTTTTTACGATGTCGTTTCGAAATGTTGTGGGAATGGAATTCGTTTATAAGACTTCATTTTTTATACTGTTTGAATTATCCATTGTAAAAAATGCATATGCTAGATTATATCATATGTCCATGATATGTGCACTCGAATTATATTTAATCTACTTATAGTTCTCCTAACAATTTATATACTTCTATAGTCATGCAAGGTGATACATATCTCTTTAGTCAAGTAAAATATATATTTTACAAATTTATATTTATTAAAAATATATACAATTAATTTAGGGTCAATTGCTCAAATACCCCTTATGAAGCTCAACCCTTATATTTTCTGTGCCCCTACCTTTTGAAAAAAAATTTCTATACCCCTGTAGCAAACATCCAATCTTTTCTGTACCCATACAGCAAACACCTAATTTTTTTCTACCCTCGTCCCATTAATTCCCCCAGCCGCACAAAATCACAATTTTCTCTATGTAAGTGCATGTATATTTTCTATAACTTGGAGAACACAAAATGTAATTTCTGTAAATATTATTTGTAAATGTATTATTATGTTGTGTAAAAATCATAACTTACAAAACATTAGATAAACATACATTAATGCATAACATTAATATATATGTGGTTCTTATGTTATCATGAAGTAAACACTTATTAATGTTTAATTTATTTGGGTGTTTAATTAATTGTTGCATCTCTAATATAGTTTAAATTACGTTTTCTTCCTAATGATGTAGACTTGCTAACTCGAAAGTGTAACAATAGATTCGATTTCAACCAAAATGACATTAAAATGATCCGAGTAAATACAACATCTTAGTTTATTAGGGTAGGAAAAGAATGTCAAAATGCAAACATTTGATGAATTCAAATGCTTTGATGTACTTATTGTGATAAAATATTTTCAAGTGTTATATGTATGTTTTTCTAGTATCTTGCAAGTTACTATTTTACATGACATGTATAATAATGCACTTACATATAATATTTACATAAATTAAATTTTGTATTCTATAAGTTACAGAAAACATACATGCACTTACAAGGAAAAACTACTGATTTTGTGGTGCTAGGGGAATTAAAGGGAGGAAGGTAGAAAAAAATTGTGTTTACGCTGGAGGGGGAATTTTTTTTTTCAAAAGGTGGGGGCACAAGAAATACTAGGGTTGGGCTGCAATGGGATATTTGGGCAATTGACCCATTAATTTATTATAGAATGGTGTACATTATAGAGGGGTGATTACGTGCGGCAAACGGCGGATGCGGCAGCGATCACGGGTCCATCGCATCGGACGGTCAGGTGTAATTCACATCGACCGTCGGATGCAATGGACCCGCGATCGAACGGCCCACGTCGCGGTCGCACCCGCCGTTCGCCGCACGTAATCACCCGCGATACATTATAATGTTTAATATATTTAAAAGGGAAAATAACTAAAAAAAACCTTTCAAAAGTTAGAAATACCCAAATCAGTCACTTTTTAAAATTATACCTAAAAAAGTCTCATTTTATAATTTTAGAAACACACTAAAGACTAATCTTACCTTTATGCAATTAAATCCTTAATACATTTCATGCCTTTAACTTTATTAACATATTTCACCCTCTCAATTTTATTAATATATTTAACACATTTTTATGTAGATCAACTTTTTTATTTTAAATTCTTTGTGATTAGGTGGATTTTATGTAAAATATATATCAATATAATTTGAGTTTTTGATGATAAATTACATTAAATGTTAATTTTTTTTTAAAAAATAGATATGTATACTAATAATGTCATAAAAATACGAAAATAGTCCAAAAAAATAAAAAATATATAATAAAGATTTAGAATACTAAAATATCATCTGTTCTGCATTGGGGTACAATAAAGATTAAAATTACATATTATGATTATACACAATAAAAAATGATAAACAATATCATGTAAGATATATATAAGAAAACACATAATATGATATATAATAACAAACGTCTAAAATGATTGATTTTCGTCATGTATAGAAAAATTTTTGTTTATTAGGAAAAATAAATTTTTAGTGTGAAATAAATAGGGATATGAAAGATTTAATTACAACATGATAAATTAGCTTTTTGTGTTTATAAAACTGTGAAATAAGATTTTTTTAAATATAATTTTAACAATTGCTGATTTAAATATTTCAAACTATTAATTTTTTTTTGGTAATTCCTATTTAAAAATAAAAAAAGTACTGACTTTCCGCGCTGACCCACGGACTGTCCCGGGTTGGGATCGTCTGTGGGATGCCACAGGGTCGTCCCTGTGGCACCCAGAAAAAACCTGCCACGTGTAAAGTCCCCATTTCACCACCCGACTCATTTCATCGTCTTTTTAAAAAAACCCAAAACAAATAATATTTTTAAAATACCCCCTGACTTAAAAAAAAAAAAACATCCATCACGGCATCACCCACCGAAATAGCTTCCTTATCTTTTCATCAGGACCCCCAAAAAATAATATTTTTAAAATACTCCCCCCACTCACCTGGACCAAAATAGGAGTCTGAGTCTAATTTTTTTTTTAAATTTTAAATCATTATAAATTATATTATTCTACTTATCAATAAAAAATAATATTTTATTAACTTGGACTAATATCTTCAATAGAAAAATAGAAAAATAAGATAACTTAGACTATAATATTAATGTTACCATCAGAGTGACAAGAGTGAGAAATTTTATTAAGTGGCACGGTGTTCATGTATCCGATGGTCGACAAGTGCCGTCTCCGCTATTTCTCCCCCGAATGAGACCATCCGATTCTTCAAAACCCTAACCCCCCATCAAAATCAACACCAAAACCGTGAAATATAAAAATGGCGTATTCCGCCGCCGCCGCCGCCACCACTCCTGCCGTCCCTTCCACCGCCACCAGACGCACCTCTAACCCCTCCCCCTCCACCCACCCCATGAAAACCCTAAACCCTAAATCCAAAACCCTGAAAACCACCTCCCTCCGCTATGCCTCCCCCTCTGCCGCCGCCGACGCCGCCCGCCCCCACTCCGAGACCCTGAAATCCCGCCTCGCCTCGGGCGAGACCCTCTACGGACTCTTCCTCCTCACCTTCTCCCCGGACCTCGCCGAGATTGCTGGCCTCTCCGGCTACGACTACGTGGTGGTCGACATGGAGCACGGCCACGGCGGCGTCTCTGCCGCCCTCCCCTGCCTCCGCGCGCTCGCCGCCGCCTCCACCCCGGCCATCCTCCGCCTCCCGGAGTCCTCCCCCACCTGGGCGAAGAAGGCCCTCGACCTCGGCCCGGCGGGGGTCATGTTCCCGATGATCGAGTCCGTGCGCGATGCCGAGCTCGCCGTCTCCGCGTGCCGGTTCCCCCCGCGCGGCGTGCGCGGGTCCGCGCACACGGTCGTGCGCGCGAGCAGGTACGGCATCGACGACGGGTACCTGGAGCACTACGAGGAGGAGCTGCTGATCTTGTGCCAGGTGGAGACGGAGACGGGGGTGAACGAGATTGGGGCGATCGCGGCGGTCGATGGGGTGGACTGCGTGCATATGGGGCCGCTGGACCTGAGCGCGAGCGTGGGATGCCTTTGGGACCCCGGGAACCGGAAAGTGAGGGAATTGATGAGGAGGGCGGAGAGGGGGGTGTTGGAGGGAGGGAATGCTTACATTGGCGGGTTCGCTATGCCGCATGACGGGCCGGAGGAGCTGAAGATGAGGGGGTACCACATGGTGTCAGGGGCGGTCGATGTGGGTATGTTTCGCAATGCCGCGGTGGAGGATGTTGCGAGGTTTCGGATGGCGCCAGGCCCGGGTGGGGAAACTGTGGAGGCGGCGTCTAAGAAGGAGGAGGAGGAGTACTATAGCGAGTGAATGGGTTAGCTGCAGATAAATAAATTTGAAGTAACTCTTTCTCTCTCTGTCTCTCTCTGTCATTTATTTAAATTTTTGTTGGTTTTTTTTTAATTTTAATTCTTAAGCTTTTTGGTTAGTAGGAGTTTTGAAGGGATGGAGTTGTAGCTGGTTTTCTTAATAAAATCTCCTCTTATATTATGGGTTTATTTATTGAAATGTTCATTCTTTGTAGAGCGGATGCTAAGTAATTATCTTGTATGATGTTTATTTGATGAATAATTTGTTATTTCACTAGTTGTAGGAAAGAGAAAGAAGTTTAATTTATGGTAAAATCAATTGTCTCCTTAAGTTTATCATTTTTTATCACTGGTTATGTTTTATAATTGACCAAAATCTCTTCGTTAGCCCATTTGCTTGTGACATGCATCTACATGAAAAATCTTTATGTTAGTAAATTATATATACTATATTTTATCATGTATCAAAATCTTAATTTTAATAGTATATGCAGTGTGTTTTATACTTGAAATTCAAATCTAACTTGGTTTATCAATCCCAACCAGGGTGGATTGTCATCCCTAGACTAAAATTTTATGCCCATCAATGAAAGGCGGTTCTCTCTTTCACAAGAGACATTCATGGAACTGAAGTGAGACTAGTTTGTTCTTCATTCAGTTCTTTGTTGGACTTTCTGCTTGGGATAAATCTTTAATTCAAGATGAAGTATCCATGATGTAGGTTATCTACAGGGAGTCTTTTGAATGTAGTTAGTAAAGGCGATCTAAGGAGATGCGAGAGCTTAGCCTGTTAAGCTGCTCCCTGCCTTGCTTGCATCCTTCAGATGCCTAGACATTCTATGTCTTTGTTGTTATTATAGGTCTTTCTTTTGGCACTCTGTAAATTGCTCTTCTTTAATACAGTTTTTGCCTAAAAAAAGGAAAATGTTATACCTGTGGAGTAGTTGGTTTTTTTTTTTTTGATGGAATGGTAGGCATGAGCCTTGATGTTATTAAGATCAGTGCAAGGAAAATTTCAGTTGGTTGGAGTGCTGTTACACTAAGTACTTTTTACTATCCAAAATGCACTCTCATATACCTCGTTAGCCCCCTCAACTCACTATTGAGTAGTTGAATATTATTGATAGAACGAAAAATTACAATGAAAAAGTTTACAAAAAGTTTCAGGACTCTGATAAAGACTATAGAGGGAACTCAGCTAGTAAACTAGTCGGGTCCGTCCTCCAATTTAGCCCTGATTACATTACATTTAACTGGGGAAGCATTATCAAAACATAGAATGAATCTGAAATACAGGATAACCATTCATCTACCCTGCGGCACCAATCTTTCTCTGTATTGCAATAAGCCATTTATATCATCTGCTACATTTCTCTGCAGTCCAGATGTATTTCGTGTTCCTTTTAAGTATACAAATTCACCAGGAGTGATCTTATATCTCGCTAGGAAGAGAGTAGGGCTGGTAAACGAGCCGAGCAGCTCGGGCTCGGCTCGGTTAAAGCTCGTTCAGGCTCGTTCGATTAGATAAACGAGCCGAGCTTGAACAATTTTTAAAGCTCGGTTTGTAAACGAGCCGAGCCCGGGCCGAGCCGAGCCGAGCCGAGCCGAGCTCGAGCCTGGACGAGCTCGTTTACTTAATAGAAAAAAGAGAAACGAGCCGAGCCCGAGCTTATGTTGTTTTCACATGTATAAGGTGTTGTGATTTGTGAAATGTGACTTTTCAAATGTTAAACAAGATTTTTTTTAGCTAAACGAGCCCGAGCCAAGCCTTGATTCGAGCTTCGGCTTGACTTGTTTAACAAACGAGCCGAGCCAAGCTTTAACCGAGCTTTTCACGAGCCTAACGAGCCGAGTTTGAACACGAAATGAAGCTCGTTTCCGAGTCGAGCCGAGCCTGCTACTAAACGAGCCGAGCCTGAGCAGGTCAAAGCTCGGCTCATTCGGCTCGTTTACCACCCCTAGAAGAGAGCAATTGTTTTTAAAAGATACGGCCTAAGAAGAAAATCAAAGTTATTCAAAATCTGGTGCTGCCTTGGCCTTCTTTTTCACAGCATTTTGATGTCAGTGTCACATCACATAAGATCATTCTTAGTATAAAGACTATGCATTATTGGGGGATCTTTTGTGTAGCATTTCGTCTCTCTCTCTCTCTCTCTCTCTCCAAATGTGTCATATGGCACCAGTGAAACATGGCCATGCTGCAAGAGAAATCTACCCTTCATCATGGAAAATGCCAGACATCCATTTGGATTCTTCGGAAAGTGTTTTGGTTTGCTTTCTACAAATTCCCAGTCTAGACAATAAGGACTTCCATATCCAAGCTATAGTATAAGAAAATCCAAAAAACAGATGAATTGATGATTTTGGGTTCAGTATTGCATAAAATACGTGTCTGGAATCAATAACCCCCTTTTTAATAAATGGATCTTTTTAAACAGCTTTTATTTTAAGGCAAGCCAACCCAAGAATCCTTGTTTCCTCACTATACATAAATTGCATAACACACCAGTTTATACAGAACAAAATTGTGAGATTTCCTCACATCTTTGACTCGCTTACAACTCAAGAATCCTTGTTTCCTCACTATACCTCAACTGCATAACACACCAGTTTATACCAGAACAAAATTGTGAGATTTCCGAATGGTATTCAAAGCTGAAGATATGGTACAAAGACCCTTGCTGTTAGCTGTCCCTACCTATCTATCATCCTCATCAAAGGTGACATTTTTATATATTGCGTTAAATGATGAAAGCTTACGGTGCAACAGCTTCCAAAACAAAGACACATTCAGGAGTGTTGTTGACCTTCAAAAAACAAGGTTTTGATTCTGTATGGAATGGAAAGTTGGAAACCAAAACATCATCACACACACACACAGTCCCTCACGAGCAAGACGAACAGGGTGATGTGCTGCTCTTCAGTGCGCTCGTCTCCGCTTCCGCCCCAACTGGCATGCCCACCCCTCTAAGCGTGATCACCTCTTCGCCACCGTTCGGGCAGTCGAGAAGAGCCTTCTTGGACACCGCCACGGCGTAGACTTCCTCAAGCAGCCTCATGAAGGCGGCCTCAACGTTGTCCCCTCTGAGGGCGGAGGTCTCGTAGAAGAAGAGGCCCTGGTCATGGGCGAACTCCACAGCGTCGTCGGTGGTGACAGCCCTGCTGTGGTGGTCGGAGGCGAGGTCAGACTTGTTGCCGACAAGCATGACAACCATGGAGGGGCTGGCGTGGGAGCGGAGGTCGTCGATCCAGCGGGCGACGTGGTCGAAGGTCTGCCTCCGAGTGATGTCATACACCAGCACCGCCCCCAGGGCCCCCCTGTAGTATGCCGTCGTCACCGCCCTGTACCTGAGCAGATAATTTTTTTTTCTTGTTAGGAAGGTGTTTCGCGTTGCTTGTTTGGGATGCAACTTTAATATGTTAAACTGATTTTGAACCGATCCAGATTGAATTTTTAGGGTTTGAGTTGATAGTTTTTTTTTGTTTGTTTGGTTCGGGTATGGGTTGAAAAATAATAAACTGATTTAATTTGGTTTGGTTCAGGTATGGATTGAAAAACTAATCAACTGATTTAATTTGGTTTGGCTCGGATATGGGTTAAAATCTAATAATTGGTAGTATGCTTTGGTTGGTATGACATTTACAAAGTCTGGTGATTTAGGGTGTGTTTGGATGTGGGGTTTAGGAATTATTTTTTTCTCGAGTTTAAAATTGAGTTTGCAAAAAACTATCTTTACACAGATTATGAAAAAGCTTGTTTTTTAGTGTTTATTTATAAAAACGTGTATACAATTTTTAATTAAGTTACATTTTTTTTTCTTCTGTTTGAATGAGTTTGAGGAAATAAATTTTTTGCAAATCCATAATCTTTTCGAACCCACGTCCAAACACCAAGTTAGAAAGTGAAAAGGGAGAATAGGCCAAAAAAAAAAAAAAGACTTGGTTTGGTAAGAATAAATTGTAATAGATAGAATTGGATAAATTAGAATTAACCCCGGCATCTATATTTGGGGAGGCAGATATGGTTATTCATATTTATTCTTTCATATTTAAAACTGTAATCTAGTAAGACAAATACAAAAGAAAATTATTTAACAACCAAACAAAAAATCATCTAATTCTCTTCTATCCCCATATAACTGTTCTACACCCGGATAAGCCATTCACAAAACAAACGGATGGCAAAAGTCTGGGGATTGACTTGAATATCATGTGGATTTGAACCATTATGCATTTAGCTTCCATTTGATTTGTGGATAGCTTATTTAGCAAAAAATAATTATATGTAGATCTGATAATTTTTTATTTTATTATTATTATTTTGCCTTTTGTGTTTATCTTATTATAAATAGTTATAAGTTGGACGGATAATCAAGAACACATTGTACATGTCTCTATAGTTATAATTATCAGGGTTTATTATAAATTATCAAAGTATAACAATTGCAATTTATTTATGCTAAATAAACATATATTTTTTTCAAAATTAAGCATATTCTTTAACAGGAGCTTAAAAAATTTGAGTAACAGAGGATGAGTGAGAAAGTGAGTGTTGTACCCATCAATTCATGGTGATCCCCAAGTAACAAGAGATTGACATGTGAATAAAAATATCATAAATCTCACTTGTTAAATACATGAGATGATACATTATAGCTCTTTATTAAAACCCACTAGAATTAACAGAATACTGCATCCATTCAGTGATTTTTTGAATTAAAAAACAGCAAAAGATGACACTGCAGGGTTTACTGAATTAGCAAAAAAAAAAAGATTTTTGGCAGTGATCTATTGACATGGCAATGATAGCATCTTTTGTGCTGCTTTTTGAGAGATTAATTTCGAAAATTACCCGAAAACGTCATTAGCTTTACTTGCTATAACTTGTGGATTATTGTTGAATACTCTCTCCAGACAAATTTGTAATCTATTCCTCTAATAATGAATGAAATGATTTTTATTGGAAAACCAATTAAGTGTAAGAAATTTACAAGTTTATCTGTTTATTCATGAATATTTTGTTTAATTCACGAATATCTCCAATGTTGTGAGTGTTCTTGTAGTTGAATTGATATGTGTGTAGGATTTTAAATATTTGTAGACATTGAAAATCTAGCAAACTGGAATTGAATTTTTTTTTGGAAAAATCAATATTTATGATTTTTTTTTAATTTTAGCTAGACAAATTAAAAACATATGTTAAGAGAATTGAAACTATTAGAACAATAATTGTCTGCATGTACCACTCTTCAAATTTATTTCCCTGGCATTGCATTTGCTATTACGGTTGTATCTGGGTGGTTGCAAATTGAATGGGCACACTAAAAATAGGACCCATATCAGTGTATTATCAATTTAATGTCAGCAAGTCAGGATTGAAATTAAATTGTGGCATCTGACATGATTTCTTAGAATCAATCAAAAGCACTCAAACACATTAATAAGTTTAATCTAAGTACACCAAAATCAAATTCATCATACCTTAACACTCCTCTTTGAGTATGACATAGCTTTATCCAAGATATATTGGTCTTCCGTGGATAGCTAACAGGATTTTTTTTAGGAGAATATAAAACATTTTATAACCATGTTAAACTGATAAGCTCGAAGAAGGATAATTTTTATTGCATGACATTTTTCTTTTCTTTTCTTTTTTCATAGGTATCGCTCCCATTTTCTTCAAGAATATATGGACAGAGAAAAAAAGAATAGACTAATCCTTAAAAAATATCTTTATTTAGGATGAATAAATTAAAATAGTTATACCTTGATAAACTAAACACGTATAATAACTATACCCATGAGGTACATATAGTTTATTTCTACTCATCCATCTAATATAATTATTTTCTAATACCCAAAAATATAAAAAACGAATTATCAAAACCGAAGAAAAACAACCAAACAATCTACACGAACCAACTACTTCAACTCATCCGTGAAATTAATTTTTATGCAAGTTTATCCAGACATGGTTATCAGATTTCATTCATCTATGACAAAAAGAGGGTAAGTGAAACAAATTATAAACAAACTAATGTTCTCTATATCTATCAATGCTAGTGGTAGTGTTGTCATACATACCACTAACACTGAAGAATGGAAAAAAGAGTTGTTAAAATAAAGTAATTTTAAGAGAAAGAGTTTTTGAGTATTATTTGTCTGAAATATGTTTCTAGAAAGCTGCGATTGCAAAAATATTTGATTGCACGATTGCAGAATCAGCTTCTGCAATCGCAAACACTGCGCAATCGCGCAATCAAACACTAACTAAGAGAAGGGAAAAAAAAACCTCTCCTGGCCGGCGGTGTCCCAAATCTGGGCCTTGACGAGGCGTCCTTGGATGGAGACGGTCCTGGTCTGGAACTCGACGCCTATGGTGGACTTTGAGTCCACGCTGAACTCGTCCTTGGTGAACCTCCCCAGCATCTGTGTTTTCCCCACCGCCGAGTCCCCTATCACCACCACCTTGAATACGTACTCCACCGCCCCTCCTCTCACTTGTCATCTCCTCAGTATAGCTTGGATGTGGTGTGTGTTTCAATTTATGTGTTGGGGTTTATTTGAGGTTCTAATTTTTTTATATATAGGACAGGAGCTTTCACTCCTTTTGGTTTGGTGGGGGAGCAGGTTTTGAAAATGATAAAAATGACCACGTTTCAATGATTGGGGTGTTGGTTTAGTTTATTGTAAATTTAAATTAGATTGAATTAAAGTGCGTGATTGATGTTAAAATAGAACTAAATTGTTAAAATCATGAATTGAACCGAACCGAAAGTGATTGATGGTGTAGATTAGTGAGTTCTTTTTTTTTATAGATATATATTAGTGATATATGGATAACAAGTAAAGATTTTAATGTACAAAACATGGTTTAAATGAATGTTGATTATAAATAGTCATGGCGGGTTAAAATTTAATTTGGTTTTGTTCAAGTTAAATTTAATCGACCAATGTTACTCCTTAAGAGATAGTCTGACAAGGGGTTTAAGTTTTGATGATAAATTTTTTTAGTTTTAAGGGATAAAAGGTCCAGCAATTTTATTTATATTTACATTTGTCAAAATTTAGACAAAAAATGGGGATAAATATTATCACAACTTTTAAATAGAACAAAATATCATCTTTTTCATTTCAAAATTTGAACAACTGTCCGTAATTTTCTCTGATTATTTTTTATATCAAACACAGCTAAACTATTCTCTCATTCATTTATTTTTATAATTATCTTTTATGCTACTATTTATTCCTTTGTCAAACCAGTCTTAATTCTTAATGGATGCATGCATAACAGTTGGGCAGTTTGGTCATTTAAGTATACATATATGAAAAAGACCAACCACACCGACAGAAACCCCAAGAAAAGATAGAGGAGAGGGAGCTAGCAATGAAAGCACAACAGCGTATCTTCTTCTGTATGTGTCTGTCTGCTTTTATGTACTAAACAATTGTTTTTCAATGTTATAGTGCAACTTTACAGCTTTGAATTAGATGTGACTTTTTATAGTTTAAAAAAAAATTAAGCAGACAAGAAAAAAAAAAATCAATGTTTTAAGCAACATTGAGTATGCATGATCACAAGAAGGATTAGATTAATCTTGAACAAGTCTCCTGAGAGTCTGGTTGTCTCTGTCATGAGACTTATGATGTAGACTTTGTTTGTTATCTACGAATACGATCAAAATCATTGGATGCATGGAATTTAAACTGTTTCAATTGACTGCATCACAGTGATTAATCTATCAATTTGTCCTATCCAAAAAAGAATTTTATCAGGTTGGATAATTTAATTTTCATTGCTGTGGACATGTGAGATCTGGTTGATTGTGTATGCATATCGAATTGCGCAATTCGGTTTCCACGTATACGGGTATGTTTAGAACTAAGAGATCTTGTGTGTAAATTAAACTTTTCTTGTAAAAAAAAGTCTCTTTTCTTTCTTTCTTTGTTAAAATTATTAGGGTAAGTTTGAAAGGGGGATAAGTGGTAGAATAAAATAAAAAATGATGAGATGATAATATAAGAAAATAAAAAATAATCAGGATAAAGTATAAACAATTATAGTTCTGATTTTAAAATGGAAATAGAGATATTTTGTTAAAATTTATCTTCATTTGTCTCAATTTTGACAATGTAAATAATGACAAAATTTATGAATTTTTTAATCATTTAAAATTAGGATAACTTATCTTCAAATTTTTTTATCTTTTATCAAACCAATCCTTCATGTTACTTGCAATCTCATTTAAGTAGCTAGATATATGTTTGGGGGGGGGGGGGGGGGTCACTATGGAGGAAGGAAGTTTTAACATTTCAGGCTAATGCTTAATGTCTAAGGTACCGTTTGACAAAGATCATAAGGATGCGGCGTCGGCCGAACGCGATAATCGTTCTTTTGAGACGTCGAGGACGCGAGGAAAAATAAGCGTGAAATGTCGGGGGAAGAAACCAAACGCATAAATGAAAAATGTTGTTTGGTTAGCTATCTGCGTTTGCCGGAATTCCCAACCGCCAACGCCGATTAATAGCTCCCCCAAACGGTACCTAAGGGTGGAAAGGATGGTATGTAGAAACCTTTTCTACATCACCTTTGTTGGGCCATGCGCGAATCCACTGCTCCTTCTTGATAAATGCGTTCTATTTTTATGTTTTCTTCTTTATTTCTCCTCACCACCATTCAGATTGTACCTGTTTTGATATCTTTGATATAGGTACATGCCTATATTTCAACTCGATCAAAAAAATAAATCACCTTTTGATGTAAAAAAAAAAACTCGCTAGATATATGTTTTATTGGATGAAACATTCAAAATCAGTTTATAAACTAGCTAGAATTCTTATTTCCGCCATTGTTTCTCGTCTATTGACCATTAGGATCAAACTACTCTATTGATCATTAGGATCTATTGATCGTGCTCAAGCTTCTCCTCCTTTGGACATTGAAAATGATCCCCAAATCTACAGGCCTTTACAAACCACTCCAAGTGATGAAACATACAATGCCTTGGTTTTTGGGTACAAATTGAGGGACAGATTTACGCATCTCTCAAGCAGAAATCATGTTGTGTGTTTGTGGAAGATGAGATGAAGCTAGGCATGGGCAATGGGCCGGGCCGGACTGTTGAAAAAGGGCCCAATCCCTACCTTGGGCCCAGGTCACAGGTTTTCGGGCCGGGGTCAAATAACTAGGACTTGCACATGGGCTCGGGGATGGCCTGTGGACCCATATTTAAAACATTTTTTTAATATTAAAATAACACAAAAATTGAATGTATAATGTTAACAAAAAATATTTAACATTCATTGAATTTCAAAAATAAAAAATAATATAAATTAATTAGTTGAAAAACTACATCACTAGATGTTTTGTAAATATAAATAATTAATTAGTTGAAAAACTACATATAATTTTGCAAATGATTAACATGCATGTTAATCATTTGCAAAATTATATGTGACACCCTTCACCACATGCCCTCTCACGGGCCTACGAGCCAGCCCGTGGGTGGGCCTATTCTTGCAGAGTTTTTATTTATTTATCTTATATGAAAGATCATTATTTTATAAACAAAAGTATAAATTCCCATAAAATAGAAATAATATCACCTAGGGACAAAACGTGTTTAGATAATCCCATTCTAAAAATATATTTTTGAACTTCAATTTTTACTTTTTATTCTATGCCAAAATGAATATATAAAGACTGGTTGACAATATTGGCTCACCAGAAGAAAGAAAACTGGTTGATTTTAGTTTGACTAACATGTTCACCGACAGTTGCTGCTAGCTGCTTCAGACTGAGATCTAAAACTACAAATTGCAAATCAGTGAACTCATCACATGCAAGTTATAGTCAAAGTTGGGTTGGATTTGACACTGGCAGGGGGTCCATGTTGATGTATATATTCTGTCCTTAATTTGTAATACAATGGATCCAATGTGTCTTATTCATTGTGCCACCTACCCCTGTCCAGTGGTGCAAAAGGACCAAATCACTCGATTCCACTATTGTTACTCGTTTCATACCTAAGTAATAATACATAGGAGAATATTAGGGATTTTTTGAGAAAAGGTTGTCCATGTTATAACTTCATGTAAAAGTTATAATGGTCAAAAGACTATAAAATTACCTATAAGGAAATTGGAGTTGATACGAGTGGTGTACACAAGATATGTATACCACCGCCTCTCAACCCCCCTCTCCCATGCACCTCTCATGCATGCACCACAACAGCACACAATACAAAACCACAAAACAGAACCAAACAAACCCGAACCCGAAGACGGTTCCACGTTCACGCCATGATATAAATATTGTCCCGTTGGTCACCACGTCCCGGGCTCCCGCGAGGGCAACCCCCCAGTCCCGGATAAACGCTGCTGCGATCTCTCATACATTCTCGATGTAGAAACGCTGCCCTCCGAATATACATCCGTTTAAAGTCACCCACGTTGCTTATAGTATTGCCGGAATCACTATCTGCGCGACCTGCCCGTGAGCCTTTGATGTGCCCGTTCACGCCAGAATGTTAGGATTGTCACATGTATAGTCTTACGTGTAGTTTTCATATGTATTTTGAGTTTTAAAGTGTACGCATACTTTCTAGACTTGTAGTATAAAAAAAATACACTTTCATGAAAATAAAGTATATACAAATGGTATGGGATCACTTGTAAAAAAAAAACATAAAAAGTTACATAATTCGTTTATGCAGGCCTGCAAATAAGGACGACTAGGTGTAACAACATGCATATATTTGGAAACTTACTTTGTGTGTAAAAATTGATCATAACTCACATATCATGGTCTAGTGACATGCCATGATATCATCAAAAAATATTTTAGAAAACTCATCTACAACCGGGTTTTAGTTCCAGAGGATTAGAATAGCCTATTCATGTCTATCCATTCGCATTTATAGATGAAATAAAATATAATGATAATCAGGTAAGAAAAAAAGCAATCAAGCATAAACTGCAATGGTAGCCACCCATCCTGAAATGTCAACTTACAAAACTATTTTGGCAGTGTTGGTATCTAAATGGGAGTTTAGAGTATGCTCTTATGCATTTATGGGTTAATGAAGTGGGGATGCCACAATGTAACGCAGCGAAAAACTAGAACAAAGATCTAACAAACGTTTAAATCCTTCAACAAACCACAATTCTCAAAGAGAATAATAAAACTCAGAAATATATTAATGAAAGTGGAAAAACCCTAGATTACAAGCCTACCTTTTATAATAACGAAAAACTTACTAAAAATAGTAAAAAACGGAATTGGTTATAATCAAATCTATGAGATCCTAGAAAATCATCGGTTTTGATAGAAATCAAATCCGATTTGTTATATAAAGATATGTAAATCTAAAAAGTTAATAAAAAAAGTAAAAAAACCATTTTGAGGGCAAAAAATGGGAAAAATAAACGCGTGTTGTGGCGTAGCGACAACTTTTAAAGATATCCTCGATATCTACCTCCAATAAAATTTCAGACGATTCCGAGTTCGGGGCGCCATTTATTTCTACTAGCTGGTTTTTTATGTAAATATTTGGAAATCTCAAAATGGATCCTTTCGGGTTCATCGCTCCCGGAACGCGTCGGCAACCCGTTCTGCATCACAATGAGTCTCGCTACATTTATCTGTTGCCAAGTAAGCTTGGTAATTATTTGTAAAAAATCCGAATCCGATTCGAAACCGTATCCGAAACATTAGAAATATCTGATATTTGAATATCCGAAGTGCATATATGGATATCAGTGTATCCGATCTGAAAATATTTTTATCCAACATGTATTATAAAAATATATATATTTGTATTATATATTGTTCATATTTGTTATTTTGTATGATTAATCACAATTATAACATATTATATTATTATTAAATTTTCAATATTTGATATTTAAAAGAGAGAATAAATCTTAAAATCTCAATTATAATTTTCATCTCTCTCTAATATATCATTTGTTTATCCAATTAAATGTTAATTATTAAACATGTCAATTATCCAAAAAATATTTGTATCCGATCCGTATATGAAGAGATCTGAATCCGAAAATTAATATCTGTATCTAAATTTGAAAGTTAGGATATCGATATTAACATATCTGATCCATATCTGTCCGATTGACAGACTTACTGTCAAGTTGTTACATGTTAGGATTAATTGATCAATCTTTTGGAACTACTCAAGTGAGCTAATCTGTTTTGAGTATCATAGATTCAGAGGATTAGTTGCGAAGTTGAGTAATTCCTTATTTACCGAACTTCGCATATGTTTTTTTTCTTTGGGGTGTTGATGAGGGTCATCCACCCTATCTCTTCTCTTTTATTTTCATCTTCTCTCTATAACCCCATTTTCAGACATGGTGTGTTTTCTGAAATAGATATACCTATATACCTATATTCTCTTTGAATAGACATGGTCTTTTGGAACTACATGTTTAGGTGTGTAGTTCAATTTTTTTATGTGGATTTTAATACATTGTTTTATTGTTGTGAGATCAGATCCTATGTGTAAAAGTCATAGAAAATTCTTACGATACGCAATGAGATCATGCCACATAGATGGGGTGAAATTGTTAAATTATGCATGTATTTACGGTTCTTTTGTAAATATCGAACAAAGTAAATTTTTTTTTTTACTTGGGTGATTTTTTATCACTTTTGTGACATTTTTCATTAAGTGCACAAGAAAGAGAAAAGTGTAGTCTGAAGCCAACTTTCTAAAATACGACATTGTGTTGAAGCTCCCACACCGGAAAAGAGAAGAAATTCTGTGACTAACGAAAGGAGAAACACTTATTATAACGAGAGGGTCGAACAAATGATCTTTCTCATCTTCTCTCTCTGGGCTAGGAGAGTGGGCATACTCAAAAAGGGAGCCTGATGCCACACAGAAATCATGTGACATTTATATAGAGAACCCGAATTAGGCTTTCCAACGGGTCGGGTTCAGATCTGGATCTGATTACACGTGTAATTTACCTGAATCGATTTAGACCCAACCGATGGACCTAAACATAAAATCGAATTAGGTTGGGTCCACCATGACTCGATCCTATGGACTCAAGATCTAACTGTTTTATATATAAGCCAAGATAATATGTAATAAACTTAGTAATGCAATGTGCTTGTGTAACTTTAGTTAACTTATTTTAGTGTTTTGGACAATTAATTTTGAATTTTTATAATTTTGTTGGTTTGTTGCATGATTTATTTTGAATGTTATAATTTGTAAACCTTTAAAAAGTAGATTTGATTTTTTATGTGTTTGTGTTAATTTATTTTAAATCTTTTTAGTGTTTAGATTAATATATTTTTATGTTATATGTTTTGAAAATTATGCTAAATTTTTAATTTATAAATTTTTTTTGCAAAGATGAGGTTTTTCTTTCATTAGGCATTCTTGGGTCTGGTCCTACCCGGGTCCATCAATTCCGGGTCCGTGACATGATTCTCAAGGATCAATTGGGTTCTGGGTAAGTCTATCAATAAGAGGAATATGGATCGGATAGCTCATATTTATATCCGTATCCGATATTCGACGGATATTGAAAGTAAATATCCATATCAAATTTGAAAATCTAGATTCAGATATGGATAAGTATCCAAAATATCTAAAAATATAAAATGAATATGAAATGATTAAATTATCCAAAGATCAAATATCTAAAAATAAAAATCATATATCTAATATTTAAAATATGTAAAAAAAATTTAATAATTTCCTAGTATAAAACATAAAATTATAATTATATACATAAAACATTACATGCTTTAGAGTAAAAATAAAAACTCATATTAATCTAAAAATATAAAAATATAATTAAATAAATAATAATATAATAATATTTTCGGATACCAATATTTTTTTGATCGGATACAGACATTCCGTATCCGATCCGAACATTTCAGATACGGATAATTTTTTCGATATGAAAACGGATTTTTCGGATATAGGATATTTTCTGAATTTTTGCATACGGATTCAGATCGAATATAGATATTTTTTGGATAATTGACAGGCTTAATCCTGGGTTAGATCTGGGTCCAACAAGTCCTGTCACAGTCAGATCCATCATGAGCTGGCCTAAACCCAATCCATTAACATGCCTAAATTCCGAACACATTTGCTATGGTATTTTGCAAACAAAAGACAAAAATACAGCCAATAAAGAGCACTCCTCCCAACCCCCAAGATAAATAAATAAAACAAATGTTTGTGATCAGCTCGGCAGATACAAACTAACATCTCAATTAATATGGTATAGTTTAATATTTTACTCCATTTACAAACACCGACACAATTTGGGTTATTCATCCGGATCTTGAGATTCACACACTAACTTTAATTTAATGTTGGACCCCCCAGTAGAAACACGTGCACTTGATTCACTCCTACGTTACCATAGGTTTGTGAGTTTATCAAATCTTGACATAATGTGATTCAATTCTTCACGGTATTGGTCAATTATACGCGTGCGTGGTCACAACGGCGCAGCCCAGATGCGTTTTATAGAGGTGCCCCGTGGTGGGCCCTTAACATCCATCGACGCGTTTTTACACATTTAATTTTAGGCAATGTTACGTCCAGCCTCATTTTCACATAAATTTCAGTCTCCAATTTTTTAAAATAGCATATCTCATTTAATAAGATACATATTTTTATAAAAAATGAAACATATACTTCAATGAATTACATGGATGCATTTATAGAAAATGTAAAAAAAAATTCACAGTTTATGTCTTATTAACGTGAGCATATGCGTCGTTAATTTTCTATCAACGCATATAGGGCTGAGATTGGGGCTGGAAATGGATCTGGGTGTAACATGGCCCTTTATTTTTAGAACCGAAAACCTAGATCATACGTGTTTTTATTTTTTAAAAATAATAAACATTATCTAAAGTAATATATCCTTTGATAAAAAATGTATATCACTCTATTTCGAGTTGAATGAATTTATTTTTAATAAGTGTAAAATTTTTTTTAACAATGTATATGCTTCACCATATTTTAAACAAGGTATATAAAATAATATTTTAATCTGTTAAAAAAATTAAGTGCAATAGCACCTCTTTACTGGGTCCACTTTCACATATGGAATTTTTCCAACCATTAAAAGTAAAATGTCAGTTACAATCCTTTTTACACTGACCGCTTATGTTTTAATTTTTTTTAAAAGATCATTGTTACATGTTTCATTAGTCAACTCAATGTAATAAGACATATATGTATCTTGTCAAAATTGTTTTATTTTTTTGCGTGTTATATATACAAATGAGTTCATATAATTCATTGAATTGTATATTTTTTTAAAATAAAAAGGATGTTGGGGTTGAAAATGAAGTCAGAATATAATATTTGACTTTCTAAAAATAGCAAACGTCATCTAATGAAGTATAGATTTAGTTTTCTAAAAAAAATGTATATAGCTTCATGACTAATTGAGTAGACTCATTTGTAGTAAACGTGAAAAACTTCTGATGTTGTTAGATAGCTATCATGGAATATTGACTATCTGTAGGATTGTTAGAGCGGACGGCATCTAACAACGCTCAAATTGAAATTATAGAGAGCCATAACCCGTTTGCAGCCACCCCTGCAGCTTATAATTGTTTTTAAAAATTGCGTCATTTATCTGATGATACATATACTTTTATAAAAGATAAAGTATATCGGCAAATGAATTGTGTGGACCTATTTTTAGAAAAGGTGGGAAAAAGTTCAATAAGGAATGAAGGGGTGCGGACCTATTTTATAAATTGGTTCCAAGCGGGTCTTCCTAATGTTAGTATAGAAAAATATAAAAGAATATGTATTCAATTCATTCAAGAATATATATCTTACTTCAATAAATTAATAAGTATACACATCTTCAAAAAAAAATTACATACATAAGAGACCACAAAAGTGATGAAAAAATTACATACATAAGGGACCACAAAAGTGTCAATATATATGATTGTTCTAGTATTATAGTTCTTTATAAATCTAATACATTTGTGTATAAAAACTAGATTTATAACCAATCAATTAAGTATATACTCCATAAAAAATGTAAGAAGTGGAGGGAGTAAATCCTAGGTACCCAGATCCAGGTGGAATTAGGTTTGGATTTGATCTTCGTTGCTGCTGCTTCGACAAGTCGGGTACAATCCTCCAAGATCCAAGCGAAGGGACGAGGTGACCTTAAAAAAAGGCCTCTGATGGCCAAGTCAATATAGTGTACGGTATAGGGTATTTGCTAAATGAATTTCACATACCTCTTTCTCAGATATTATCATATTTATATAGCACCGTCTGCTCTTCCCCCACTAGATCCTCCTACAAATTCGTGGCACACACACATTATGGGAGATATCACTCAGAGAGGATGTAGTGGCATTTGAGCAAGTACAGTGGTGTAAGAGAGGATACGGTAGGATTTGATTTAATTCATTTTAAATATATACATAAAACAACATATTTACGATAAAACAAACTCGGCTCATTGGGTTCATGAAAAGTTCGACTGAAATTCGACTCAGTTAATTTATTAAACAAGTTAAGTCGAAGCTTGAACCAAGCTTGATTCGGATTCGACTCGTTTACAAACTGAGTTTTAAAAGTTATTTAAGCTCGACTCATTTGTCTAATCGAACGAGCTGAACGAGTTTTAATCAATCGAGTTTGAGCTGCTCGCTCGTTTACTCGTCCTAATTTTATCTACCACTATTTTTTTTCACGAGAACTAAAGGGGTGTAAACTAAACTCCCATTAACTAAAATCAATTTCAACGGACCGGATCTGTGATTGAATTGAAATATTGAATTGCCGTGGTTAAAGCTGCGATCGGGAAAAAAGAAGAAAAGCTAACATCACCACCTGGTGACTCTATCATCACCACCCGCAAATATCATCACCACCACCTGCAAATATCATTATCAAGAAATAAAGCTCCGTCTCTATATAACCCTCTCGAGAGCGTCTTCTCGTCTCCCTCGCAGAGTGAGTGAGTGAGTGAGTGAGAGAGGTAGATCCGGCAACAATGGAGATCTTTTACTACCTTGTTTTTGGGGCTCTGTCACTCATCGTTGCGGCACTGGAGCTCAGCAAGACGAGCAAGGACCGGATCACGACGTCCTCCACCTTCAACTCCTTCAAGAACAACTACCTCGTCGTCTACTCTCTCATGATGGGTTAGCATCTCTTCTTCCTCTCATCAATTTGTCTTCTATGGTCCGATCTGGTTTTCAATTGATCTGTTTATGTTAGATCTGTTCAATTGCCCCCAATTTTTTTTATTGTTCTCTCGTGTTTTGCAGATCCGGTGATCATGTCGTGTTTGTAATTTTGATGGATTGAAAGAAATTGTTTATAAAATCTTCAATAATGTGTTATGATCTTGTGTTCTTCAATATTTTTTTGATAAGGTTACCATTTTCTCTATTCTAATTTGAGTCATTTGTTGTGGGAACAGCTGGGGACTGGTTGCAGGGTCCATATGTGTACTTCCTTTACAGCCAGTATGGCTTCGACAAGGGAGAAATCGGACGGCTCTTCATTGCCGGATTTGGATCTTCGATGTTGTTTGGGACGATTGTTGGGTCTTTGGCTGATAAACAGTGAGATAACTCATGCTCTTCCATGAATTTGGTGTTTCTAATAGCCAATGCATTACATATACATGAGAAAGACAACTGTTTGCATATGCAGGGGGCGGAAGAGGGCTTGTGTGACTTACTGCATAACTTACATACTGAGCTGCATCACCAAACACTCTCCTCAGTACAAGGTGTTGATGTTGGGAAGAATTCTTGGAGGGATCGCTACGTCCCTCCTTTTCTCGGCTTTCGAGTCGTGGCTCGTCGCGGAGCACTTTAAGGTGATTGGGTCTCTTATCTTTTTGCGCGAGATCTTGAATTCTCGCTAATCTTGTTTTACTCTTGGTTATTGAATAGGATGAACCTGCCAATCTGATGATGGATCTTTAATAGTTGTTTGTGCATGATAAAATAAGTTGCAGTGTTTAGTTACTTAGTTTTGTTTGAATATTAGGGTCATAGAGTGCTTTTGCTGATGTGTTTCATGTTGTAATCGTGTATCTATTGCGTGGTGGGCATTGTTATATTGCACATCTCCATCTGTGTTGCAATTTATTCCGCTCGATATTTAGTGAGGATAAATGTGTTATGCAGAATCTGAATAGACCTTGAATTTATTTATTTTTGGCAATCTATGGTTAGCCAAATACTCTAAATTTATGAGTAAATCTTGAAAGCAATTTGAGAGATTTTTTCTTTTTTGTTCTAACCAAACAATCGTGAATATATAAGTGAAATAACAGGCCATTAGTTGTCGTAACTTAAATTGCACATGATTTCCTACTTATCCACCTTTATATTGTGAAGATTTCTCCTTATATCAGATATCATTTTTAATTGTTGTTTTCAGAGGGGGTTTGAGTCGCAGTGGCTTTCATTAACATTCTCAAAGGCCATCTTCCTTGGTAATGGCCTTATTGCCATCGTTGCTGGGCTGTTTGCGAATCTGCTGGCGGATAACCTGGGTTTTGGCCCTGTGGCCCCCTTTGATGCCGCTGCCTGCATCCTTGCTATTGGCATGGCAATCATATTATCATCATGGAGTGAAAATTATGGAGACGCTTCAGAGAACAAGAATTTGCTGACCCAGTTCAGAGGCGCTGCAGTCGCCATAGCATCCGGTAGTTTATCGAATTCCATTTCAGCATGACTTAAATTTACACTTACTCTCCTTTCAAAGACATGATGATCATATTATTGTAAATTTTTGTGTGACAGATGAGAAGATCGCTTTGCTTGGTGCCATACAGTCCCTCTTTGAAGGATCTATGTACACCTTTGTGTTCTTGTGGACCCCTGCTCTGAGCCCAAATGAAGAGGAAATCCCTCATGGTTTTATCTTTGCAACTTTTATGCTTTCCTCAATGTTGGGAAGCTCCATTGCGTCTCGATTGATGGCTCGCTCACACTTAAAGGTTGAAGGGTATATGCAGATTGTCTTTAGCATCTCTGCTGTCACCCTGCTCCTTCCCATAATCACCAATGTAGGGCTGTCATAACTTTCACTATTGTCATTCCATTGTATTGAAATCTTTTACTAGTGAACTTACCTATGTTTTCTACCAATAAATAGTTCCTCGTGCCATCCTCCAACGTGAAAGGTGGGAGCATATCTTTCAGTGGTAGCATTCAGCTCTTTGGGTTCTGTATATTTGAAGCATGTGTGGGGATATTTTGGCCATCTATTATGAAGATGAGGTCCCAGTACATTCCTGAGGAGGCTAGAAGCACAATCATGAACTTTTTCCGTATACCTCTGAATATTTTTGTGTGCATCGTTCTTTACAATGTAAGTATACAGTGCTTAATTTTTATGTAATGAAATCTGTCAATTTCCTAGTTTACTGTTGCACAGGCAATAAGCATTTTAGCCTGCACAAAACTTAAAATAATTCATTTGTTAGACAAAAGCGAATAAATTTGCCTGAGCGATGGCGAGTTTGGCTGCTCCATCTCTCGAATACTACTATATGCTGGGCCAGTCTTTAGGTTCTTAGGGTTGCACATTAAGCTCATAAGTCTAATCAAAGTTCAATACATGATCATAAAATTAGTTGTTGAGGAGAATAGCAGGGCCAAAACACACCACTAAATTTTTTAGGAAATGGTGCTCCTTGCAGTTTTTTGTTCGACCTGAGAGAATTTCTGCTCCATAATTCTTAAGGGTATGTCATACTTGGGTCTATGTTTGTTAAATCTGTCTCACTCGTCTTTTGGTGTTTTGTCTAAAGACTCTAAAAAAATGTTATTTTACCAAACCTTCTCTTGGTAGGATGACCCCCATCCTTTGTGAGGGGACCTGGATTCGAATCTTGTCCACCAGAGATGAAGATGTGATCAGGAAAAATATTTACCAATAAAAAAATAAAATGTTATTTTCTTTAACAAGTTCATCCTTCTGCTATTTTGTAGGTGAACGCTTTTCCTATCACAATCATGTTTGGGATGTGCTCGATTTTCCTTTTCATGGCAGCAGTCTTACAGAGGCGGCTGATGGTGGTCTCTGAGAGTCACAAATCAAGTGAGTTTATATATATAGGTTATGTATTATTTAGCTCCTTCAGAATAATGCATCTTGATTTCATGGATTCATTGCAATCTTCCTTACTGCAATGCAAATTTTACAGAGTCTCAAGATTGGTCAGCCATGAAGGATAGAGATGCAGACTCAGAGCCTTTGACTGTTTAAGTGTGTAACTCAAGTTTTGGGAAAAAAAACCAAAGCTAATTCATTTACTGCCACAAACTATATCACAATTTCATCTTGTATTCTATTTACGATAATAGTATGGGAGGTATGCTTTTCACAAAAAAGAGAGATAGAGATAACTATCATTGCGGATTGAGGGTGATTCGAAGACAGTTATCACCTGTTTACATGAAACATGTCTGTTCTTTGGAGACGAGGCAATCAGTCCACTAGTTGAGCTCAGATTTAAAATTTATTGGTTGTCAATTTTAATATATATGTTTTTTTTCATGTATCAATGCTCCTCTATTTATAAAATCTTTTAGAATTTCCCATATTGTATCCAATTCATTTTAGCAATTGGTTTACATTCTAAGTTTCCAATCCAGTTGTTTTTATATCACTCTTGAAACTAGGTACACCTGGTGTGTATATCCTGATATCTTATTTTTATCACTGTAACATTTTTTTTATCACTCATTCAATGTGTACATGCGAGCTTGAACCTTCTTCCAGTTTCTGTGCTGGTGGTCCCATGTCCAGCAGTTATCAACAAAGAAGCCATGGGAATTCTATCAGTCGAAATTTATTTTCACTAATCCATGTTTAATTACCATGCAAATACTTTTTTTTTTTTGTTGGTGGGATGGTCTGCAAAGTCAATAGTAAGGGGTTGCTACAACCCAAAGTCTATCAGATTAGTAATCCCATCAGAGGGTCAGAATTCGGAGTCCAGGAAGGAAGCGAGAGGACTCAGTACTTGGGTTATGGTTCGGTCCGAATTCAAAGTCCAAGAAGGAAGTGAGAGGACTCAGTACTTGTAACGTCTCCGTACCCATTATCCTCTATTAAGGCATGTGATACCCATTATCCTCTATTAAGGCATGTGATACGGTGCGTCACGTCGACCACAATCTTTATCAACTGAATTAGACTAACATAATAATTCAAAACACAAAAGTTTTTAAAACATAAACATAAACCAAATCCAGGATCTCAATAATTCATTCTCGACGAATGATTACACACGAGTGCTTTATTTACTAATAACTAAACATTCTCTGGTTTTGCTGATAAAGCTAATAACGTCTACTACATGCCAAGAAGAAGGCTTATTCAAGCACCTACGAATGCAACAGAATAAATGAGAAATAGATCGCCAACGCCCACCACGAACGACGATCGCCAACGGCTACTCTGAAAGGTTGGGAAAAAGAGGGGTGAGCTACCACACGCTCAGTGAATGGATCTTAGCGTCCCAATAATAATAACAATAATAATAATAACAATATTAAAACCTTCAGAGTAAATTCCAAAATATCTGAACCAACAAAAATATAAATTTTCACAAATATCTCGATAAAATGGAATGCATCTCTTTAGAGAAAATAACCACCATCTCATACTATCTATATGATGCGCATGATGCAACGGACACGCATGCCCGTATAGCACGCAGTCAAAAGTGCTCCAACTAGAGCTTGATCACGCAGACCAATCGTCACGCAGACGGCGTCACGCAGACGGGTGTCACGCAGACATGGTCCCACTGGACTGAGTCACGCAGACCCTCGTCACGCAGACGATGTCACGCAGACGAATGATATGCATGCAAGAACAACTACTCATACACCAACTGCTTCCGCATGCAATACATTATATCATAATATCCATAAAACATTTACGACATACAAAAATAATCATATCTATCATGATGACATGCTCACATGCTCCATACACAAAATAATAGTTGTATTCATAACATAGGCGTGATGCGGTCATGATATAAATATAATAGTTTCAAATCTATATAGAGACTAGACCCACTCACCTCCGGTCCTACGCAAGACTACCGGACTAACAAGAATGCTAACGAGAGTCTACTGCTCCTGAAGATTTTCATACCAATGAACCAGATCAGAAACGGAATATAATGATTAACTAAATCAAAGATCACCACAAATACTGGGCTCAGCCGGCTACTCAAATGTAGCCGCCTGGCTTCCGACGGCTACTCAACCCTAGCCGCCTGATCTCAGACGGCTACTTTCAAGTAGCCACCCCCCGACAGACCCAAAACAGCAAATATGCCCTTAATGACCCCGACTTCCTACCCAAACATTTAAAAAAACACGTACCCTCTCTCTCTCATACAGAAAATACAGATAAAAACACATTGAAAATATTTAAGTTTGATCCCCTAAATGATCGATTCGATAATAAATCAAAATACCAAAAAAAACGATGAAACCTCTATAGAACAAATTTGAAAAATGGTAATATTAACATCATATATTTTCATACCATAAAATAGTGTTTAAATATTAAATAACAGTAGATTGATGGTGATAAAATATCCTAATACATGTTTCTAGCATGCATGGAAAATTTGTGTAGACCTAGGCATGATTTCTATTCAAACATCGATAAATTGATAAAACCCAAATAATAAATAATATAAATCTGGATATATGAAAACAGAAAACATCATAACCATACAAGGATCTAGATCTAATCAAGGGCGGAGCTAGGGGGGGCGGGCTGGGGCCCGGGCCCCCCCAAGCCCATGCAATGCTTCAACACAGTGGATGGATAGTTTAAAGGGATTTTGCATATAAACCCCTTACAAAACATTATATTATCAAATACCCTTATTCAAATTCTATTTCTAAGACCTTCAAAAGGGTTTTAATTTTGCATCAAAGGCCTTTTGAGGGTATTTTTACATAACCTAATTTTTTTAATGTTTAAGAATACCATCTAGAAAAGGAATATTGCTGAAAATAGTAATTCACTAATGTTATTTTGACAAAATGAGATCTTTTCAGGGTATATACAAACAACTCTATTTAAAATGAGTGGGTTTGAAATTGAAAAATATTATGTGCAGTCTTGTTTGTACCCTGATTATCATGCATATTTTTGAAGTGTATACTTGTATAATAAAGTATATTAATCTTTTATAAAAATGAAATACATGCTCATATGAAATATATATATATATATATATATATATATATATATATGGGAAGTGATTCGGTACGGGAATGCGGGAAGCGATCACGGGCCGTCGATCACGGGTCCATCGCATCGGACGGTCGGGTGCGATTCACATCGACCGTTGGATGCGATGGACCCGCGATCGAACGACCGACGTCGCTTCCCGCATTCCCGCACTGAATCACTCGACTATATATATATATATATATATATATATATATATATATATATATATATATATATATATATATATATTTCATTTAAGTTTTATATAATAGTTTATAGGGAGATAGTGGAATATATACTGCATTAATCAATATTATATATTGCATTAGATATGACAACTAAAAATAGAGCTAGAAAATGATTCAATTTATTAGTGTTCATTTAGACTTGAGTTGTGGGTCCTTTTTAGAAGAAAATTATGATAAGTTTTGTTTTCATAGGATATCGATATCTGATTTTGAGGTGTTGAAAAATTACATATTTGGATGGTTTAATGATTTTTTTTTTTTTTTGATTTTTCATAATTAGTATATTTAGTCTCTCATTTTTTTTGGAAGTTAGGTTTGAAAATATCTTTCTAAAATATAAATCTAAAAAATATCCTTGTATATTTTTGTGATCAATTTTTTTTTTCATATTCATATTTTTATTTTTTGAAACTTCATTTTTTCTATTTTTTGTTATGAGATTTAATGAGATTTTCTAGATTATTCTAAATAACTAAATTTCAAACTCAATTTCTCTAGATTTTTTTATAAATTATTCTAAATAATTAAATATAAAAAATAGGTAAAAAAATAATTTTTGATGTGAATTGATTGTCATTTTTGCAAGGAATCGATCATTAACCAATTATTTTAATTTTGTCTTAACTTATTGTATATTTGTAATTATTTTTTTTTATCTTATCCATTCTCTTAACCCTCTGGCCCCCTCTTACTCTAATTCCTGGCTCCGCCCCTGGATCTAATAAATTTAATATGATGATCATGTCTTCCAAACCCTAGATCCATGCAAGGCAATGAGTAATGCATCAAAAGCTTATGTAATCCATCCGAAAAACCTTGAAAACCATAGATCTAATATATATATGAATAAATCATATAGATCAGCAATAAAAATCATCAAAACAGTGATGAAATCATATGAGGTTCGGATTCATGCAAGGTGGTACCCAAAACAAGGCATTAGAAACCCTAAACATGCTTTCTATCTTAAGAAAAATAACCCTAACCATGATCTATGTATAAATATTCAAAATCAGCATGTAAATCTTGTAAAAACATCTTAAAAACTTCATCAATGGATTAACATAACATCAAGATCCAAAACAATTCAATATCAAATAAAATCATGAATTAAATGAAGGAAAAACCCATAAAACCACACAAACCCGAATCACCTCGGGATGAACCCATCATTGGTGATCAGTAGCAATTAAAACTCTAATATTATTAAAGAAAAACGAAGTAAAAGAACCCACCTTATTCCACAAATGATTTTCTTTCAAAAATCACCCAAAAGACCTCTTTTAGGGTTTGATAAAACAAGAGAGAGAGAGGACTCGTATTAGGGTTTTCAAATGGGTCCTAGGGCATCCAAAACTAGGCTTTTATAAGATTAAACATGTGCAATGACTTACCCCCGAAGAAAACAATCAAATATTCGACAGTTTCGTCAAATCCCTAAATTTCTGCATTTCTGCGCACAGGTGCCCGACGGCTTGTTGGATTGAGTCGCCTGATGAGGGACGGCTACTTTCGAGTAGCCGCCTCTATGCAGTTTTCCCCAAGGCACAAAAATGACTATAACTTGCTCGATACAAGTCCGATTCATGATCCGTAAAAAGCGTTGGAAAGCTAACAACACAAGGATTCCGACCATGCCAAATTATAAAAATTTGGAATATCAGAAATACGACAAAAAAAATAGTTTAATTACGGTCTAAAAGTCTCAGTTGTCACATTACTCGAGTTATGGTTCGGTCCGCTCTGCAGACATGATAAGCAACTTATCCTAAAGCCAATGAGGCAAAGTGAGCAGATCTGTTGCAGCGTGTCATAAGACTATCATTTTTTATGAGTTTAACAAGTGCTTCGGTGTTAATATAAATACAAGTGTTTATGAACAACTAGTCACATATAATAAACTCCACCTGCTCAACTAATGGAGAGAGATAAGGTCAGCTCTCTTAAAAACAGGTCGATAATATTCCATCTAAGCCACTGACAAATGGTTCCATTTTACCTTTACTTCTCACATTTTGTTATTGTCAAGATACACTTGTGGTGCTGAAACAAACATCACAACTTCATATTAAACTGAATGCCATGTTCAATTATACACTAGAATGATTACATTGCAATGACAATAAAATCACAAACATACAACTTAAATATGTGTATAAAAACCAATCCTGGTTTGTCATACTCTAGACGCGACCTCCAAGTCCCCGATGAAGAAGAGGATCTTATCCAGAATACCCGAACGAGGCTTCTCTTTGTCCTCCTCTGCCAGAACTCCTCTTTCGATGCCACCGCCACATTCATTGTCCCTGCATTTCCTCCGGCCCAAGTAGCTCTGGATCTCACCTTGGTGAACAAGGTAGTAGTCTTCCCCTTCTCTTGTAATCCTCAATCCTCTGCAACATGACATAAAAAGGCAAGCTTCATAAGATGACCATAGTCACAAAATTCATGTAGATTTGTACATCGTACAACACGTAAGAAATTCTAAGTTAGGTGTGATGACAGTGAAGACAATTAAGATTGATTTTTTAAATAACAAAAAAATGTGATAAATCATCCAAATAAAATAAATACATAGATACTAAACAAACGAAGTTATGTTCGATTGATATGTATGTTCAGAAAAATTAAGCGTACTTTGTGACTATGATGATAGCCAACACACAGTCTGTTTTGAACTAATTTATAAAAATAACTTGTACTCTAAATTAGTTAAAATAAACGATTCTGACAAAGCATGAAAACACAATTCAAATTCAAAAGATAAATTTGAAAAAATGCAGCTCCAAAATAATTATCTAAAAACTGATTTTGCAGACGCCACATAATTTGTTTGACAATTGCTTCCAAACGGGACACTCACACTCCGATCCGATCGCATCGGTCTTGCACTTCGTAGACCTGTTTCCAGGTTTTGACACCGTCGACGGGTGCGTAAAACGACGCGCTCTCTTCTCCCCACCTCTTCTTGAACAGATTTTGCCACAGAACATCCTCGGATGCCAATCCCTTCCACTTCCTGCAAACTGTGTTCATGAATTCAAAACCCTCAACAGTCAACAACCCATTTGTGCAATTCATGTCATCAAGCCAAAAATTTCGAGATTCGGATCAAATCATGGAAAGAAAGAGAGATAGAGAGACACCTTGAATAGATGTTGCGAGGCTGTGATGGTCCAACAAGCAGAAGATGTTGAGGGAGAGCAACTCTGTGGGAAGTCTCTCCATTTAAGTGGGTGAGTGAATCTTTAGGAAAGTATTTAGAGAATTCTCTGTTTTGGGTGGCCAGAGCAGCAGAGGCAGATCCCGATCTTGGCTTTGGATTTCGTTTCGGTGGTTGAACGGGTTGTGTAAATCGTAGTATTTATGTCTTTCAATTCTTGGATCCAGATGGTTATGTCTGATAGGCCTTTAACACGTGTCAATCCTCAAGTGCGTTGGAAGTTTTAACTGTTCCGTTTTTTTTTTTCTTCCCGGGTTGGGCGTTGTGGACCATGTGGTAACTGATAATTAAGGCAGGAATTCTGAATATAGATTTTTTTATTTTATTTTTATGATGATGATGATCGCAGATGAAATGCAATTAACTGTAAACCTGTCAATGGATGGAATATTTTAAAATCTGGATCTTCTAGCCCTCCGTTCGGTAGCGGACATAAGTTCATTCAAGGAATGATAATCATTCTACTGTACATAAATATAACACTGGAATAAGTCGTATTTTTGTTAGGTTGTGTTTTTCATTATTCTGATTGAAAAACCTATTAGTAAATTTTGTTGTTCATTGACCATGATATATTGTAAATAAAATGAATAAAATGATTTGTAAAAAACGACAAAATGACTTGACATGTAGATCCCTCTTATATATAAAAAGTGATGAGATGTGATTTAACATGTTCGCCCCTCTTATACTAGTGAAATAACACAATTCTAAAACCTCGAATCTACAAACATCAATTTAATCTGTTATACATATACCCTCCTACTCCTGACAAACAAACAATTTTTTAAGACTTGTTCCACCATATCCCATATTCTTTCTTCTATTCAGATGGCTAAATGTTTCAGGTAAAAATATTAGTCTTCATTTTCAAATTCAGATAAAGGAAATGTTTGAAGTGTGAACATTAGGTGTTGAAGTGATCATATGACATATAGGATGTGAATAGTGCAATCTAAAAAACTAAAGTTTTTTTCTTGCATCATTCTAAGATCAGAAAGAGAATGCATGAGTTATTAAAAATCTGATGATTATGATTAATTATACAAGATAATTGAATTTTAATAGTACATTATACAAACATATATAATTCGATAGTATATATCGGATTTCACATACTGTTTATAGTAGATACTTAGACATCCATATGGTTCTGCCCAATTTTTGAACAAGCATTTAACATACATTCTCAGCTGTCCCCAAAGAATGGAGATTCGGCAACCAAAAAGTTGGCCCCAAAGCACACAGACAACTTTGAGCTGAGCAAGACATGCAAATTAATATGGCCAATCTACCTTCCTGTCATCCTTTTTGTCTCATTCACTAACCCTCACTGTCATAGAATATGATCAGATTGGAGCACATGCCACTGCACTTTACAATCCCTCTTATTACAACACACACAGAAATAGCAAGTAATGAAGAAAGATAGAATGGCAGACGAATGGGATTCGGGTTCACAAAAACATGTAGAGATATTGACAGATTAATATTTGTATGGAAGCACTTGCAGCATGATAAGAGGGGGTTATCAGTATTCAAATTGATAAACATGCACGATTTTACATCATCAATGAGAAAGAGCTGAGGGCTTTATGCTCGAACCGACCAATAAATCACCATAATTTTTCATATTAATCAAAAGTAACCAAAAAAAAAAAAAAAACTACATAACAACAATTAACTACACCACAAAACTTCCCCTAAATTCCTGCACCAACACGTATCCAAATTGAGTTCTTGGATTTGTATCGACTGAGCATAACATTGGGGATTAGCATTCAGCAATACATTGACAAAAGAATGAGTTGAAAACACCAACACAATCAAACAAGCCACAAATCCTAACATGGGTACCAAAACACATTTGCTATAGGTGGGCCCAGATCAAGTGACTTTACATCATTCTAAAACCCTATCAAGCAGTCAAGCTCATTTGCATAAAGAGGGGGGGGGGGGGGGGGGGGGGGGGCGATGAGCAGGATATAGAGATGGAGCAGAGATTCTAAGCACATTAATCTAAACTATCAAAAATGCCACTGAGATGGAATGATCACAAAATCAAGGGCATATTATCAATGATTTAATTATACATCTACACAATATTTGTAGGGCTATGGATAAGGGATCGGAAAACTGGCATGAAATTAGTCTACTCTACATATCCTGGAAGATCCATCAGGTCTCTTAAAGTTCAGAACATGCACCAAGAAAAAGCTCTCGAAAAAAACCTCCCTAACAGCCCAATTTCACAGCCCTAGCACATTTCTATAACCAAATAACTAAAGTTTCCTTAAGCTTGTTGCCCTCCATTTGCTTGTTTAGAATACATTTTCCAAGAACAAGGGGAATATGCTTTGCCAACAACAAAACTTGTGATCCCCTAGTTCTCCCCAGATCCCATAATCTATTGTATAAACTCAGCCGTCATTCATTTGTCTCATACTTTACTTCGAGCTCTTGAAGTAATCTTCAAATTCTTTGCAAATGGAAGAAATTTATATAGGTCTATAATACCTTAAGCACCACCATTTAGGACACCAGAAATAGTTTCATAAAGAAATTACCTTCAGAAATGACAAAAACACTTAGGCAGTTGCAATCGATGTCAGCATTTGTTTGCACATACAAATTTCCTTAAGGTGTGAAAGCATTTGTTTGCACATACAAATTTCCTTAAGGTGTGAAAATGGAGGACCAACAGATCAAAAATATTATAGAAAGAAGAAAAAAAATGATACCAAAAGGTTACTTCACCTTGACAGTTCAGTTCCCTGGCAACCCCATACAACATCAAATTTATTTTTATTATGGGATGTCCACCTATTTTACTACATATTAACAATAAATGAGATACAAGGTATCTCCCCACAGAAAATGAGAAAGGAAATAAAAAAACAATTACTACAAAGTCTCCCAATTATCACTCTTATTGTCTTACACCATCCACTCAAAGGGAAATATCCCCTTCCTGTCCATACCTAATAGGCTTGCTCACAAAATACCATGGCCCCAAGCCCTTAGATATCCTACAATACCCTGGGAAATTACCTTGATGACTTGAGTAACATCCTAAAACATTCTCAAACATCTAACAAGATCAAACCTCATCCAAAAAGGACAACCATATTAAACTGACTAAATAAAACTCATGGAATATCACAAAAAAAAAATCCTTCTGAAGCTCTCTCTGAGTAAATTAGCAAAAAAGGGGATCTCCAATCCAGAAGATTCAATCTTATAAAGATTAAGTGCTAGTCACATTGCAAGAAAGTAACATTCAGTGACAAGCATGACCCCAACAATTAAGCTACCAGCTCAATTATTGTTGTTATCTACCCGTTTTCATTAAGATAACAATCGTCAATGTCAATTTGAACCAATTCTAGACAAGCAAACCACTCTGCGAGCAATTCCCATTCAAACTAATCATCCTAGGATATTGTAAAAGTTACACTACAATGTTGCTAGCATACACTTAAGAACCAATTATCACGGGGCGATTATAGGAAGAGCCCCATTCCTATATTTATCTATTTTCATTTCTTTTTTTTTTTCATTTAATTTTATGTTTGGAGATCCCTCATCTCCTTTGTTCAAGGGCCATCTTTCTACAATAAGATTGCTCCTATATTTTCCTCAAAAAGAAAAAAAAACAATCAACACGGAGAAACTCCATGTGTGAATAAAAACATGAAGACTGAAGGAAATGCAGAGAATGAGAAGAAATCTGGAAAAAAAAAATATTGATCATGATCAAGTAGAGGAATCCAAGAGACTAAGGCACCTACGTTTAAGGGTACAGGGACCACAAACAAAGTTTAGTATACACCTACGTTTAAGGGTACAGGGACCACAAACAAAGTTTAGTATACACCTACGTTTAAGGGTACAGGGACCACAAACAAAGTTTAGTATAAGAGAAAACATACAAATAAGATACCCATACATTGTTTTTGAGACACCAATTCTATCGAAACCTGATGAGCCTACAGATGCAGAATGATGCAGCAATTAACAAGAAACATGCAAGAAAACTAAAAAAACAAGGTAAGGACATCCTTGGGGCCCCCCATCACATATTCCTCACTCGACCAGAAATGGATCCTCCCAAGTAACAAGAAATGGCATCAGTCTTTGGTATATAGATGCACCAATGTCTGAGATAACAAACAACATAAGCCCAATACATAACAAACAACATTTATTTTACTTCTTAATGATGCATTGTAGAATAATATGCTACAGGAATACATAAAAAGGGCAGATGGATTGCCAAATTGGGTATCCTGATCAGCCAAAACTATTTTTCTTTTAATTTTGGGGTATTCACCACCAAGATTTATTTAAATAGTGGAACAGGTGAAAGGTAAGCTCAAAACAAAGACAAACTTATTGAGCTAGCATGACTGGCGGCTCACCAACCAAGTGTCACAGCCACATTAGCCAATAATAAGAAGCTTCAAAAAGCACTAATAGTTGCCATAGCACTTGATACCAAGACGCATGCAGCATCTACTTTGAAACAGGGGCACCCCAAACCAAGCTTTGATTAGCCGGTTAGCACCCCCTGCCTCCAAAAATGAGGTGAGAGGATCAAATCCCATTTATGTCAAATGTGCACAGGCGGCATCAATATAGCAAACCGAACCTTAATTAGCCAGTAAACACTCCCTTGCCTCCGAAAAGATCAAATCCCACTATGCCAAATACGCACAAGGGGCACCCTATTTTTTTTTTAAAAAAAAGGGGGCTGTCACAAAATCATATTTTAATACTAAGATCATAGCATGTGCACCGCTTGTAACATCATATGTACATGCATATATACACGGACAGAAACATAAATCCCATCAAAAGAATGCAGTTGTTTGTCATAAAAAATTAGGAATCAAATCAATCAGTTAATAAGATGAATCTCAGCATCCACACAAATATAGAAACAAATACCAAAAGACTATTATCGCTACAAGAAATAATTTCTGTGGAATCTTTTCAAGACAGAACAAATGTCATTCCGTCTTTATAAATATGTTTCATTTCAAATCAAAACCAATCAAAACCACCCTGATACATTTACTAAGAAACCAAAAAAATGTAAAGGAAATTCTTATGATATCAAGGGAGCCCTTCTCAATAACGACATTGAAATGCTATCTTGATCAGAAAAGTAAGCAGAATAGCAGATTAGGCAGATGACAAACCCCCCCCCCCCCCCCCCCCCCCCCCCACACACACAACAACAACAAACAAACAAACAAACATCAATCCTCCTCAATAAGAACCTCAAAACAAACTGATAACCCACAATGCAAGGCAAACAGATATCATGCCATAATTTAATAGCTTTTCAAGTTAAAACAATGACCACAGAAAGCAAAGTTTTACATGAACTATTATTTGATAAACGACCATACTATAGACCCAAAAAAACAAGGAGACGGCTTCAAAACCCCCTCCTCATCTATCCAACCTCCCCTCAACAATTTGAACCATAAAATCAATATGTAAGTTGCCCAAACATAAATAACACCAAAAGAGAGAGCAAATACAATAAGTCATTAATCAAGAGAACCAAACCATCCGTAAAGACGACCAATCTCCCTCAGATCGGGACATATCGCTTCAACACCTGCTTTGCTCCAACAGCCACCCCAACAGCGAGTCCTCCGATAGCCCCTGCCAAGGCAGCCGCCCTCGGCCCCGACGCCGCCTTGTACAGCAGGCCAGTCCCCAGCCCGGCGAGCATACTATTAATCATGTCGTCCTCATCACGCACATAGACAACCGCGCCCTCGAAACCGGCATAGAGGAGCCCGATGATGCCGAGACGATTACCCACGCGGCGGCCAGTGGAGCCGGTGGCGTTGAGGAGGCGGGTGACGCGAAGCTTGGCGGTGTCGCCGTGCTCGAAGGACCGGACGCCATCGACGACACCCTTGGCTCCGCCGGAGATGGAGCCGCCGAGATAGCCGCAGCCGGTGTAGTAGGTGATGTTCTCGCCGACGGAGCGGTGACGTTTGAGGGACTCCTCCTGGAAGAGGAACTCCGGGGAGGTGGGGAGCCTGTAGAGGTTGTGGATCGGAAAGTCCGGGCTGAGATGCTCGTACGGGTTGTAGAAGCGGCCCCCCTCGTCATGTCCGTCCCTCGGGTCCTCCATTAGGGTTTCGATTTCTAGGGTTTTGGTTTCACGGAAAGAAACAGAGGGGGTGCCGATTAGGGTTTGGGATGCGAGAGAGAGAGGTAGAGAGGGGAGGTTTTCGTCGGCGTATCAAACGCCGCCTCTACAAAGACCTGGGATTCAGAGATTTATTAGAGAGAGAGGATTCGTGAACGTCGCGTGTTTTCTATTATTTTATACGGAATTTTTTTTTGACCGGGGTGTCCGAATTACGTAATTGTCCCTGCGCTTAAAAGTTTAGACGGGGTAGGGTTCGCAGGCTTGTTCGGCACGCGCTTAAAGATTCGACGGATGAAAAAGCGACGGTAATTGTTCTTACACGTTGGCTTGGGGAACAAGTGAAAGAAATTAAAGAATATGATTGTTTATAAATAAAATAAATATGTGAGGATAACTACATTAGTTATATTTTGAAAAGTAAAAATGTATATGTATATGTATAGTTTATAAATATATTCATTTCAATTCATCACAGGCCCCCCCACATTTGGAGGGCCTCATAATCTTAAAAGAAAAAAAAATATCCCTAATTTATTGAATTTTTTTTTTAATATTTATCTTATATTTAAAAACCTATCCATATTTCTAGTTTAGTTGTTTTGTTTCTATTTAATTGTGATTTGTATTATCTATTATTTCATTTGATTTATAAAAATGAAACTTTAGTTTTTTCTCTTTTATTTATCTTCGGTACTTTCTTGTTATTCTCTTTTTTTGTTAGTTTTAACTAATTTTTCCTCACGCGATGTGCGTGTAAATAAAAAAATATTTTTAAAAAAATGTCCACAACTAACACCTTCAAATTTTTTAATCTATTTATATATGATATAATATATCATGTTATGTATAATAAATGATTTAATGAAAATTTTAATAATGGTTAAATAAATCATTCATAAAAATTAAAAATTTTATTAGGGGTAAATATGTAAAATTATGTTATACAATTCAAAACACTTTTAGTTAATAATATAAATAGATAGATGAAGATCAATTATGATCTCTATAATCAAGGATTACATATATATTTTTTTGTTGTGTGCTTTAAAAAAATTGATATATCATATAATCTTAATATTTTAAGTATCCTATAATTAATTATAAATAAAAAATATTTTAATATATGATGTAAAATCATTAAAAAATATATTCCGAAAATATATAAAAATATATTATAAAATCATAATATTAAAAAAACAATCCATTATATTAAAAAAATAATCCATTATATAGTAAGTTACCATTAAAAAATAATCCATTATATTATCATAATTGAATGAGATTTGGTGGATATGATGTTATGCTATTCAAAATTTATGAATATTCTACCGTTATCTCAATCAAATCTAAGATAATAATAATAATAAATGTTGATATGGTATGATCACCACTATTCATTAGATTTGATAAAAAATCTCATATTATTCTTTTTTTCATTCTTACAGTTAATCCAAAAAATAATGATTATAAAAATTTTAAGGGTAAATTCGGAAATGAAAATATTACAAAGTTGAAAATACTTTTGGTTAATAATATAGATAGATATTTTTTTCTTCTGTTTTTCATTCCATATTTTATTGGGGTTTTGTGTTTTATTATTGATTAATATTTATTTTGTTCCCATTTTATTTATATTTTATTTGTGTGATTTACAAAAAATATATGTATATATCATATTGGCCGGCTTACACGTTATTTATCATATCATATTTATATATATTTTCCATTATTTATTATTATTATTATTTTATATATATATTTTATTCAAAATTTCTGATTTGATTATAATTTATCTTTTATTTTTAAAAAATTCAATATTCTCTTTTTGTATTTCATTTAATCTTGTTTGCCCCTTTTTGTTTAGTCTTAGTTGTTAAAAAAATAAAAAAAAAAAATATTCAATTTTTTATTATAGCAAAAATAAATAAATAAATTTAGGGGCCCATTTCAAGATTTAGTATAGTGCCCCATTGTTTTTAGTCAATATCAGGGCCGAACCTGATTCATCTAAAACTGTAATGATATTAAAATAAAATGAAGGTAAAAGATAAAGTATTATTAGAATTAGTGAAATGATAAAAAGAACAAATAAAAGATCTTCTAAATTTCTTTGATCTCTTTGTAACTTTTTATTTACATATAAATTATCTATGATATAAAAGTGTAAATATTACAATAAAACTCAATTTATATTTCTTAAAATACTTATATTTTTATTTGTATTGAATTAATTTAGGTTCCATTTGGGAGCGCGTCAATGAGTGAGTGGTAGTGTCGGGAGACCGGATCCGGTTAGTACCGAAGTCGGTCAGTTCAGTCAGTACCGAACTGTACCATGTGCAAATCGAACTGCATCACCTATAAATCGAACTGCACAACCAATTGTTGGGTATATTTTTTACTCTCTTATTGGATTCAATCAGCTATTGGAGAAAATATGAATTCCTAAGCATCATCAGTATCCAATAAGAGAGTGAAATATATACCAAACAATTGGTTGTGCAGTTCGATTTATAAGTGATGCAGTTCGATTTGAACGTGGTGCAGTTCGATACTGACCGGATCCGGTCTCTAGTGTCGAAGGGAACACAAAACGTGAAGACAAACAAGTTTTTCATATATGGGCACCTCATGATTTTTTTCAGTTAGTAAGTACTAACCGGGTATACCATCAATACCTAATTTGATGATTAACATGTGTATTTGGTATATCTATTTGATTAACTGTGGTTAACCAAAACAATTAATTAAAAAATCCCTAAAATCTTCTAATTCATAAATCCAACCCCAAATCAATGACACTTTCTTCTTCATTATTAATCCAAAAAGTTTTTTTTTTTTCTCTCCTCTTCTTTTTAACCCCAAAAAAATAAAATAAAATAAAATAACGGACTGTTGAAAAAAAAAACTCACATTTATATCTGATCTCATATTATTTCCATAACAAAAACTTGAAAAACAGATGCTTGATTCCTCTTAAGCGACTCATTTGAATGCCACCTATTTTCAATCAATACAACAAATGGTAGAAGCTAGGGGTATTTGGTTTGTACTCTTTCCTGTTCTTCTCCCACCACAGCGGAGGTTGTCGCTTACAAACAGAGGTTGAAGGAGATGATTCTGTGTGGAAAAAATCTGTGGAGAGGTTAGAGATGTGAAAAAATATGGTGAAATGAGAAGGATGAGTTGTTTTGGGGACTTTTTTTTTATTAACCATGGTTAGTTATTCATCGTGACCTTTAATTATTTAATTATTTAGAGACACGCGTTAATCATCAAAATAGGTACTAATAATACCCGGTCAATATGTACTGACTCGAAAACAATCACACCCCATACACCCTCGACGAGCTCCCAAACGGAGCCTAAGTGTGATGGGAATGTGGTGGGAGACTCGGCGTCGGTTGAAGTGTAGATGCGTTGAAAAATCATTGTTTCAATGTGTCCGAACCGCGAGAAAAAATAGGCGTCGAACCACATTTTCATTTCAAACGCGAACGCCAACTGTTGTGTTTGTTTGGGCGGTTGCGGTGCACCGAGTCGGCCGACGCGAACGTGCTCAAACCACGCTCTCAAACAGAGCCTACATCTTGCCAATCCATGTATCCATGTTATTGATATTAGTATTTACTAAGGGTCGTTTGAATAGAGACATAAGTTTTTTTGAGGTTTATATCTATTCCAGAAATTGTTGACTTTATCAATGGAATAAGTAATTTTGTGTTTGTTTGTGTTTTTAGTTATTCTCGTTGAGAAACGTAATAATAAAAGTTGGAGTGTTTGGTTGATGAAGAATAAAATGTGAATAAAGTGCTAAAAATTGATTTGACATGTGGACCCATTGACGTATAAGAGATGATAACAGGTGAAGTGATGTAATAACATGTGATTTGATATATGAGTCCCCCTTATACTAGTGGATGAATAACACAATTCCATGTGGGGGTTTGGAATACAAATATCAGTTTATTCTCACCTAATTCTGCATATACCCACTAATTCTCTCCACCCAAACACATTTTTTTCCTTATACTCCTCTATTCCCTCCTATTCCCCCCCTTTATACCCAATCCAAACTGCGCCCTAAATGAAAAACAAATACAAATACCAATGTCCAAATTCCCCACATCAACTCTATTTTTCATCCCACAATGAAGTTACTCAACAACTTGTCAACTTGTAGTAATGCAATGAGTTTTACAAATTTTTTAGTTAAATACGCCACACTATATAAGATATTTTATTTCCATTGACTTAACCTAATTTTACATTTCAAAACTTAATAAATTAGTAATGCCTATTTTCATGACCCAATCAAAACTTGTCACGCATCCCCCACAAGTCTAGTCAAAACAGGGTGTCCCTGTTTCCTATGGAAACGGAAACAGAGTTTCTATTCAACAAATGAACGCCACCTGTACTCAAACATCGTTAAAAACCTGTCCATGTTTACACGACGTCAAAAAAATCGTTAACATTAAACGAATGTTACACGACGTCAAAGATACACGATGTCAAAAACGTCAAAAAAACCTCCCCGTCAAAAACAAAATTAAATATTGCATTGTAGTCTATATTATGAAACAATCACACATAGGTCCTCTAAATTGAATCACACGAGCCCAAATACCCAAAAAAAATGTTTTGAAAGGAAAACCGGCGCTCAAAAAAAAAGTTTAAATTTTTAAAAGTTTAAATTTGATTATTAAGCAAATTTTTTTTCTTTTTTATATTTACAAGTGAAAAAATGGTTTAACAAAAGGAAAAAAAAAGTTTATGAGGGAAAGATGAAAACGACATTAATTTTTTTATAAAATTGAATCTATTTTATATGTTTTGTATGAAATATGTTTTTTTATATTTTTTTTATAATAAATCGGTTAGAACCTTCTCAATTTATGAGAAGCTGCATGGAGTATGATTTTGGAAAATATGTTATAGTTGTTTTTTTAAGTATTTGTAAGATAACAATTGAATTTGCAAATTTGTTCTAACAGGAGAATATGAGAATAGAATTGGGGTTGAATGATTCTCTAAATAGTCAGAGTGATGAATTAGAATTAAACATATGTGAACTATTATAGTGAAAAAATCATTCGAATCTTTTATTAATACTTTGACCAAAGATCAAGATAGATGCCAAAAAATGTACATATATCTTTTAGAGCGAACGAAAGTTCTCATTTGATTCGATTTAGAGGGATTATATATTAAAAAAAGAATTAGAGGGACTAGTTTGTAATTCATCTATTATGCAATAACTTTAATATAACGTTGGAGTCCATCACAAAAGACATCCACCAACCCCACCATTTAGAGGACCTGTATGTGATTGTTTCATTATATAAGGACTTAATGCAATGTTTAATTTTTTTTTTTTTTGACATAGTGTAAACGGTTTTTTTGACCCATGTTTAATTTTTGACGTTGTGTAGACAAGTGGACGAAATTTTAAACACCCGTTTGTTGTATGGTGGCGTTCATTTATTGGTGGAAACATGTTTCCTGTTCCCAACAGGGAATCCGAACCCGTCAAACAAGTCCGCGTCTTCACCATGATCACACTGTTCTTGTCAGTCCCCTCCTCCATCCAAACGAGGAAACCGGTCAATTCAAATTACCCGAGCTCATTAAATCTGCATTATGAGAGTCGGCTAGGCAGATCATATCAACTGATCCACCTTATTATAACCGCTATTCTGGAACAACAAACCCTCCTCACACAAAGAAAAAGAAGTTAAGACATTCATCCAGCTATTCCTCAAATATTCTGACAACTTGCAAACATTGAAAAATTCCAAATACCTCCACTGAACGATGATTTCACCCGTCCCATAGTCAATGCTTGAGGATAGAAAAATGACAGTAATACCAAAAACATTTCCAACATCTTTCCTATCAAAAAATTTATTAGAAAACTTTGCAACCTCATACCATTATGAAACAGTCCATATGTCACCACAAAAAAAATGCACACACAAGACACAAAAATGCATCTCCAAAGTCACTGATATGAGACCTGTGTTTCTTTATCATATAATGAAACCTGATTGATGGGTCTCTACAAGCGCACTTATACGCAGCAAGATTACTTCTTTTTTTAAAGCCTGTACCAGGTTTGCATTGTTAGCATTATTGAACGGTGACAGGTAACCATTTCCCTTGGTTGATCAGTATTAACACAGAAATAAAAAAACACCACCATCCATCCCCTTTACAGGCTGTGCACTGCAGTGAGAGATGGCGCTTGATGCTCCTTCCAAGCCCTTACCCTGTCAAATCAGCAGAAGATGTCAATGCCGGTACACTAGATACGTATTTCTAAGGCACTAATAAACTCGGTCCATTTTGCAGTCAGTCTCATTTACAGTCGCCACATAACTAATGTGGTATATGAAATCGCTTAACGCAACATATACACTACCATGGTAGTATATAATTTATCATGAAAAACATAAAAATATGCATTCCTTTCATGCAATTATGTACTTCATTAGCCAAGTATATAATTCAAAAGATAATCAAAATGTGTGCAGGGCTATAAACGTTGCTTCAAAAAGGACTGAGCATAACATTTTCCATTTGTATATTACTGGAATAGGATTGGAGGGATGCACATGCAATGTAATTCAATAAATCAACATGTACATGCATTGGCACAAATGGATCAGACTGACACTTCTGCTCATTTTCTTTTGGGGAAGCACAAGAATCCTGGGCCTAGAGATGCTATGGATTTCAAAGTGTTATTTTTCCCATAATAATACAGATGAGAACTTTATATCTTTAGTTACATTTACAACAACGATGCAAGTCTAAGATGATCCTTTTAGCTTCTTCAGTGTTTGCAATTTCACCAAATCATGTCACACCCTAGAGAGATCAAAAAACAATAGTACATGTAATAATTTATCAGAAAAGATATCGAAATCTTCATTTTTATCATTAGATTGGCTATTCCCATACTCACAAAGAACAAAGGAAGTGACTTGGACAAAAAGAAACAAAGTGGCTTGGAGTTGCATAACTCGTTTTGTATCCGCTACCGCAAAACAAAGCTCGTTGGGAATAAGTTCAGTATTTGCAAGCTCACTAACCTCATGTCATAGGTTTGACAATATCTATACCCACCCACCTTTAATAATAATCATATCGACTCTCAGATGACCAGTTTTGCCAGTTTGGGTTCTTGAGAGGGGCAGTCAAGTGAGTCTAAAGTAACTTCATTTGGGGATTACTGATGTAAAATCAACTGTGAGTGCTTTGTTTATGTACAAAGTAGGAACATGATCAATATACATATAACAAAAATGAGCAGATCAAGGTGCATGGAGATCTAAAGATGGAGAATCCAGAAGAGTTCGATAGCATATGTGAGACAAGGTCAGGTGGATATTATGCCTAACCCACAATGGGAGCTACCTTAGAAGCTATACATACCAGGTAAAACAAAAGTAACCACAGACAGCAATGTTTATCTCACATGTATGCAGGTGCAAACACTATTACTGAAACACAAACTGTTAGTTATATATACACTTATCTCCTTACCTTTTAATAATAAGAGCTTGGTTGACCACTTCTAGAAATATATCTTCGAAATTTCTGACTTGGATACTCCACTATTTCATAATCATGATGGTCGTCTGGTGGAACCCTGGTGAAATAATGAAGTCAGCACATACATCTATGAGTAAAAGCAGAGTTGCATTGTTAAATTATATGAATTAACAGACCTCGAGTACTCATCATATCTGGACACACTGTCCAAAGGATAGTCAGTTTCCACCTCTAACATTGACCTACTACTTCTAACACGCCTGGGGAGAGAGCTTGATGTCACAAAGGGATAATCCTAGAAATAGAATGTCAGTGACAATATATCCAAGCAAAACAAAAATATGGTGCCCAAAGATCACAGTAGACTGAGCCACTTACTACAGAAGAATATGGCCGTTTTGATCTGGAGCTCACAGAGTATTCGTGCAGATCCGGTCTACTGGTCTCGTAATGATCAGACACTGGATAATACATATCTTCGGGGTATATCCCTTGTGACTGGTAATAGGCAGCCTGCCGATTCTGATACCCACCCAATGTACGCCTACTCGATGGAGATCTCTCCAAGTAGACGTCCCTGGATCTGCTGCGAGCAATAGTTGAAGCTGGAATGCGATCTTTCAATTCAGTTTTAAGTTATAAAAGAAATAAAACCTCCAGGCATTTGTTCCATGAGATAGATTAGCTCACCGGAGACTTCCCTTACAGATTCCCTCCTAGATCGATCCGTAAATCTCTCTCTTGGGAAATCCACCGACGGTCTGAAATTGTCCCCTCTAACTGAGTACAGACGACCACCGATGTATCTACTGCCACGGCCCTCAACATATGATTCATGATTTCTGTTTGACCTTACAGGGTAGATTCAGTCTCATATTCTCGCAGTCGTCTCCCGCCTGAATGGTCACCAGTGTAGCCTCTCCTACTATTCATCATTTGCGATGACCATTTTGGTAAGGGTTTTTTAAGAGAAGCCTTCACTAAAATCTGTGAATCAGGCACATGACAGCATTAGCTAGGAAATAAAAAAAAAGGGTCAGATTTGGTTAACCAATATTGAGACGAAGAATATAATAATTCCAACCTTAACAAATAAATACCTTTTGAGACCCATTACCAAGGCCATCTTTGTTGACCTTCTCAATGCATTCAAGTGCAGCTTCCCGAGTTTCGAAGTAAACAAAACAAAAGTCATTGCGTTTGGCAGTGGGCATATTGCACGCAAGCTGAATGCTTCGAATTTCACCGAACTTCTTACATTCCTCATGCACTTTATCTTCATCCCAAGTCCCAGGTAAACGATCCAAGAAAACAGATTTGACCTGTAGTGGAGGCCCTTAGGTCAGCCATGACTTTAGGCTAAATTCCTGTCAGTAGAAAGCGAGCCAATAATTTCTCTAGAGAAAGCATACTCAATTATAAGGGCTACATAAGGTCCAACCTTCCAAAGAGCCATTTCACAGGGATTTTTTAAATCAATGACCACCAAACAAAAGAAATATTCCATCTCATTCACTACACCAGCCTTTAACTGCAAAGGGTAGCTAAAAATTCAACAAAACCAAGAAAACAAAAAGTTTAACAAGATGAGCTTTGGACGGGAATATGTGCTAGTTTTGCAGAAAAGGAATTCCAACAAAAGGAAAAGTGATGTTTTGAATGAATGGAGAAAAAAACTTTTTTCTATTGAATTGAACCAGTTTTATAATAAATGTCAACTTGACATTGACCCACCTTAAGGATTTGGTCAAAGCTTCGGGCTAAAGCCAGTTGACATGTAAGTTGTAGGGTGGCCCATGAGTCATAATAATTAAAAAAAAACTGGGATTTCTGGTCAAGGTTGGTTGGCAGTTCCTTACACACAGGTCCAAAAGGAAAAGCAAATGTAAATAGAAGAAAATGCCCCATTATACATTACACATATGGAAATGCCAGGAACAGAACACAGGCACAAAACCAAAACAATAAGACTATTTTGACCAACATAAATACTTAAGCATCAGCAATGCGGGTCTTATAACCCCAGTGATACCTCCTTTATCATATCCTCTATAAGAGATACAATTATCCCACTTATTTAAGTATGCTTAGTAGGAAGGCATGGAAAAAATTAAGGATTAAATAAAAAAAACAACCTTATTGCATGTCCTCAACCACCCCCCCCCCCCCCCCCCCCCAACTCCCCAAAAATAAATGGTGCCAGACAGTCTGGCAATGGGTGTTAATAAGAATTGTATTAATATCTATACTCTAGCAATATGAACTAATATACAAAGTTTACCAATAAAAAACAATTTGTTACCTCTGTAATTTATGGCAGATAAAGAAAAAAAACATAATGAAGGATGAAGAACTCTATCAAGGTAATTATCATGTTTATAAAAACAACCAAAGAATGAGATTCCACACACACACACTATAATAATAATAATAATCAGATCCAGTGGAGTGGGGAGAACTTAAACCTGGGCCATGACCTCCTCATCTGGCTCACAAGCAGACATAGAAAACGAAACCACCGCCCTTGCATCTGTACCAAAAAATGCATCTTGTCTTTGTAATTTGATACAACCAGCCACAGCATCCATATGGGAGCGAAAATCCAGAAACGCATAGCCTCTGTTCATTCCTTTCATGTTAGGGTCATTCATCAAATGGACTTCCTCAATCTTCTCTAACCCCAAAGATTTCAGCTTTTCTTCGAGCTATACAAGAGGAATATGGGTGAGGAAAAGTAGGGAAAATTTGTCGTGTCCACTACCAGAAAAGAAAAACGGAGGAGAAACGAGGAGGATGAATTATGCCACACCATTTCCTTTGTCCATGATTTGCATATGTTTCCAAGATGGAGGGTTACATTGTCATTGCTTTTCATTACTCCACAAAGCTTGCCGTTAACCTAAAGAAAAAAGAAGATAATTTGAACAAAAAAGATTGATGACTTAGCTATGGAAATTCCTATAGGTTTAAGGAAAGATAAAGAGAGGCCAGTCCTCTTCAAAAACTTACTCAAATTGCAGAATATCCACTGTGATGTATGAACCAGCACAAATATAGTATAAATAATAAAGTAAAACAATAATAGTAATATATATAAGCAAGAGAGTCAAACCACACTCTTAATAATTTGAATGGAATAATGAACAGGAACCAACAGATCATTGAACTATGTAGACTAAGACATCCATTTTTCCTTTCCTAAGATACACTAATAACCCTTTATTAATTCAGTTTTCAAAACAAAGCATTAAAAAAAAATTATGCCACCCATCGAGTATTAATAGAAGAAGAAATTCTGGTAATATTATGAGAAATGCCTGGGGAAATTCTCAAGGATATTACAAGTTTCCAAATTCAAAACAATACATCTCAGCCAAGTCACATTAATCCATATCCTATGACAAATTCATGGATCAAAATAAGTGTTCACCGTGTGCACTTTCAAGTATGCAAAATCCAGAGACTGCACTACAAGAGTTCCTTGTTGTGAAATTTAATCTATAACCACCCAAATGAGGAAAGGCAACTAAGGAATATTTTTTTAATTAAAGCATTATTGAAAACAGTGTCATCATTATAAATTATTATAAAATGCTATATCATAAATTCAGATTATGAAATTCAGAGATCTCTAGACTTTTGTTCTGCAATTCATATAGATGTGGTTGATGGCTCAAGAGTTGTCAAATGAATGACTTTTCACATTTTAAAATTAATTTATTTACCATAGAAGAAGTGAATTACAAAACCATATGGAAAGAATTGCAATAATTAGTGATCCTTTCATATATCTCTTCTTTTTTTCCATGTAGAAGGTAGGATGTCACAAGATTCTATTAAAGAAATCGTAGACATCCAAAATGGAGAGACAAGGTATCCCACCAAAATGCAAATGCAAGCGCTACCAAATCTCAAACATATGTTGCTTACAAAAAAAACACAAAAACAAAGAAAGTGTAATCCCTATCAAGAAGCGTAATTTGACCTTTCATGTTACATCTTCTCCATGCCCATAAGTTATGCCCATAAGTTTTCCACCTTTGTCCCCTTTCTAGTTCAGGCTGTAGAAGTGCCCCAAATCTGTTGCACTATATGAAATTCCAACAGGTTTACCCCAATACATGCCCAATAACACACCCCCCCCCCCCCCTCTATTCACCTGCACAAGGATCTTGCTCTGATTCACAAGCCTTCTGAGGGGACCTGACTTTCCAAAATATCAATGAAATTATTGGTGGTTCCAAACTTTCAAGGTCATTCTCATCTGGACAGCTATAAAGGACAGAGAAAAACGATTTAACAGAAATCATTTCCAGATCCTCCTCTTACTCTATATGATCATCCAAATCTTAATTATTCTGTGTGTCTCACAGCCGCCCCAACATGCTCTCAGCTTCCAAGAACTCCTAATATATAATGTCCCTCCAATTTATCCCAAAAAACTAGTGATTGTAACTACAGTTCAAATCCAAATACAACAACTTCAAGAACATCAACCTTTCTCTAGTTTTGCATCCGTCAATCAATAAACCCAACACTGAAAACAGTATCTGTAGTTTCACTCAATATTCAAAATGTCGGAATCACGGATAAAGGAATAAATGAAAACCAATTTCACCTATCAAAAGCAACTCTCACCTTAACAGTCCTGAGTTCCTTGATCGCCCGCCTCGCCTGTTCGACGGTCGCGAACTTCACAAACGCAAACCCTCTGCTCCGTCCCGACCTCTCCCTCACGAGCCTCACCTCGTCCACCTTCCCGACCCTCCCCAGCGCCTCCACCAGATCATCCTCCGTCGAATCCCTATCCAGACCCCCCACGAACACCTCGTAGTCCCTCGGCCTCCACTTCTCCTTCTCCACTCCCTTCAATCGCTCCTCCCCATCGACGACCCCTTCGTCTTCTTCTTCTTCTACTTCCACCTCCACCTCTTCCTCGACTTCCTCCTCGACTTCTATCTCTTCTTCCACGTATTCCACTTCTGATTCTTGCTTCGATTGATCTTCGACAATGGGGGCGACCGATGGTTGGGGATCTTCCATGGCTCCGATGGAGGATGTTAGTAGAATTATAGGGTTCTTTTATAATGATCGAATTAGTCAGTGATAGTGTTGGGGGTGGTGAGGGTTTAGATGGGAGATTGGGTAAAATCATGGGTCACGGATAACCCCACCAATCCTGTTAACCATTCCGATCACCACACAAAAATCTACTATTAGGTTTTATTTATCACAGCCATAAATTTCAAAATTAATGGATGAAATATTAGCTAATAATTGGATGGATTATTAACCATTATTTGACTGAATTATTAATGACATTTGGTTAATTTGAAAATAATTTTTTAAAAGAAACGACATATAATTCAATGTTTTTATCAAAATCATCGAATTGGGTGGCGATGCTACTATCCAATTCAAGCAAACTTACATTCACCTAGGGACTAGGTAAGAATGGCTATTGACAACCTAGTCATAGGCTTTACTCTTATGAATGCGCTTGTCCAAAATCTCTATGAAGGCCAAACTTACTCTACATTATTCTTTTAGCCCCCGTTTGGAATCGGTATAACCCCCGGATAACTCCGGATAACCCCTGATAAGTATTTTGAAGTGTTTGTTTACCCCGGATAATCCCAGATAAATTATGTCAGAATAAACCTTGATAAAGTGGTATAGGAATTCCAATCAACCCTATAATAAAAGTTATCCTAGGTTATTCCACCTAAAGAATATGTGGGCCCACTGTTAAATCAACTGTCATCATCTCTTATAAATCACATGTCAAATCAACTATCATTATTTTTTTACCTTTTATAAATCTTTATCCATACTTTATTCACATTTTACCCAAACAACAAAACATTTATTCTTACGTTTACCAACGAGAATAATTCAAAACACAACCAAACACAAAATCACTTTATCCTTATTTATACTCACTTATGCTTAGATAAATCTATACCCTAGAATAAAATATATCCCTGTTCCAAACGGGGGGTTAGGGTGAAGAGAATTCATTCTCGAGTTTGAACTTTCTTTGTCAAAGGAATAACCATGGTAGGGAATAAGACATCGAATGTTGAAAACACCTAAAGTTGTGATGACTCGAAAGCTTAGTTGATATGCGTTGTTGTTAATCTTGTGGAGGATCTCACAAGGACCAATCTTCCTCGCTTGTATAATATCAATACTTAGTGATGAGGCCCATATGAAATTGCCAACCTCAAAAGAAGCAATTCGATGGTTCTTTTTGGTGGCTGCTTGATAGCGTGCATTACAGGCTTGAATATGTTGATGAACTTCTTCATGGATTAATGTCGAGCCAACCCTTCTGTGATATAATGTGCCTTGAAATGCTTTGACAACTAAGTGAGATAAAAGAACCCATTTAGATTGGAACTGTACACAATCTCAAGAGCACAATCCATGAAACGATTGGTAGAGCGATTGAACACAATGGATTACCAAAACTTCTGTTCATCAATTTGAGAATGATATGTATTGCTGAGGCAAAGTATGGTTGATAAAAATCTCCATAGGGTGTACTAGAAGTGGCTCATGAACTTAGTGTCTCGATCTAAATTAATATAATGTGGCACTCCATGAAGGTGAACAACCTCCTTGAAATGAAAACACCAACATGGAAAGCATCCATGACCTTCTTGAAAGGGATGAAAATGTGTCATTTTTGGGAAATGATTAACCACCATGAACAACAAATTAAATCCCCTGGGTGTACAGGGAAGATCAAACACAAAACTCATGCTAACGTCTTGCCATGGGGAGAGAGGAACTGAAAGCCTTGAAAATTTAGCACACACCGCATCGATCCACGTATCATGCAATATGTCTCAACATAGATGGGTCCACACCCTGTCATGCTGAGATGTCCTTTGCTATGGATACCCTAGATGGTCTTCTGGCGGAGATAGCATTCAGTAATAAAAATCGAAGACCATGGAAGAGGTATTCATCCTGAAAGAAATAAAATGTTGAGCCTCACCATTCATCCCATAAAAAAACTTGAAATAAGGATATGGTATAGAGTTTCTGTAGGCCGGTCATCAAATTTGAGAATTGAGATCTGCAAAGTAGATAGTAGCAATTTTGTTCGACTAAGTGAATCAACCACCTTGTTGAGAACGTTGGATTTGAGATATGTTGAAGGCTTTCTTTGTTGCTGCAACCCAATAAAAAAATATGTCCCCCTCATGTAGTCTGTGACAGGGGTCATCAAATTGCTAAAATTTTGAACAAAATATCGATAGAAAAAAACATCTTATGGGAGCTTCTCGCATCACAAGTGATTGAGAAGATAGTCAATCCACCATTGCTAGTACTTTTGCGATCTATCTCCACACCTTGTGTTGAGATAACTTATACCAAGAAGGCTACATGGTCCGTGAGAATTTTACTTTTTGGTGTACACATATGTCAAGCATTTGGAGTAATTCACTCATGTCATTCACGTTGTAGATGAGAATGTCATTGGAATACACCGCTATGCATCAACCAAGTAATGATTGTACGATATACATCATGAAACGCTTGAATGTAGTTGGGTTATTGCACATGCCAAGAAGCATCACTAGCTAGTCAAATAGTCCATCAAGTGCCTTGGATGTTGACATCTATTCATCCCTGAGGCGGATCTAGATTTGATGGTAACCGCTCCTCAAATCAATTTTTGAATGATTTGTGATCCAGCCAATTGATCCAACATATTATTAAGACAAGAAAATAAAATGATAAATTTCTTTGTTATCTTGTTGATTGCATGTACATTCTCTATGAACCATATTTCTTTGGAGGTAAGGATGGCTAGTACAATGCAAGGAGATAGACTCTCTTAAATCAAACATTGATAGTAGTTTTCACACGTCATTGAAGCTCACTTCTCTCCTATGGATTCTGTCATAGTCTATTGGGTAGAATGTTTCCTATTTACGGGTGTAGATGATGCTGCAAGAACCCGCATGGGGGGGGGGTGCTGCTTCGTCTACAACTCTTAATTTGTGCATGACGTCCTTGTACTCGTCCAGAAGGAACTATACCTCCATTGGGGCATTTAACGCTTTCACACCTCTAGTCTATACTAGTGCACATATCACATCGAATTCTTTTGCCTCATCAAGGAAGGAAGCCTCTATCAACAATATTGTAACAAGCCCGCTTCAGGATTTTGATTAACATGAATAACAGGTCGTGTAGGGAGATGATAAACTTTAATTTCATCAAGGAAGGAGTGACGATTGCTTTGACCATCATGAATCACCTCATTATCATACTCTCATAATTGACTGAGGAGGAGGTGACAACATCACACACAATCTTGATAGATGAGATATATGATTTTAGAAAAAAAATAAAAACATGTGACATCTACATTTTGGATTGTAAAAAAAAAAAAAAAAAGGAATTTTGTAATTTTAAAAAGATGTTCACCATGTTAAAGTTAAAGTCTGAGAATCTCATTCCTTTTAGTGAGATTTTAAAATGATTTTTTTCTTTATTTCTCTCTCTAATTTAACAAAATTCTATGACTTGTGAAAATATTTACTAATCCTTATTAAAATCGAATAACATGTGATATTTTATCTACAATAAAGAGTCTCAATTGTATAACATTTGATCTTTTGTTTACAAATTGATCTTTCAATCGAAGAACATTGAACTTTTATTGAAATAATGTGTTGATTGAATAACCAATGATTTAGAAATCCATGGATAAGGTCCATGAAAATCCTAGTAGACTAACCCCTAAAATGGATTGAGTGTGATATTTTTCTTTTTTTCGGACACTGTTACACTCGTTTTTTTATCATCTAAAATACAATCATAGTTTGAAATTTAATGAAACATATACATTGTTAAATAATATATATATCTTAAATTATTTTTACAATAGTTAAAAATGGGTCAGTCAACTCAAATTGATATTTTTTTTATCAAAAGCATATTTAATTGAACTATATATAAAAAAAAACTGTGGGTGCGAAATTTTCCTTGTATTCTTCCCTTCACAGCCCACACCAGCCCGAAAACAACAGAAATCAAATCACCACCCGCCACCACCACCCCACAACAATAATGCTCCGCCGCCTCCTAAACCACCTCCCCCGCCCCTCCCTCCACCTCTCCCTCTCCCGCTCCCGCCACACGGTCCGCGTCCTCCCCTCCCTCTCCACCCCTCCCATCTCCCTCTCCGACCTCTCCTCCATCTCCTCCCGCTCCGACCTCCTCTCCTCCTTCACCGTCACCCCTCCCATCGACCCCTGGCCCTCTTCACTCCCCCCCTCCCGCCTCGCCTCCCTCATCCGCCGCCAGCGCGACCCCTCCCTCGCCCTCCGCGTCTTCCTCCACGCCTCCGACTTCCACTCCCCCTCCCCCTATCCCCACACCCCCCTCACCACCCACTCCATCCTCTCCAAGCTCTCCCGCGCCCGCGCCTTCCACCTCCTCGAACCCCTCCTCGCGCGCCTCAAGCTCTCCCGCCCCGCCGCCCCCCTCTCCGAGGCCTCCTTCGTCGACGTCATCCGCGCCTACGGCCTCGCTGGCCGGCCCGACTCCGCTCTGGGGGTCTTCGCCGACATGAAGGACGGGTTCGGCCTCGGCCCGACCGTCCGGTCCTTCAACGCTCTCCTCCACGTCATGGTCCAGAACCGCCGGTTCCGTCTCGCGCGGGACCTGTTCTTCGATTCCAAGGAGAAGTTCGGTGTCGCCCCTAACGTGGTCACGTGTAATGTGTTGATCAGCGCGTTGTGCGAGAATGACGAGTTGGGTTCCGCGGAGAAGGTGATCGACAAGATGCCGGAGTGGGGTTTGGCGCCGGATGTTGTTACATACACGACGCTCGTGTGCGGGTACTGCGGGCGGGGAGACCTTGAGAAGGCGAGGGAGGTGTTTGAGGAGATGGTGAGGCAGGGGTGGGTCCCTGATGAGACGGCGTACACAGTAATGATTGATGGGTATTGTAGGCACGGGAGGGTGTTGGATGCTGTGAGATTCATGGACCGGATGGAGTCCGACGACGGAATTCTTCCCAATGAGGTGACGTATGGGGTTGTGATCGAGGCATATTGTAGGGAGGGGAAGCCCGGGGAGGCTCTTAGTTTGGTGGAGGAGATGCTAAGTGGGAAGTACGTGCCGGACGCGCCCCTGTGTTTCAAAGTCATTGACTTGCTTTGCCGGGTGGGGAGGGTTGATGAGGCTTGCGAGCTATGGGGGAAGCTGTTGAAGAAGAATTGTGTGCCTGATAATGCCATTACGAGCACGCTCGTGTACTGGCTCTGCAAGGCGGGGAAGGTTTGGGAGGCGAGGAAGATTTTTAAGGAGTTTGAGAAGGGCTTTGTCCCGAGCTCTTTGACTTATAGCGCATTGATTTCGGGGTTGTGCGAGTGTGGGGAGCTTCAGGAGGCGGGGAGTCTGTGGGACGAAATGGTTGAGAAGGGATGGGCACCGAGCACTTTCACTTATAACGCACTCATGAAGGCGTTTGTAAAGTCGGGCAGTGTAGGAGATGGGATTAGGCTTTTTGAGGAGATGTTGGAGAAGGGGTGCATGCCTGATCGGTCTACGATTGCGACCTTAGTTGATGGGATCTATGGGTCGGGAAAGGAAGATGAGGTTGATAGGGTTGTTAAGATGGCAGTATCGTCTAGTAAGGCTGTTTTGCTGAGTGAGGCTTGCTGGGGAGTGTTTGTGTCGAAGGCTATTCATGATACTGACAGATCTAGAATTGAAATAGAGAAATGTTGGACTGATTTAAGTGAAGATTTTCTCACTTGATCGTCGTATCATCGTTGAATGGACAATCAAATAAGTGGACTTATGCAGTTCGATGCAATCAAGTTTGTTTACGTTATGCTTCACATGTTTGGGATGTGTCATTCAACCCTTGATTAGGATGTGGAGAGATGAAAAGGACCAGCGCAGAGAATTCATGGTTTCATCTTGAATCATTTGTGATGTAGTAATAGATCAAAATCAACCAAAAGTAATGTGATATTGGTGTTGAAGAATTGTGACCTTGAATACTCAACAAACCTGAGAAGTATCCACAGAAGTATTTGTGCCAATCGCTCTGTTTTCCACAGTCAAGAATGGTTGCAGGAGGCCTGATAAACAACCAGTGTACTGATTGGCAGTTGCTGTTCAAATCTTGGATCCAGGTAACAATGGCTCACAATGTACATGGAGATGAAGGATTCAGATGAATGAGCTAACCTATACTACCCCAGATGAGGGATGCAATATTTCACTCTACATGGGTGGGGTTATCTGTGAAGCATGGGTTGGCTGATTGGCTCTACCCTCAGGCAACCAAAATAACTAGCGCCCAATGGCAATCTCAAATATTATATTTTTCCAAACAACAATTTTCATTTTTACCTTCTACAGAGGAATTTCAATGAAAGATATGTTTTTAATGCATTGTTAGCATCAGTGTCTGGTAGTTAACTCTGTCAAAAAAAGAGGTCCCAGTTTGCCACCTCCTCTGAATTTTATTTTCACTCGTGTTGCCAATTGGTGTTTATTAATTCTGCATCTGTCCTCGTGGAAGAGGGAAAATACAGGGATTGCTTAGGATGAAAAGTATTGAAGATTCACGAAACAGCCTATACAAATTGAAATGTTGAGCTTTTTTTTGCACTAGAAATTGATATTTATTGAAGTGAGAGTGCAATGCTGCAGTAGGTTTCAGAATGCATGATAAATGGAAGAACATTCAATGGAAACTTTTAAAATCTTAAATATTAATTTACCTTTTTGTATATGGCTTTTGCATTGTGGGGAGATCAGAGTGATATGTTGCTGCATGTTGCGCATCATATCACCCCAGTGATTTTAAATTCCATGCACAATAGCGCAAATCAGAACCCAGCGAAGCTTTAAGTTTGGCAGCTTTTCAATGCTAGAAACATTGTCTTGATAGACTGCACATGCTTCACACTTTTTTTTTCCCCTTCTCTAGTTATAGTTGCAGATGATGGCACTTGTATATGTTGTACTGTTGTGATCAAGCTTTAAGAGCATAAGCTTCCGATTCAGAAATGCTAGATTCAACTGTATGTTTTCAAGACAAGCCGTTTGTATTACATGTTCATGTCTAAGGCCCCGTTTGGTTCCGCGTTGGGCGGATTCCGTTTTTCCTGCAAACGCGCAACCAAACGGGTTTGCTGCATTCCTTTTAATTTCTCTCTCGAAATCCGTAAAATCTCAAAAGAGTGAAATTTTTTGATTGAAAAGCTTTTTCTACCAAACATTAAATTCCTTCCAAATATTGATTCCTGATTAAAAAAAAGCATCCAAAAAAGTCAAGGTCTAAAATCATCTTAAAAAGAGCTTTATTCCAAAATTCTTTTCACTGTGTTTCCAAACGGAGCCTAGTTTTTCCATTTGCTAGTAAGAGTGAAATTCTTGGATGAAGATGAGATTTTCCTGCTTTTTCATGTTTTTCCTGCTTTTGCTGCAGACAGAGTGAAGCTTACCCTGATTAATTGAGGCATATGGTTGTTTTTGGTTTAGATTGGTGACTGTGATGAGAGTGGCAGGGAACCATCTGGACTTGGCTTTACATATATGACTTTAAAAGTCATGTGCAAGATCATTTGAGGATTTTGAAATTGGCACAAAGGCTTCTTAAAGAAGCTTTCACTTTCTTTGCCTTCATATGCTAGCCATCCATTTATTTAAATGTCATACTTGAAATTTTTTTCATTTGGACATGAACTCTGTCCAACAAAGTAGATGCTACAACATCTCGATGGCTTGATTTGAAGAATCTTGCCAGCAAAAAAGATGATGACCAATTTGATCATCAATATTTATTTTTGCCATTTTATATTCCTTTGTATGTTACTTATTCGCCAGTGGCAAGTGTGCTTTATTGGTTTGTCAAGTAATCAAATGAGGCATTAGATTTTATCGCCTTGATAGGATACCCATTCAAAAAGGCTGCATCATACCCCTATCTTATCAGATATCTGTTAGTCTGCATGATGTGGACTATAACATTTCCCAAAATCTAACAATATTTTACGTTTTTATTATATATTCAAGAGATTGGAAGCAGGGATATGTGTCTCATTGTTCATGGGTAAACAAGGGAAACAGAAGCACTAGTTGCTGTCCATTGAGAAGTTAGGTGGGCCTCTCAATGTAGAATAATATAGATTTAACAAGGGATATCTATTATACATTTAACATGTAGAATAATATTGTTTAACAAGGGAAACAAAGCACTAGTTGCTGTCAATTAAGAATTCATGAGGGCTTCTAATGCCAGAATACCATGATGTGCTGTGGATATGACTAGGTCTTTTCTGTTATCAAGGTTAATTTAATGCATTTTAATATATATTCATATTCATTCTGTGTTCTGTGGGATTTTTTTCTTTGAGTACTGAGAAATTTGGATGTTAAAGACACATAGCATAGATGGTCTCTATATCTCCAGAAATGATGTTCTTGCCTATCTTTTAATAATGCCTTTTGCTTTAAATATCTCACCATTCTGATTTCATGCATTTTGAATGCAGTGAACATTTCACCCATTCATTTATCAAAGCAAATGATTCTATACTGTTCTATTGTGGTGGAGGGTTCTGGTTCTCATATTGTCTTCTGTTTTTTTTTTTTTTTTGGAATATACTTTTATTATATATTTCTGATTTTTTATATTGAACTATTTTGTCAATATCACACAAATGGTCATATCTTTTGATTAGAATTCAATTAAATTGCAAGTGTTTGAGAGAGGAAATATCTTTCTAATAGAATTTTTCTTTATTAGTTTGGTGCATTTTAGGTCTTTTCTTGTGGACCCATTGCACTCCCATTTTTCTAATGTGTCCTTTAATGCTATAAGTCGTGGTTGAAACAGCCATTCTGGCCCTCCACTGAAGCCATGGTGTCTTTTCACCCATATAGTAAATGTAGTAAAAATGGACAATGCCAGTGGGACCAACCAATGTATCCTGTTCCCTCCAACATTCAGTAACAGCATAACATCTTTGGAATATCCTATGTGAATTGACAATGATCTCAATGGATTTTAAGCAGTCAGGAGGATGTGTACGTTATGAATTGATCTGCTGGCTTACAGACCCGTGAAATCCGATGATCATAATATAACATGATGTGAAAGTTTAACCCCGCACTGCTCAATTATAACATATTTAAACTGTGATATTGTAGATTGTGCTGATACAATGAAATTTATTACTCGTCTATAACCATTTTGATTTACCTCCATTTCTCTGACAACCAGAAGAGTAATTTTATGATGTTTTCCTCAGCAGAGATATGTTTTTGTTGGTGCAATATGGATTATGAGTAAATGAAAAATGATGCTGCTGATGTTGGCTTGTCTTAAGTGTTTTTAACAAAATTCTGTTACTGGCAGGTGGCAAATGATTTTCAGAACCTCAGTATTACGATTTGAGTTTTAGATGCTTTTAATGTTCCACAGGTTAGTATTATTCTTTTTCATTTTGTTGGCATGGAAAGTTACCAAGTTGTATATCATATTTCAGAAGTGAATGTATGGCCTAAAGCTTCGTTTTTTTAAAATCTTGTGCATTTATGTGAGAGGTAACTGAATGTAAAAATGTGGTCTTTCTGCCTGATGCCAATGTCGTTAATTAAGATTCCTAAACTGTTATATGCTTTCCATGAATTTCCATGCTGAGATGAATTTTTATTGTATGTGATCCTTCGTCTGAGCATCGCATTCTGTGAGAAAATGAATATCCGAAAGATATCTAATAAAATTGATGTCATATGGTTTCTTTTGATTTCCTTTCATCTGTCCTCTTTTTGTTGGAATTGGATATTTGGATATCGATTTAATTTTTCTAAGTAGTGGATCTTTGGTCATAATTTTTTCCCTTGTTCCAGAAGAAATAGATGGAATAATAATATTGTATTGTATTGTGGTGACCGAAAGGTCCCTTTTATAGTTACAAGATGTACAAGCCCTAGAATAGGAAAAAGACCAAAATACCCATGACAAAAATTCGAGTCGGGGGCGCTGCCCCCGAACCCCCGTACGCCCAATCGGCGATCCCCCACATGGGCCTGTTGTTGGGCCTATTCCCTCCGGCCCGGGGGGGGCCTGCGGCCCATGGGGGGCGTTGCCCCCCAACCCCCGGGCCTCCGGGAATAGGCCCAACAACAGGCCTATTCCCTTACTCCAATACTCCCCCTCAAGTTGGAGCGAAGATATCAATCAAGCCCAACTTGGTCAAACTAGAATGAAGAATAGAGGGACCAACAGACTTGGTGAACATATCGGCAAGCTGCTCATTGGAAGAGACAAAAACTGTGTCAATGGCGCCCGACTGTACTTTCTCTCGAAGAAAGTGAACATCAACCTCAATGTGTTTGGTCCGCTCATGAAGAACTGAGTCCGAGGCAAGCATAATGGCAGATCGGTTATCACAAAACAAAGTAGATGAACCAGCTACAGGGAATCCCAACTCTGTCAGAAGAGAGCGCAACCAAATGATCTCACATGTGCCTTGGGCCATGGCACGATATTCTGCCTCAGCAGAAGAACGAGAGACAACACTCTGTTTCTTACTTTTCCAGGAAATAAGGTTGCCCCCATGGAAAGTACAGAAACCAGAAGTGGATCGCCGATCAGTGAGTGAACCAGCATAATCTGCATCAGTGTAGCAAGAAATGGTAGGCTGAGCACTAGTAGCATAGAATAAGCCAAGACCAGGGCATGACTTCAAGTATCGAAGAATCCTGTAAACAGCATCTAGGTGAGAAGTCCGTGGGGCATGCATGAATTGACTCACTACGCTGACAGCGAAAGTCAAATCAGGCCTAGTGTTTGTCAAGTAGATCAAACGACCCACTAGACGCTGATACAAAGAAGGATCTGGCAGAAGGTCGCCTGATTCAACATGAAGGCGATGGTTCTGGTCCATGGGAGAAGTGGCAGGGCGACATCCAAGCATACCGGTGTCCTCAAGTAGGTCAAGAGTGTATTTTCGCTGGGAGAGCGAAATACCATGGCGTGAGCGAGCAATCTCAATCCCCAAAAAATACCGAAGAGGACCTAGATCCTTCACATCAAATGCCTGTCCAAGCTCAGTCTTCACTCTGACAATGTAATCAGCATCATCTCCTGTGATAATAATATCATCCACGTAAACTAGAACAATGGTGCACCGTCCATTACTTCGACGAATGAAGCAAGTATGATCAGCATGACAACGAGTAAATCCAAGAGAGAGAATGATTACGCTGAATCTCTGAAACCATGCTCTCGGTGACTGCTTAAGTCCATATAGAGATTTGAGAAGAAGGCACACCTTTCCAGAATACTCCCCCTGAAGACGAAAACCAGGCGGCGGATCCATATAAATTTTCTCTGTCAAGTCGCCGTGAAGAAAAGCATTCTTCACATCCATCTGATGAAGAGGCCAGTTGTGGCAAGCAGCAAGAGAGACAAGAAGCCGAACAGTAGTCAGCTTGGCAACAGGAGCAAATGTAGCATGAAAATCCTTCCCTGGAGTCTGAGTAAAGCCTTTTGCAACAAGGCGCGCCTTATATCGCTCAACAGCCCCATCAGCCTTGTATTTTACTGTGAAGACCCATCGACAACCAACGGTCCTCTCCCCTGGTGGAAGATCAACCAACTCCCACGTATGATTTTTCTGCAGGGCATCCATCTCAGCGGTCATAGCGGCGGTCCATAGAGAATCCTGTAATGCCTCGGTAACAGTACGAGGAATACGAATAGACGATGTAGCAGCCAGGTAAGCTCTATAGGAATCGGAAAGTCCCTGATAAGAAACAAACTGGGCAAGAGGATGAGCAGTGACACAACTCCGACGACCTTTGCGAAGAGCAATAGGCACATCAGAGTCAGATGGAGGCAAATCAGGAACAGAATGTGGAGTGATCAAGGGAGAAGGTATACCTGAGTCCGAGGAGGATGTCGACAAGTGAGCAGGAGAGAGAGGTGGCCGAGGTCTACGAGTGTATACAATTAGAGGAGACTGTGGTGGAGACGGCTGCGGTGGTGACGACGGAGGAGGTGACGACGGTGGCTGCAGCGACTGTGACTGTGGCTGTGGCAAAGGCAATGATGGGAAAAATGAAGTCGGTCGAACCGGTGAAGACGAATGTTGCAGAACCGTGTCAGAAAAATATGGCACATCTTCAAAAAATGTGACATCAAGGGAATGAAACAATCTCCGAGAAATAGGATCATAGCATCTATATCCTTTGGACATGGTAGAATAACCAAGGAAAACACAACGTATAGATTTATCATCAAGCTTGGTGCGTGAGGGCCCCCTATCCTGAACAAAACAAGTACACCCGAAGACTCGAGGAGTGATGGGGAAAAGAGTACGATCAGGATACAAAACATGAAAAGGAACTTGACCTCCTAAAGTACGACTGGGAGTCCGATTAATCAAAAAGGCAGCAGTGAGGACTGTCATACTCCAATAGGACTTTGGAACATTCATTCCTCGAAGGAGACAACGAACCACATTCATGAGATGACGATTTTTTCGTTCCGCCACCCCATTCTGCTCAGGTGTATATGGACAAGTCAACTGTTGAAGAATCCCCAACTCATTCAGATGAGACCGAAAAGAATCTGAGACATACTCCCCCCCATTATCAGACCTGATACTCTTTACAGTAATATTAAACTGTGTTTTAATCATGCGCAAAAAATTAACACACTGAGAGGATACCTCAGACCGAGATTTAAGAAGATAAACCCAAGTATATCTAGAAAAATCATCAATGAATGTCAAGTAGTATCTATGACCACCAAAAGCAGTAACAGGAGAGGGACCCCACACATCAGAATGAATCAAATCAAACAATCCAGAAGCTTTATTCATACGAGAAATATAAGTAGTACGTGTATGTTTAGAAAGCTCACACACAGCACATTGAAACTTATGAGTCTTACATGAAGAACGAAAAGTAGGAAATAAAGAACATAGATGCTGAAAATTGGCATGTCCTAATCGAGCATGCCATAAATCTAAAGATTGTAGAGAAAAACTATGCGAATGATCAGTGGGCAAAATGGAAGCATGGGCCGTGGTGGGTGGTTCTCCGAAGACGTAAAGGCCATCTCTCTCATACCCCTTGCCAAAAATCCTCCGTGTACTCAGGTCCTGAAAAACACAATGATCAGGGTAAAAAGTCACTGAACAGTTCAAAACCTTTGTCAATTGGCTAACAGAAAGAAGGTTAAGAGCAAGGTTGGGAACATGTAACACAGAGTGCAATGATAATGAGGAAGATAAAGGAACGGTACCCTTACTGATGACAGGGGTAAGCGAGCCATCAGCAAGACGTACCTCTCTGTGCATAGAAGATGATGTCAAGGGGGCAAACAATCGAGACTCACCAGACATATGTTCAGTAGCGCCTGAATCAATGACCCAAGTAGGAGACCCTGATTGGTTAACATGGTAGGCGGAGGGGATACCTGAGGTAGCAGCAGAGGATGTTGGACCAGCATGAGAGAGACCAGCATGAGAGGCAAGGCTCTCCCGAACCATGGCATCAATATGGTTCTGAATAGTACGCATATCAAACGACCCAGATGGAGCAGTGGGGGCATCACCCGGAACCGAAGCATCAGCAACAGCAGCACGAGGGGCAGATGAAGGAGCTCCAACATTGCGAGGACGCATCAATTGTGGGTACAGAATAAAGCATCTGACTTTTTCATGCCCTGTTTTTCCACAGTGGCCACAAGTCACAATATTGCCGCGTCCACGTCCACGACCACGACCGCGACCGCGACTACTATCCCCGTGGCCGCGAGAGTCATATCCAGAGGTGGCCGCCAATGCCATCTGATCGCCGAGGGTTCTAGTAGGTGCTGAGACAGAGATCTGACGGCGATGCTCATCACCCTCAATAATAGCAAATGCTTCAAATAGAGAAGGAAGTGGTGTGGTATTCAAGATCTGAACACGAAGAGATTCGAACTCCGGTCGAAGGCCCATAAGGAACGCATACGTCTGTTGGCGTTGTAGTCGGCCAACCACAATCGTGGCAGCCTCCTTCGACAACTCTGAGAGAGGCTCATAATGGGCAAGTTCCTCCCAACGAGCCTGAAGAAATCCAAAATAATCTGTAACAGATTGGTTACCTTGGGTGGCCTGAGCAATATCCTTGTACAACTCATAGATCCGTGAGTCATTCCTGGCATGACCATAGGTCTTCTTCAACGCAGCCCATAGAGAGTCGACCGTATCATGATACATGAACATATTATAGATCCGGGTCTCCATGGAGTTGTAGAGCCACCCGAGAACCGTGCAGTTGTTGATCTCCCACTGATTGAAGGTTGCATCAGTTTCAGCCGGCTTTTTAATGGTACCAAGAAGAAGGCCTGACATGCCTCGACTACCCAAATACAATCGAACAGAACGCGACCATGATGGATAATTTCGTCCATCAAGAAGCACGTTGGTAATCCGTTGAGCATGAGAGTTATGCCCTAACGGAATAGCGGTGATACCAACCGAGGTGTTCTGGATCTGCCCTAACGAGGCGTCGTCCTTGATCTCCCCACCCGATAGTGGCGTGAGGTCCTTCGGCGTTGGATTCATTGCAAGAAGGAAAACTCAAATCTCGATCCGAGAGAGGAAACAATCACCACGATCCGTGATGAAAAGAAAAAAAAAAATTTTGTGAAACCCTAGGGTTTCTTTGCGGCTCTGATACCAAGAAGAAATAGATGGAATAATAATATTGTATTGTATTGTGGTGACCGAAAGGTCCCTTTTATAGTTACAAGATGTACAAGCCCTAGAATAGGAAAAAGACCAAAATACCCATGACAAAAATTCGAGTCGGGGGCGCTGCCCCGAACCCCCGTACGCCCAATCGGCGATCCCCCACATGGGCCTGTTGTTGGGCCTATTCCCTCCGGCCCGGGGGGGGCCTGCGGCCCATGGGGGGCGTTGCCCCCCAACCCCCGGGCCTCCGGGAATAGGCCCAACAACAGGCCTATTCCCTTACTCCAATAGTTCCCACATGATCAATCATGTACAGTGTTATGCTTCTTAGAACTGGATATCCCTGCTTTTATAAGATAGAGAATTTTGATTGTAGTTGTCCATGCCGCAGTAATGTTTTTCAACTATAATCAGATGGATATGGTTGATGAAATGCCATATATGTGAGTCTAAAAATGGTTCCCTTTTTTAATGTTTCTACAGCAGTTAAGATTGTTTGGGTGTGTGATCTGCACGACAGCTACGGCCAAATCGACCCTGCAACGAAGAAGCGTTATTTCAACGCATCGGTGATATTGGTGCAAAAAACACATGCACTGCCAATGTTGACATATTACGCGGACCCCTTGCTTTTGTTTGGTTGGGAGCTCACATTGGCCAGTGTCTGCGAACGCGAACGCCCCGGCAACACTTAGCTAAACGAAGCCTTAGGTTAATTGAACTTGCTTCATTCAACTGAGTTGATCTAGGAACCTGATGTAGTTCTTATTCGTCATAAAAATCTTTTGTAGGATATATAACAATATGGGTGTACTACATGATTTTTTTTTTGTTTGGTTTTCTCTCTGTTTTTTTTTTTTTTTGGCTTTTCTTATTGAAAAATGTAATTTTTTTTAATGTTTGTTTCACCTATGGATAAATTGAAAGTAGATAATGATTTATAACTTTTTAAATGACACTAATACCCATATTTTATTGTTTGTGTTTGGCAAAATGTGTGTTAGATATGTAATAAATATGACGTGTTTAAGGATGGGTGCTAATAATTTTCAATATGACATGGAAGACATTGGGAGATTTGTGTCCCAATGTCAATTTTGGGTCTCGGGTAAGGAAGGGGGAGATAAAAAAATCAGATAAGCTTCAAACAATAATAGTTTGAATTTTATCTCAATTTATATTTTAAATTTAACCTGATTTTATCTATTAAGTTATTTTTTTAAAATTTAAATTTTCTGTCATTCTTATCTAATACTAAAATATAATTCAAATTTAAATTTAAAAGCAATATTTATCTATAAAGTATGTGATTTCAAAATCTCTATAACTAAAAATTTAAAATTTCAATATTATTTGTTAAGATTGAGACAAAATTTAAACTAACCTTGTCTACTAATTTTGAGAAACAATTAAATATGTACTTTTTATTTCCATATATACTCTTAAAATTCGGTTTCCATATATATATCTTCTTAAAAATTAAATATCACCGAATCTTAAATATCAATCAGCTTAACAAACTTATAAAAATCACCCTAATTAGATTCAATCAACGATGTGTTGACCGTTAAGTCCAATCAATTTCTTAATAGATAGGACCATCGCAACATTACAACTGTCAGTAATAAATGCGGAGTCCGTTATAAAGAGTTTGGAGAGATTAATTGATTGAAGACAATTTATTGAAGATTACGATCGCGATTTTGATTGGAGCCCAAGCAACCTAACAAACTTCACAACACCTTAAATACCCCTTCACATAACCTTCACTCTTTCATCAACCCTCTCTATTTCTCTCACTTCGATTGATTCAATAAACCTCTTCCAAACCCTCATTCTCTGTCTTTCAATGGCTCCCACCATCACCACCACCACCACCACCACCACCAACGCTGCTCAAAAGCGCCTTTGGTTCACCGCGGCAACAGAGAACGACAGCGTCGTCCAAGGCCCTCCGAAGAAGCGCATGGTGAAGGGGATGTCCCTCCTTGAATGGGGAATTCTCTGCAAAGACAACGGCATCAAGTACAGCGGTTTGCGCGCTGACAGACCCCGGCCTCACCCCATGCGCAGCTGGTCCGAGAGCGGCCTACGACCGAAGCTCATCAACGCCGTCGATCCATTCGGGGACCGCGTTCCATTGCCCATACAGATGGTTGCGGTTCCGCTCGGCGTGCAACAGAGGGACCTCATCGCGTTGTGCGCGCCCGTGCCAGGCAAGATCACCGCGTATCTCCTCCCCATGCTTCAACATATATGTCACTGTAGCCGCCTCGATAGAGAAGCCTGTTCACACCCGCTCGCCGTCATCGTGGTCCCGAATCGACAGCTCGCGGAGAAGGTCGCGCGCGTGATGGAGAGACTCTCGCGTTATATGGTCGACGTGAAGGTGTCGTTGATCCTCGACGAGGGTGACGCGCTTAACAAGCTCGGACAGGGATCCCATGTCATTGTTGGGACGGTCGATCAGCTTGGGAAATGTATTGAGAGGAGTACGTTAGTGATGAGACAGAGTTGCGGTTATCTCATCATGGACGAGGCGGATTACATGGTGGAGATGGGGTTTGACAAGGAATTAGAGGCAATGTTGAAGGCCATGCCTCGCAGGAGAACGATCCACGTGTATACGGAGACCATGCCGACATCCCTAGAGAAGCTCGCGAGGAGGCATCTCCATGACCCGATAAATGTTGCGGTGGACAGAGAGGTTTCGAAAGCATTGGAGCAGCGGGCGTCGGAGAAGAAGGTTCAGATGCTGAAGAAGCGGGCAGCGGCGAAGTTATTGTTTCATTGATTGTTTGTTTGCTGAGATGATTGTAATTTCATTGGTAGCAATTTTTGTTCGGCTATTTGTTAAGTCTATATTCTTTACTTTGTAAATTTTAATGAAAATGTGTATCAATGATATATACTTCACCTGGAAGGTGTTATTTTGGATCAGTTGAATTCAAGTTTTTTCTTTTTATCTCTGTCATACTAATGATTTCTACATATGTTGACCAAATGATATATCAATAGATATTAGTAGTTCCTGAGAGAGAACAGATAACCTCTGCAATATCCAGATCAATACGATATCACAATTCTGTGGCGCAGCCTATTATTTGGATCATTAAAATTTTTTAAGTTGTTGATCCGATGCTCACAAATAGTTCTTGGTGATGTAAAAGTTGACATGAATTTAAACAATAGATTTATGACATATGTACATATATGAAAATACGGATTATTTTTATACAATTAAACACGACTGATTCAACAAATCCAAAGACCTTTGATGATGCATTTTTATTCCCCTTTGGTTTTGCTTGTAATGGTAAATAAACTTTATTTAGATCAAGTGCTCTATTTGAAAAACGTCAATTTTTGTATATGATTCTTAAGGCGTGTCAATGGGTTGCGGGTTAACCCAAACTCGGCCCGATAAATACTCGACCCGATGTGGATCCGACCTAAAGGACCTGGAGTGGGTCCGGGTCAACCCTGACCAAATCCAATGGACCCGTTGGACCCATTAATAAATAATAACCCTTCTCCTTTTTTTTTTTTTTAATGATCCAACCCAAGTATCCACAACCCAATCTAGGACCAAGCCCACTAAATAATTAATTCACCCAAGCCCACTGTATCATTAACCCACCCAAATCCCAAACCCCAACATACCCCTCGGCCTCTCTCTTGTTTTCTACTATCTTCTTTATGGCTATATAGTAGAAGCCGCTTCTACTATCTTATTTCTTGCTATATATAAATCACGTGATTGGCTTGAGGGTTTGGAAACTCATTTGAAAAGTATGATTTTGTATAAAGAGTTTAATTAAACATGTTTTTTCAAAATTGTTTAAAAACTTGATTTTTTCAATTTTTGCAAAAACAAAAATCCGGTCAAACAGATTTTCAAATGCCCCCTTCGTCTTGAAAGGCATTGCTTCCGTAAGAAGAAAAGAGAAGAGGAAAAAGGAATCAAGGAAACCAGTATGAGCTGAATCAATATCACTTGTATGTCCTTCCTTCTTAAGATCTAAGACTGAACCATGAATGTATTTTAGCTTTTAACATTCATTGTTTACTTTGCTTCATTTGATGTGCATGATTTTAAAGTAGGGCAGGCATGTAACGCTGTATAAATGTTTGCTTTGCTTTATACGACTGCTGCTGTTACAAACCCAAAAGAAACCTAATTTGAGAGCACAATGGTTGATGCATGTGTACACAATTCTCACTTTTAACATCATCAGTAAAATAGCACTGCAAGCATTATAGTCTGCATAAATGAACCTGCAAAAACAGTTGGGCAGTGATGGCTCTTGATATTCAGACACCATAGTACCAGCCACTCTTGCTCGCTTCAAGTTCCAGCTCTCTCACAAGCCAATATATGGTGCTAATATGGAAACAATCAGACAACACTACCTGCAACATCACACGATAATCCCGACCCCTTCTCCAGGATCTCACTGTTTTACTCATTTGGTCACTGTGGTGCTGACAGGAACAATGTCTGTTAAGATTCTGTGTTTCACCTAAGGGCATAAACATTTTTTTTTATTTAAGTACCATAATGAGATATTTTTTTGGCATTGTAGTTCTTTCCTAGACCAACCATAATAAGAAGCCCTCCAGTAATCCTGGCTCAGCACCATATATAGCCATAATAGAAAGGACCTTAGAAGAAAGATCTTTAAAACTACAAAAATGACTCTTCCAGATTAAATATCAAATACAACATAGAAATGGAAAACTAAAGCAGCAAGGAATTGTGTACGCTTATATAATTTATCAGACAACAATTATAATCAAAGCATTACATAACAGCAATAATGATGGGGAAGACAAAACTAGATACTTAAAAACTAGCCCACCATTTCAGCATCTGCGGCCATGGGCTTTTCTTCAGATGGATAATTTTCTGGTGGTGCGGATTCTCGTCCTACCAATGGACTCCTTGCCTGTGTAGAGTGGGAATCCACGTCCATGGGAATAGTAGATCTGGGAGGGGATGATGGTTGTACCTCGACGTCTGGATAAGCAGCTTTAAATCTTGCACGAAGTCCTTCATCGACTAGTCTCACCCCACTCAATTGATTACCAAGTGACATCCACCTGATCAGTTGATTGAGAACACAATCAAAATTTAGAATACCCGCTAATAAGCAAGTCAAAACTGAAACTCGAATGGTGATCAAAAGTTGCACATTTGATGCTGTCAACCTTATTTATGTTAAGTACTAATAATGGGAAATAAAAGGCATACCCTGCATGTGTGTTGTGCATCCGTGCAAACAATTCCAATTTCCTTGTCCTTGGACTTATTCTCTCCAGCATTGGGTACATCTGAAAACAGAAGTGCATCAATTTGCTGAGAAGAGGATACTGAGAAGTGGACATTTAAATTGTGCCTCAACAGTTGTATTTTGCAACCTTTGTAAAGCATGCGCCATATAATCTACCAAGTTTCAAAATGAAAAACGAGTATATGTTTTTCCAGTTGTTCTGAGCCATCCAAGCATTCAACAATCGAATGACAAAAATGAAATACTATAAGCTACAAAATTTAAGATGACTTTTTTGGGATATAGAGAAGATTTTCAGATTGCAGAACTTAAGATGATAAGATGATTAACAAAAAAGTGTAATATTGCAGCATGAATAAACGAGCACATATGCACAACACAAATACTCAAGGAAATCAGTGGTATGTGCTACTAGAGAAGGTGATTACTCATCTACTTACTTCATCAGGCTTACGGCTTGTCTCTCGAACTTCGGCAACAATGACATCTGTATCAATGTTCCTATTGACCTCTGGATTCCCTTTAATCCCAACGAGGCAGTGTTCCTTACTGTGGTTGAGCCAATGCCCAGTTCGTCCAGTTCTAATGATTCGTTGGAGTTGATTAGTCTTCACCCAGATGATCTCTTCAATGCGCTTGTATCCCCAAAGCTCTAAACTGAATGCATATACCAAAGGAAATAATGTTTACTCACTTTTTAAACCATGGCTACCTTGACAAGGGACATGGTGGTCTGTTAACCAAGTACATGGCAATCTCAAAAAATTCACATGAGTACACATCTGTACAGTAGAAAAAAAGAAACAACCAAGCTAATACAAGATGATATATATCAGAACCAGCGAATATCTGTAAATCAGCAAATATAAAAGAATGAATAATCAGTATAATATGCTAAATGAACAAAATTATCTGATTATTAGAACAAAGATTATTAGAAAGATGTATAAAAGACCAAGAACAAGAAATTGTTACTTTATGATTAACAAAAACAAAAGGGAAACAAGATTCATGGAGATACCGAAGAGGATGGTCAAATAGACATAGGAGCATGACATCATACATGACCAACTCAACAGATACAAAATTACAGTTGGAACGTTCCAAAGAGACATTACAAGGTGACAACATGATCAAGTGAAACCAACTGATTGGTGGACATCTTCTGCTGTGGAGGTTCCAGAAGGATTTGACATTGTGGATTTTAGGTCTCACTTCGTATGAGCAGTGCTGGGGCACTATTGAATAGCTGAAATCTAATTATATATATATATATATATATATATAGAGAGAGAGAGAGAGAGAGAGAGAGAGAGAGAGAGAGAGACACCGAAGTAGCATTTTATTATTCTCTCAAATTAAAAATTAAAACTAATTTTGTACTATACGTTTAATAACAAAATGGTAGGAACAAGACACATACCACTCACGCCCAAGTTCCATTGCCCGTCCAGTGACCCAAAGAAAAATCAAGCCATCGGTTTGCAAAGCAGGGACATTAAGAGTTCGCATCTCATCATCAGCCATTGTTCCATATGGAAGCTCCATGTGAATGTCCCAAGGTGGATCGGCCATTATAACTCCAAATTGACCCAAAATGTCCATTCTAAATGAACGGATATCACAATTAATCCACTGTGGTTCACCAAGTTCCACCTCTGAGCAGTATTCCGCACGCTGAGTTTTGATTGGCTTTGGAGGAGTCATGCCTCCCATCATCATAGGCACATCCGGGGTTGGGTCAAGCTCATAGTGCACATATTTGCATGTCTGTTCAAAGGAAAAATAATTAGGGAAATAATATTATACATATAGATATATCACATAAGGACAAAGGAAATAATTACCTTCATGTGCCGACATGTGTCAAGAAAAGAGCAGTCACCTAAATTTGTATCAGTGTGTGGTGCAATTATTCGTCGGAAATGAACCTGACAAAATGTTCAAAAACATATTTATAATGGTCACTGATACTACACTTCCTATAAACAGAATTCAAAGAATCTGTGTCAGTATAGATCAATAAACTGTTCGAGACATATCCAGTATGATTCACAAAGATTCTTAAATTTTTGCATTTTTACAAAATGGATAATATTAGGGGGCACCCAGCATGCAGTCCCCATATGCTTTGATTTCTTTTAAAGCATATACTTCATGTAACGAAGCAAGTACCTTGATAAAAAATATAAAGTATATTGAATAAAATGTAAATACCCCCTTATGCAAAATAAATAATAAAAGAATTGTACATTATATCTAAGAAAGCATATATCTTATCAATGAAATGGGACTACACACAAGGTCGCATGTTACGGACCGCGTGTAATGACACCTTTACATAATATAGTTGCTTTTCCAAATGAAATTTTTCTGATGCTTATAGATGCTCAAATGTTTATTAGATGCATTATAAAATTTATTTTATTTTTTAAGTAAGATACATCGTCATTTAAAAATAAATAAACCACAAATAAATTATAAAATAACGCGTAATTCGTGAAATTGACAATAAAACACTTAAACAAATCATAAAATACGCAGCAACAATTGAACGGTTTTCATAAGTGAACTTGTAAAGAAAGAAATCCAAAATACATAATTCCATATAGTTTTATTCTCCAAAAGTTTTTTACATGATAATGAAATATTATCAATTAAAAAACACACACACGCACTAAGAATCATCATCATCCTTTGAATCAGGTGTGGGTGCTCTTGAGTTTTTGGCAAGTCACTATTGTTGTGCAGTGGTAAAATGTAGGTGAACATCTAGAGGGTTGGTGGTGGTTGTGGTGGTGCCTTCAACGTTTCTTTTGTGTTCAAGTTTATGGATTGGGTGAGCCATGGGGAAAACTTTGAACTTTCTTATTAGGTAGGTTAGAGATGAGAAGATTTCGTTTTAAGGTTAAAATAAAATGGATTGACTTGGGCCAATTGATACACAAACCCCCTTGTCCAAAGACTGGGCAAAAACATATTATCCATATCAGTTTTTGTGGTGGCCGCTATAATTTGAAAATATTCTAGATAACAATGCCATGGATGCATCAGTACATGGCTCTAATATTGATCGAAGAAGTCATATATAAGACTACATTCCCTTCCTCACACTGCCTCCCCATGGACTCCTATAGTCCTATGGTCTCCTTGATAAGGTGCATCGCTAGCTGGAAGTCATCAATCATATACTCAAATTTAATTTTGAGGAGCAGATGTTGGGTGTGAGAAGCAACAGCTCTGGTGGCACATGTGAATCTGGAACTGTCGTGTGAAATTTTCGGTCTGTTGCAGTGGGGGATGGCAATGGATGTGAAGAAGAGGTCATTGTCTACATCATCACCCTGCACTGATTTCTAACTCTATCCACAAGCTAACAAGGATGAGGGTCGCTCCACATTGTGAGCAAAATTTCAAGTGAGTAGCTCCACCAATGAACTGGGTCCCATTAAATGGACCAGGCATCAACCTATCATGTTGTGGACTTCAGGGTCTATGTCGTTGGTGGGTTGACATACTTGCATTGCTTTTACATCTCCCCTTATGACAGTGCAATAGGAAGGACAGATAATTGTGTTCTAAGGGATAAAATGAGTCCCGAGTTCCTCTCAACCTACTTTTTCTCATCTTTCTTTGATATAACCCTCCCTGACAACCAAGGTTTGTATGTGTACCAACTATGAGACTTAACAGCTTCATCCCCATCCTTTGGAAAGTGTTGGAAGACTATGGCTTTTTGCCCAAGTGGTTTTGGTGGTTGAAGTAATATCAGTGTGCTTCAAATCTCTGTTCTTAGTAATGGAAATGCGGTGGGCTACACGGAGAAGGGCTTCGACTAAGGGATGATCTATCTCTTCTCATCTTCATTTTTATTGCTAATGTGCTTAGTAGAATGATTCACAAGAAGGGGGTGGAATGCGGCTGGATTCATGGCTTAGAAGTTACTTGAGGTGCTTCCTGGATTTCTCATCTTCAATATGTCGATGATACCGATATTCAATCTCCTTCTAAAAGAGGTACTCATAAGTCTTCCCCTTTACTTGTTTTTCTCCATCTACAAAGTTTTATGTGGCATTCTCAATAAAATGGAGAAAATTAGGAGAGGATTCTTATGGGCCAGTGATAAGGAAAGTGGGAGGAGGCCCCATTCAGTTAAATGGGCTATTGTTTGTCAAGCCAAGAAGGAAGGGAGGATGGGAGTGCTAATACTTTGCAACATGAACAAAGCCTTATTGGGAAAATATTTATGGAGGCTAATTGCGGAACCAGAGAATATTTGGACTAGAGATATTCATGCGAAATACCATTTGTGATGCACTAGATTTTCGGTGAACCCTCAATCTAGAGTTGCTCTCTCTATTGGGTGCAAAAGATTGCAAATGTTCTTCAAGATAATATTCAATTTCGTTCTTCAAACATGTTTTGGAAAGATAGATGGCTTCATGATGATTCTACGACTCTTCTTACCAAATCTTTTTAGGGTGCTTTAGATGAGAACGATCTCATTAGCAACTCTTTCACATGTGATAATACCATCATTTGGTCCCCCGACTTTAAAGGGATTTAAATGGCATTGTATTGACGGAGTTGACTTCTCTCGTTGTGGTTCTTCAAGAGGTGGAACTTAATTTTGAAGAAGAGAATTCGGTGGTTTGGAAGTTGGAACCACATTCCAGATTACCTGTAAAAACATTTTACTGCAAGCTCAATAAGCATCCCCTTGACATTCCATCCACTCATCCATTTTATATGAGAGCCTTGCTCCCCTTAAAGATCTGTTGCTTCATGTGGCTTCTAACCCTTGATAAGGCTCTAATCAAAGTCGGTTGAAATGGGCACAAAAGACAATATTACTTGTGAGCTATGTGGTGGGAGGATGAAGCCAGGGAGCATCTCATCTTTGGGTGCCATTTAGTGGTCAAATTTGAAAAAGATTGGTGTGGCCTTGGGGTATAATTGCTCATTTAGCGACCTCAATGACATGGATATGGTTTCATAAGAGGCGCAAGCGTAGTGATCGAAGGAATCTTGCGAAATTCCAATGACTCGTTCCTCATGCAGTTTGTTGGAACATTTGGCTAGCGCGCAATGAATGTATTTTCCAATACAAGAGGATCTACGTGAACACTTGGGCGGCCATTTCCTCTAATCTTAGTTCATGCCTTCATTCAATCTTAGACGTGGATACACGCCTAATGAGTTGTTCACACAAGTTATCTTAAGAACTGATTTTAAGCCTTGGAGAACCTTCTTTTGTTTCCTTCTCTTCCTTTTATGTAACTTTGTATGGAGATCCCTCTTCTCCTTTTGTTCAATGGATTTTGATCAATATGATTGCTCCAATATTTTCATTTAAAAAATGGCAATTACTTCCAAATAATCAATGTTGATAAAGGTCGGATGCAGAGAAAAGGGCAAGAAAGGCCGGCATATAATTGCACTCTGTGTTCATGTTTCAATGACAATCAATGACAATTTATGAATATTACAGCTGCAACTACTACAACAAGCAACATCACAAGGATGAACTAAAAAGGGAATATTACTGTGGGATTTAAGGCCCTTCAAGGATGCATTGCATTGGAAGCGCTTGGTTTTATTGATTTTGCCTGTTTTAAATGGAGATCCCTCATTTCCTTTGTTCAAGGGACATATGTTCATTTTTTAATGATACACTGCCATATTTTCCAATTAAAAAACATTAAAACATAGAAAAAAAAGGTTTTATAAATTTCAAACTGACCTTCTCACATGCAATGTAAGAACTCAATTGATGCCGACAATCCTCTTTAGTAAGTGCTGTGCAGTACTCCTTCAGCTGAGAACCACCTTTCGTCTTGAACTGTAAAATTTAGAAGGACAACAAAGAGAAATCTCAAACATCAAACAACAAACAACTTCGAGTAAAAAATATGAAAAAAAAAACTATACCTTTGCAGCAACGGCGGTTTCTTTGGCAGTGGGCCGGTGGATGAGATCGAGCAATTCCTCCCCTGTCTTCGACTTCTGCAACTCCTTGAAAGTCTTCTTGTTCAGCAGAGACTCCAGTTCCTTTATGTCATCCTCCTCCGTCCCCAGCTTCAAAGGCGCCGTGGCCCGCGGCGCCACCCCCACGGGCCTCATCATCCCCCTAGGGCCCACCACCCTCGGGAACATCATGTGGTGGGGATCCCCCGGCCACATGTCCGGGCGCCTCGGAGTCTCTGTCCCGGGCGTCGGACCCTCATTCGCGGGCTTCGCATCCGGCCCGGCCAACAGAGGGTTCTGGGGGGTCTCCGGCAGCTCCTTGAGGAGGCGGTGGCGGTCGATCCTGACGACCGTCAAACGACTCTTCCCGCCAAGAACAAGCTCCTCCAGTTCGATCGCGGCGGTGTCGGCCGCGATCGCGCGTAGGGCTGCCTCGACAGCCACGGCAGGTCCGGAGTCCCGGCCGAGCTTAACCAGCGCGGACCTCTCGGCATCGGTCACGGATGAGTCCGCATCGAGCTTTCTTGCTATCCATGCCGCATCGACGACCGAGAACGGGACCCGCTCGAGGAGGGCGACGGCGACCAATGTGCGGACGACGGAGAGCCTGTCTCCGTCGGACTGGGGCGGCTTGTCCCTGGCGCCTTCCGATTGGCGGGAGGGTTCGAGAGGGTTGTATGGTTTGCTGTTGGGGAGGGTTTGCTGTTGGGGGAGGCGGGAGGGGGAGCGTTTGCGTTTGGCGTTGGGGTTAGGGTTAGGATTAGGGTTTGGGGTGGGGATGAAGGGGCGGCGGTTGAAGGCGGAGATGAGCTGGAGGGAGAGGTCGAGGGAGGAGACGAGGTCGGGGACCAGGGTTTGGAGGGTGGATATGAGGTCCTGCTGGGCAATCCGACGGCCCTCGATGCGGTCCAGGAGCTGCTGCCGCGCCTCGACCAAGGCGGCGATGTCTTCCACGCCGTCCGATTGGGATTCCATGGTGGAGAGAGAGAGAGAGAGAGAGATTGGGGATATACCGTTGATCGATGAAATACTACAGCGCTGAGAGTTAGAACCGGCAAAGATGCGTTTACCCCTAATTTTTAGCCCAATGTTTGGTTCTAGGGATAATCGATACGGACTTTGATGGATTTTTGTGGACATTGTTTAAGTGATGGACTTTTGTAGATTTTTGCAGACTTTCACAAATTGACTCTCAAAGACTTTCACATACTTTTGTAGACTTTCACAGATTAACTCTCGTGTACTTTCACAGACATTGTTAGACTTTTACATATTGACTCTTATGGACTTTCACAAATCACTCTCATGGATTTTCACAGACATTTGCAGACTTTTACAAATCACTATCATGAACTTTTATAGATTTTCACAGACTTTAGCATTTATTCATATATTGACTATTTTCACATATGGATTTCTATTAATAAACACAATAATGTTTTTGGATTTTTAAATAACAAATAAAGAACTCATCATACCCAACATAAAATGTAATTTAATATAGTAAATATCAATCTTCACTTATCTGAAATGCATATTGCTAGAATGTCATGATAAAGACAAGTAATGAAAATAATTGATTGCAACACAAGCAAATCCATAATTCTTACATTCATCAAACATATGAGTCGATATCAATATTTCATATATATTTACATTCATCAAAAATTCTTTTTCACTAAAAACAATCGATCTAAATTCTTCTTCACAAGCAAATCTATCATTCTCATATATTCATCAAACATATGAGGTGATAGCAATATTTCATACAAATGAATATTCAGAAAAAAAAAGATGATAAATAAAGAAAAAAATGTGAATAAAAATATGAAAGGCATGGGATAAAAATCATAAATAAGTCTTGTTAAAAGAAAAAATAAGAATAAATATTTACAATACTGGAATAAAAGTCCATGAGAATCCCACTCATTTGGGTGAGATTTTGAAATGATTTTTTCCTTTGTATTTCTTTCTATAAAGTCCATAAAAATCCATCACTTATGAAAGTCTTCACAAATTCTGTTTAAATTAAATAACACATGATAAAATATCTACTATGAAGAGTCTTAATCGAATAACACTGGACTTTATGTCCACGAAATAATGTCTTAATCGAATAACACTGGACTTTATGTCCACGAAATAATGTCTTAATCGAATAACGCTGGACTTTTTGTCTACGAAATAATGTCTTAATCGAATAACGCTGGACTTTTTGTCCACGAAATAATGTCTCAATCGAATAACGCTGAACTTTTTGTCCATGAAATAATGTCTCAATCAAATAACGCTGGACTTTTTGTCAATGAAATAATGTCTCAATTGAATAACGCTGGACATTTTATCCACGAAATAATGTCTCAATCGAATAACGCTGGACTTTTTGTCCATGAAATAATGTCTCAGTTGAATAACACTGAACTTTTTGTCCACGAACCAATGTCCTGATTGAAAAACACAAGATTTACAAATCCATGGACATGGACAATTTGTCCATGAAAATCCTAATTGACTACCCCCTATTAAAACATGTACGCTAATGCTCCCTAACCTATTGCAGTCCCAATTGCAGTCCATGACTTTTTAAAAGTCATACACTCATATTTTGTGAAGTGCATGCTATTATATGAAATGAAATATATAATGAGATACATTAGTATATTTGTTTTCATAATGAAAAAAAAAAAATTTGGGTCATATACTATGATAGGATTCATACACTGTGATAGTGCAGTATATATTACATTATCTTAGCATATGAGGTTGCAAACGGGCTGCAAAAAGGATTGCATGTATCATAGCTCTTTTTTTAATATCATCATGAGATAATAAATGTATTAATTATATTGTTATTATTATTTAAAAATTACAAAATAATATGAAGCATTTTTCAAAATTTCACAATTATCAAGTCTTAATACATTTTTTAAGTATTTATGTAACATCACAATAGCATAAAAGTATAATACTTTTATTCAATATTAAAGTTTTAATATGAATAAAACCATATTAAATTATAAATTATAAGTTTAACATATTTTATATGACATTCAAGTTAAATATAAACTAATTTTTTTAAAAGGAGATACCTATCGCAAAAACTCCAATCATTTTTTTACACTTTGATGTGTAATCAGACAAGTAGCAAATCCTTAATATTTTGTTAAATTTCGATGATGAATAATTAAATTTTCAATTTTTAAAATTTCAACCGATTGAAATTTAGGAATACTCTTTTTAATATTTTTTTTTTGTAAATTATTCTTCTTAACATGTATTTATTTTACACTTCTTTAATAAACCGATCAATTCATCTAACCCAATACTGATTTTCAAAACCTGGCGGTTCAATCAGCAGGACCGGCGGTTGAACAATTTTTAATTCTAGGCATTTTTTGAGTGGCAAGGTTTGGTGGGTTAATTGAACGGGAATCCGGGTTGATTGATTGTCCAACCAGTTGAACTAACCTGTCTGATTTTTAAAACACTATGATGTCTACGACCGATGCGCAGTGTTCCAAGTGCCTAAACTCGAAAACCATTGCATATGCTCAAAGTACTTCCTTCCCTCACCAACCAAACCCACATGTTTGCACGCATGCAGTGCAGAAATGAAGGCTATCATCTTCCCCTCATCCACAGTGTTTTTCACAGGCTTCCAATCAAACAGTTGATGAGCCTGGAGCCCGCAAAGCGGCATAGATGTACCCTGAAAGCATGGTGTTCCATGATAGCGTCCCTCTTGTAACATGAATGATCCTAGTCAATTAAAATAGTGGTTCTCAAGTATGTTGAGGATTGCAGCAGACCCTCCTAGCGAAGTGGTTGAGATGCACCCTCCCCCAAGGGGAGGTCAGGAGTTCGAGTCCCAACTTACCAAGCAAAAACAAAAAAAAGTATGTTGAGGACTTAATTAAAATAGTGGTTCATGTAATTAGGACAGATGCCCTCAAGTATGCCATGGACTCACCTGGGATAGAGGTCCTCAAGTATGTTGAGGACTCACTTAAAATAGTGGTTCTCAAGCATGTTGAGGACTTAATTAGAATAGCGATTCATGTATGATGAGGAATCACTTACACTACAAGAAAAAGCATTTTTTGCGACGGTTTTTTGTGACGGCTCACAAAAATCATCACAAATGCTTGTAATTTTGACAGTATTTTTTCTCGGTCGCAAATACTTTTTAGCTTTTGCGACGACGGCGTAGAACTGCAGAAAAAAATACATATTTGCGACAGGTAAATGATGCTGTCGCGAATGATTCATTAGTTGCGACGCGAACTCGCCGTCGCAGATACTTAAATTCAATCCAACCCTCCATTTTTTAAGTTGTGATCAGAACCGTTCGATCTGTCTGTATATATATATTTTAAAAAAAAAGAGCAACCCCAAAAATTTGATTAAACCCTAAAAAACCCTAAAAACCCCAAAACGCGAACACGTCTGTCTTCGATCACCGCTCGTCCGATCTTCGATCATCGCCGTCGCCGTCGTTGTCCGCTTCGATCACCGCCGTCGCCGTCTACTTCGTTTACCACCGTCACCGTCCGATCTTCGATCACCGCCGTCGCCGTCCGCTTCGATCGAACCGCCGTTGCTAGGTGAATCCATCCACTCCTCTTTTTTGCCCTTCTTGAGAAACCCTAGAGTGAAGTTTCCTGGATAGTACCACTCTCATGGTCAGAACTCAGCTTTCTTCACCTTCGAAATGCTCTCGAGGACAACAAGTGGCGACACGTGCCCCATCACCGTGACCCTCTTCGATTCCAAATCTATACTGAATGAAGTTACTCCTGTAATCAAACTTGAATCATTAAAATGTAGATGATCAAATGCAAATATCAAGCTCAATCTCTATATATAGTGATCAATATTAGTTTTGAATGCTCAAGTAGATGAGATACCTTCCATTTTAGAGATGGGTTTCCATTGATAGAGTTTGAGATTTTTTTGAAGATTTTATGCCATCGAACAGAGAATCACATTTTTCAAACGTAGAATGATATATAAATGAATTCTTGTGTGTGTGTGAATTCGTATGTTTTAGATCTGGACATTTATTAATCCGTATTGGGGTTAGCTTCTGCTTGGAAGAATTGAAGAGGAGAAAAGGGAGAGGGAAGGATCAATCTCTCCATAATTTATTTGGGTTATGGTTCAAATTTAAGCTGTGAATAAATGTCTTGAGAGAGAGGTTTAGGTGCAGTGGGAGATGTGTATGTATAGAGCCTATAGGCAAAAGGATTCATGGAGGATAAGCAGAACAACAAGAAAAAAAAGGGGTATTATTATCATCTGTTTTTCTTTCCTTTCTTTTTTAATGTTTCATCATACATTGCTGATGAGAAATCGTGCACACATTCATTATGTTGCATCCATGAATGCACCTCCATGAAGGTTTATGCAGTTGTAGAGATTTGACTCAGAATAATTCAATCAGGTTGATGATGCAGATTATTCTTCAGCAGTTTGTTGGCAATTTGGCTGTCAAGAAATAATATAATTTTTCAAGGGAAAGCTTGAGTTATATAGAATATTTTGGAAATCATGATCTGTTTTCTCAAGAAGTGGAGTCTTTCCATCAATGGGGCTCTCAAAGAGAGGGAATTTTTTTGTGAATAGGGGTTAGCCATATGCCCATACGAGATGATCTTTGCAGTTTTCTGATTTTATTCTATAATCCTCTTTTTCATTTTTCTCCTTTCTTTAAAAGTTCTGTAGAAGCCTCATTTATAGATTGTAGTTGCATTTTCTTTTTCATGGTTTTCATCTCATATATATAGATAGTTTAATTCAGGTGTTGAGCTCCCACCGTTCCACAAAATAGAAAGCAGAAGCAGATGTAGACATGTGATCATGCAATACCTGTATATGTTTATATATCAATATGTTTGCACACTTGCATGGGTTTTTGATGTCCTAACTCCTAAGCATCATTCAGATTTCAACAGCCTCTATATTCTGAACAAGAATTGTTGATAGCATCATACATGTCATTTGCCAATAGAGACTTTAGTGATATTTACAATTTATTTTTGACAACCTTTATTTCAGGAAGAAAAAAAAGTGGACATCTTTTAATAGTGTGGGGAACAAACTTGCAATTCAACTTGAGGATAAGCGATTTACTTGTGGTATTATTATTAACATTTTTTTGAATCTGTTTTGTTTCATGAAAAGTCTAATATAAATTATTATGGTAGACACACAATTTATCTCAAATGCTCAAACGGGTCTCTCTCTCTATATATATATTTTATATCTCTGTGTTCAGAACTGAGAACTGAACCATGAAAGTGTATAGAATATTGTTTTATTAGTGTTTGTTTTTTAATATTGCTTAATATATTGTGTGGCTTCATGTTTTTTGAATATTGTTGAATATTCTAAATATTGTATTTCTTTTTATTCCTTGAATATTCATGAGTCTCCTTATTTGTTTATTTATATAGTGAAAAAAATGGATAAAAGTTGGATCGATTCACAAATAGGATCTCTCAGGCATACATGGATGGAGTTGAAAATTTTCTAGAATTTTCATATAATGATAAGCCTCCCGAAAGTATGATCTATTGTCCATGTAAGCAATGTTGCAATTGGTACTTGGTGACACGAGTTGTTGCGAGAGAACATATTATTATAAATGGATTTTTATCGAATTACAAGATTTGGACTAGTCATGGGGAACATTATGTGCATATACGTGAGAACCAAGACATTGGAATAGGAATACAATCAACTATTAGAGACGATATGGTTGGAATGATACACGAGATGATGGGAATTCCAGACATGAATGTGGGAATAGAATCTAGCCAATCACCTATAGATGAACATGTTGATGGACCGGATGAGGAAACACGAAGTTTTTTGAAACTTTTGCAAGAAGCAGAATATGAGCTATATCCCGGGTGTGAAAAGTTCACAACGCTTTCTTTCATTGTCTGATTGTTGCATCTAAATGTGCTTTCTGGTTGGACAAACAAGTCATTCACTATGTTACTTGAGTTGTTGAATGAGGCATTCCCCAAGGGAACAATATTGCCCAAATCCTACTATGAAGCAAATAAGATAACAACAGATTTGGGTTTCAATTACAAGACTTGGGATGCATGTCCCAATAATTGTATGTTGTATAGAGGCAGTGCTGAAACTCTTGATAATTGTGACATATGCGGGACTTCTAGGTATAAACGTATATATTGAGGGTGATTCAGATGGGGGTAAAAAAATTGCTGCCAAGCAAGTAAGGTATTTTCTCTTGAAGCCAAAATTGCAAAGGTTGTTTATGTCCTCAAAAACTGCTTTGCTCATGAAATGGTACGCCGAAAAACCAATTGATGATGGTGTATTTAGGCATCCTACAGACTCTGAAGCTTGGAAAAAACTTGATCAGCGATATCCATATTTTGCTAGTGAGAGCTGCAATGTCAGACTTGGACTAGCAGCTGATGGGTTTAATCCATTTAGGTTGATGAATATAGCTCATAGCATCTGGTCAGTGATTCTCATTCCATACAACTTGCCACCATGGTTATGCATGAAGCAACAATTTTTGTGCTTATCGATGGTCCTAAAGGACCTAGTAATAAAATTGATATTTATCTTGAACCTTTGATTGAGAAACTGAAGGAATTATGGGAGGATGGAGTACTTACTTATGATGCTGCAAGCAATCGGATGTTTAAGCTGCATTCAGCGTTGTTGTGGACAATTAGTGACTTTCTAGCATATGCTAATTTGTCAGGATGGAGCACAAAAGGTGAATTTGCTTGTCCTTGTTGTAATAAGGATACTCGATCTCGTTGGCTAAGGCATAGTAGAAAATTTTGTTTTATGGATACTTGGAGATTCTCACCTGCAGATCATAAATTCAGGAAAGATAGTGTCTTTCAATGGAAAGAGAGAATGGGGACGAAAGCCCACTCATCTATCGGGAGCTGATGTTTTATTACAATTGAATGACGTCTTATCAAAGTATAAGAAGGAAGATCTTAGAAGGAGAATGATGGGAGATTTTGAAAGTGAGAAAATCTGGAAGAAGAAAAGCATCTTTTTTGAATTATCTTATTGGGAGCACAATCTAATTCATCACAACCTTGATGTAATACATATTGAAAAGAATGTATGTGACAACATACTTTATACATTGTTGGGAACTGCAAGGAAAACAAAGGATAATCTGAAGGCTCGGCGTGACTTGGAGGACATGGGTATTCGAAAACCCCTTCACCCTCAACCACGAGGGAATGGGAAGATATACTTGCCTCCTTCGTGCTTTAACATTAGTAAATATGACAAAGATCTACTTTGTGATGTGTTGAAGCATGTTAAGGTTCCAGATGGCTATGCATCCAATATTTCACGATGTGTGCATTTGAAAGAGAGAAGTATTTGGGGTCTCAAGAGCCATGATAATCATATCTTAATGCAACAATTACTTCCACTAGCCGTTCGGAGGGCATTGCCGAAGAACGTGATAGAAGGCTTGATTGAATTAAGCAATTTCTTTAGGATGATGCTATGCTCAAAAATGAATCGCGTAACTGACTTGCAAAATATCAAAGATCGAGTTGCGATCACTCTTTGCCATCTTGAGAAGATCTTTCCACCGGCCTTTTTTTAATATAATGGAGCATTTGCCTATTCATTTGGCTGAAGAAGCAATGGTTGTTGGTGCTGTACAATTTCGGTGGATGTATCCCATTGAGAGGTTTGTATATTTGACAACGTATATATATACATGCGGTTAATTATATCTATCTTCGAAGTAATTCTCATGCTTCTACTTATAGGTATCTATTCACATTAAAGCAATATGTAAGAAATCGAGCTCACCCAGAAGGCTCAATTGCTAAAGGATACTTGATGGAAGAGTGCATGAACTTTTGCGGGAGGTATTTGATTGATGTGGAATCCAAATCCAATCGACCAACCCGGAATGATGATGGTGGTAACATCTTGGGTCGTGCTTTAGGAAAAATAGATCAATTTGAGCTTGATGATGTGACATACATCCAGACTCATCGATATGTGCTAGTCAACAATGATGCAATCACACCATATCGAGATTAAGTCAAATTTTACGCAAAATCACATCAATATTGCTATTTGATATATTGAATTGAATGTTCCTTTTATTCCTTATAGAGAACACCTTGCATTCCTTAAAAGGAAAATGCCTCGTGAAGGAGATCATCGGATTTGCCTCATTCACAATGAAACATTTCACACATGGTTTAAGGAACATGTAAGTATGTCTTTTAGATTGTCTAATTTTACCGCGTATATAACAATTCCGAACTAATTAACTGTTACAATTGTAGATCAAAATTTTGCAAAGGACAACAAATATGAATGTGAAAGATGAAATCAAGTGATTGGCTAAAGGTCCTCACCATTCTGCAAGAAGATTCAAGGGATATATAATCAATGGTTTTCGATTTTGCACAAAGAGCAATGACAGAAGTAGAACCACCCAGAATAGTGGAGTTATGCTTAATGCAGATACAATGAGTTATGCAAGTCGAAAGGACAATAACCCTTGTAGGGAAGATGTTACCTTCTATGGAGAGTTGACAGATATCATTGAGATTCGCTACACCAATGAAATAAAATTTGTCATGTTCAAGTGTAATTGGATTGATAATCAAGTGGGGTTGAAGGAAGACGAGTTTAAATTTACATTGGTGAATTTCAATAATCTGATATATAAGGATAATTGAATAATCGATGAACCTTTTATATTAGCATCCCAAGCTGAGCAAGTATGGTATGTGCACGACCCCGTGGAACCGAATTGGCATGTTGTTGTGAAGGTAACAAGTAGAGATTTGTTTGATATGCATTCAAAAGATTTTTCTTCCAATGTGAGAGTGCTCCCTCAAGTTGAGCCATTTAGTACTCAACAATTAGATGAAACCGCATTTGTTCTAATTGAGGATGTTGCTTGGGTGAGGCAAGGAATGGATGGAACAACAATTGATGTTGTTGGCGAAGATGACGTTGAGATGGCTGAAGGTGATGACATTTGACTACATTTAATTTTTCTAAATAATGTATGTTTTCATTTATATACTGAATGTGATGGCATTTGACTACATTTAATTTTTTTAAAATAATGTATGTTTTCACTTATATAATATATATTTTTAACAGGTGAATAATGATGAGGAAGAGAGGACGTGGTATATCTATGTTTGATAGGTTGCATTCTACCTCCGAGCCATAGTCACGCCCGCACTCACAACCTTCTTTACATCTTCCACCTCGTAGACAATCTCATTCAGAGCGTCTGCCCCAGTCCCATAGACAATTGTCTCAAGCTGCTTCACAGGCCACCGTTTCTACACCACTTTCAAATGATTCAGGTTTTACGCTTAGTCCTATTACATTTATGCTTTAATTTGTTTGTGTATTATCTCTAAAATCAATTTATATTTTAATACTATACATAAAGAGCTAGCATGTGTGGCACAAGCAACAACAAGAAAGGTCAAGGTTCAGCTCGATCTCTGTCCATATGGGGTACGGGGGAGAAGCTACATATAAACTCTAACGAGATGATGCAACCGATTGGTCTAAACGCGACAAAGTTGACATCCCAACTTGGCTATATAGCCCGAGATAGCCATAGAGTACCTTTGACGTATGTATCATGGAGCGATATGCTAGAAGATATATTAGATGATATTTGGAGAGATGTCGAGGTATAAGTTTATGTTATGTATATTTTTCTAATGAATTTATTTGGAGAGATGTCGAGGTATAACTAATTTATATATTGAATTATCATTGTAGGATAATACTAATGCTCCAGCTGAATATAAGGACAATTGTTTGCGATCTGTGGAAAAATATTGGAAAGATTGGAAATGACGTCTCAAGAGTAAATACTTCAATGCATATAAGACGAATGAAGAGAGAATAAAGAATGTTCCACCCAGGGTAGAATCCAATCAGTGGAATACATTGGTTCAGTATTGGGGATCCAAGGAAGCAGCCCTATGCACTTTTATTACATCATCTTTAATTTTTTTTCAAATTGATTAATTGATGCTCATGATAATTTTTTACTTCTACTTTAGGTGTTAGCGGATAAAAATAAAAGAAATCGTGAACAACAAGGCTTGCTCTATAGGACTGGAAGGACATCATTTGCAAAGCTACAGAGGGAGGTAATTTGTGAGTTTACTTAATAATTTATTATTATAGATATTTAAATTAGTTAATTGTGTATTTTATATCCTTGCAATAGTTGGCCAGCAAAGGGGAGGCTACAGATCGAATGAGTGTGTTCGTAAAATCACGTTAGGACAAGAGTGGTCGTGCACCTGATGAAGAAATAGCGGAGGTCATTGTAAGTGTATATTAGGAAATCTCTATCTTGTAAAAAAATATGTTATTTAAATTGTAGTTTTTTTATACTCATAATTGTAACACAATGTATTTAAATATGTTTTGCAGTCTCAGATGGAACATCGACTCTCTGATGTGTCAGGGCCCGAACAAACACAAGCTGTTCGAGAGAGAGTTTTCACTTCAGTGATGGGGCGTGATGGACATGGTCGTGTACGAACATTTGGTTTTGGTCCCTCCCCGACAGACATATTTGGTCGACCACATATATCATCGAGGCCTTCTCAAGAATTATTGGATAGGATGCGTGAGGAGATTCATAAGGAGATTCGAGAGGATATTCGTAAGGAGATTCGAGAGGATATTCGAGAGGAGATTCGAGATGAGATTCGAGAGGAGGTGCGTAATCAATTAAGAGAAGAGATGCATACGAGCTCACATGGAGTGTCCACGTGTGGCGACAACAAATCCTTCTAGTAGTGGACAGGTAAAGTGTTACATATACCACTATGTATTTATTATTTATGAATATTATAACAGATGATAAATTTGTTTGTAGGTTTCCGGTGCATGTAGTTCGCATCGTCCACAATCTCCTTGATCAGCCGAGCCACAGAAATGTAAGTAATTAAGCAGTAACTCTGATTACACATGTGTTTGTGTGTCTCTGTGTTGGATTTGGTTGGAAAATCAGACTGGACAATTAGAATTCATTTGTTACTTTAGATATATAGAATTATAGAATATCGTGGCTCATGTATCTTTTTTTCCTCTTCTGTTTTCCTTGATGTTTTTCAATTTGAATAATATATGGGTGGATGTCTCACCCTTTGGCACCAAAAGAGAATTTTCTTTTTCCATTTATGTTGAATGTGAAAAGTATAGGTCACCAAAAGAGAATTTGAATGTGAGGGACAGCAAGATCGCTTGAGTCGTCTGTGTCAATTAGTAATTTTAGTTGTTTGGGTATTTGAATTAGTTAGTATGAAAGGATGTTCAATTTGAATCAATTAGTATTCATAGATGTTTGGTTTAAACAAACAGGCAAGATTAGTTCACCAATTTAAACAATTAGCACAAATGTATGTTCAATATAAACCAATTAATGCAAATGGATGTTTAAATTGTACAAACTCGTATGAATGGATGTGTACCCATCATGGCTATTTGCTCTATTTGTAGCTTTATTGTACTGATGTTTTATGTTTATGTTTACATATTGATCAATGGCTGTTCTAGTAAATCAGGTTCTTAGATTTTTAATTTAAAGAAGGAACACAAAATTTTAGTGTAAATATAGCATAATTTGGCTGATTGGAATGGTTATCTGCATATATGTCATATGTTGCCAGTCTTCAAGATTTTTCTATTACATTCAGCATGGGATGTGTTTCACTTTATTATATCACATTCCTTTTGCTCTAAATATGACCTGCATAGGAGCTTGACATTATTATGAATGTTCAAAGTATATCATCATCCACTCAGTCATCCTACCATTTGATTGATCCACTATTATTATTATCACAAGACAACATGAGACCTCAGATGCATATTTTGACTGCAGATGCATATCCGGATCCGGTCAGTGCCGACTACGGTCAGTTCGGTCAGTACCGAACTGCACCACGTTCAAATCGAACTGCACAACAAATTGTTGGGTATATTTTTTACTCTCTTATTGGATACTGATGATACTTAAGAATTCATATTTGATCCAATAGTTGATTGAATCCAATAAGAGAGTAAAAAAATATACCCAACAATTGGTTGTGCAGTTCGATTTGAACGTGGTGCAGTTCGATTTGAACGTGGTACAGTTCGGTACTGACCGAACTGACCGTAGTCGAGCACTGACCGGATCCGAGCCCATATTTTGACTGTTCAGGATACACCTGAAATGTCTCCACAACTGTTTTTGTTCATTTAATTAACCTGGTTTCTGGTATGATGTTGATAATTGTGTTCATGAAACTAAAGGAATGTTCTAAATTTCATGGTTAAACTTGCAGTATATGATTGATCAACCTAGTCTTGCATTCCATGATTTATTATTCTAAACATGTGGATACAAAGTTTCTGCTCATGAATGCTTTGGTCCTCTAGAAATCATTTGATGTTTTGAGGGTTCTATTTCTTTCATAAGAAAAAAAATCCTTTCCGTTACTATACAATTAAGAATTAAGATACTCTTCACTAGTTTTGGTAGGAGGGGAGATTTGTCATTGGGTGGGTGGTTATTGACTTTGGTTTTTTCCTGTATTTCCTTTTTCTTTTTTTTGAGGGGGCATTCTCTTTATTCTTTTTTTTTGGATGTGAACTAAATTTTTATAAATTATGTGACATTTCACCTCCTTTCTCAAAAAGAGTTCCTTCCCCTTCCCTGTCGTTTATCTATTTCTTCTTTGTTGTTCTCAGTCAACAAATTCATATTATTCTTTCGTTCTGTAGTATCTTTTTATTTATTTATTTATTATTATCATTTAATATTTTTTTCAATGATTGAATTTAGGCTGCATGTTTTAGGGATTTATTGATTTCCACACACTGTTAATTTCCTTGCATAATGCATCCTTCATATGCTCAGCTACCTCCGCTTTGAGAGTTTTCATTGCCCAGTATCATAGTTTATGTTTCTTTTAGGGGCATTATAATTGTTAAATTACGTCGCGGGCAAGAATTAAGGCTTAGAGCAATAGCAAGAAAGGGGATTGGGAAGGACCACGCCAAATGGTCTCCTGGTGCAACTGTTACTTTTATGTATGAACCAGGCATTCACATCAATGAAGAAAAGATGGAATCATTGAGTCTTGATGAGAAAAGACAATGGATTGATAATAGCCCTACAAAAGTTTTTGACATGATACTGTGTGAGATGGATGTAATTGCAGGTTAGAAACAGAGTTAATTGAGTGGGTGTTATTATAAGTGCCATATCAATCTCACTGATTTTCTACTATGTTGGACATGTTTTGCATTTTTATTTTTATTTTTGATCATGTGGATATACTGCAGGTCTTTCTGTGAATACATATATTACAAATTTTTTAAAATCTAAAATAAAAAAAATAAAAACATTATTTGCGACGGTTTAGGTCCATGTTGCAAAAGTTAAAAAATAAAAAAATATTTTTTTGCGACGGCTAGCTTATCCGTCGCAAAACATGAAGCTTACACGACTAAAGTAAAAAGTAAGTTTTTGCGACGGATATTTGCGACGGTAGAAAAACCGCTATAAAAGGTATTCGCGACGGCTAAAAACCGCTGCTAATATTTTGCGACGCCGTTTGAAATGACGGAGCCCACATAACCGTCGCAAAAGATTATTTGCGACGGTTTGAACCCGTCACAAAAAATATTTTTTCTTGTAGTGTTAGAACTGTGGTTTTCATGCAGAGATCCTCATGTATGAACAATAGTGGTTCTCATGTAGAGATTTTCAAGTATGTTAATATCTTATCTAAGTGAGAGGTTCTCAAGTATGCTGAGGGCCTTCCTAGGGTAAAGACCCTCATATCGTAGATAAGACATCATTTGGGAGATCGTTAGTGTGTTAAGGGGACCGTTATATTCACCCCCATTTAGGAGAAACACACCCTGAAAGGAAATCCACCCATCACAATTTTTTAAACTTATGAACCCACCCCATGATAAATACTAGGGTATAGTCAGTGTAAACCCACCCCAATACATTTATGGGGGGGTAGTCGATACGGACTTTCATGGATTTCTGTGGACATTGTTTAAGTGATGGACTTTTGTAGACTTTGCAGACTTTCACAGACTTTTATAGACTTTCATAGACTTTTGCAGACTTTTACAGATTGACTCTCATGGACTTTCACAGACTTTTGTAGACTTTCACATATTGACTCTCATGGACTTCCACAGACATTTGTAGACTTTCACAAATCACTCTCATGAACTTTCATAGACTTTCACAGACATTTGCAGACTTTCACAAATCACTCTCATGGACTTTCATGGACTTTCACAGACTTTCACAGACATTTGCAGACTTTCAGAAATCACTTTCATGGACTTTTAAAGACTTTCACAGATTGTAGCATTCTTTCACAGATTGACTCTTTTCACATATAGATTTCTATTAATAAACACAATAATGTTTTCGGATTTAAATAACAAATAAAGAACTCATCATACCCAACATAAAATATAATTTAATATAGTAAATATCAATCTTCACTTATCTGAAATGCATATTGCTAGAATGTCATGATAAAAATAAGTAATGAAAATAATTGATTGCAACATAAACAAATCCATAATTCTTACATTCATCAAACATATGAGTCGATATCAATATTTCATACATATTTACATTCATGAAAAAATTTTCTTTATTCGAAACAATCAATCTAAAATAAAAAAAAGAGAAAAAAACCTTATATTGAGAAAAATCCACAATGAGCTAACATTTTTTTTCTGTTATAGAGAGAGAATTTCATAGAGGGGAGGAATGAGTTTTTAATTAGGAAGATAATAAAAAATAAGAAAATATATATATTATATAAAAATCATATATTACATCTCTTCATATATAATGAAATAAAATCATAAATTATATTACTTAAAATAAAATAAAAGCAATCAATATATTTAGTCATATATATTCATATGTCTAAATATATCTTTTTATTTTTATATATGTCTGAACATTATAAAAAAATGGATGTATATTATACAAAAATATAAACATCTTCAAAGAAAATCAAATAAAACATTTTACATTTAATCAAATCTATAATAAATCTATATTTTAGAAAATAATTGTGGATGATTTAGGCATATATTATATAATATATAATAATGAAATGATTTATTGCAACACAAGCAAATCTACCATTCTCATATATTCATCAAACATTTGAGGTGATAGTAATATTTCATACAAATGGACATTCAGAAAAAAAAGATATAAATAAAGAAAAAAAATGTGAATAAAAATATAAAAGGCATGGGATAAAAATCATAAATGAGTTTTGTTGAAAGAAAAAAAAGAAGAAATATTCACAATACTGGAATAAAAGTCCATGAGAATCCCACTCATTTGGGTGGGATTTTGAAATGACTTTTTCCTTTGTATTTCTCTCTCTAAAGTCCACAAAAATCTATCACTTATGAAAGTCTTTACAAATCCTGTTTAAATTGAATAACACAAGACAAAATGTCTACTGCGAAGAGTCTCAATCGAATAACGCTAGACTTTTTGTCCACGAAATAATGTCTCCATCGAATAACACTGGATTTTATGTCTACGAAATAATGTATCAATCGAATAACACTGGACTTTTTGTCCACGAAATAATGTCTCAATCGAATAACGCTGGACTTTTTGTCCACGAAATAATGTCTCAATCGAATAACGCTGGACTTTTTGTCCACGAAATAATGTCTCAATCGAATAACGCTGGACTTTTTGTCCATGAAATAATGTCTCAATTGAATAACACTGGAATTTTTGTCTACAAACCAATGTCCTGATTGAAAAACACATGATTTACAAATCCATGGACATGGACAATTTGTCCATGAAAATCCTAATTGACTACCCCCTATTAGCATTTGAATCTCTCTCTCCGGGTCCATCCCCTTCTGTGTGATCCTGTAGCCATCCATGCCTTCCGATCACCTCCCGCCCACATTCTCCTTATCATTGTTTAGGGTATATATGTATTTATAATTCAAACATGTGGTATGACCACATGAATGATTGATTATGGTATTTATAAATGCATTTTGATGTGAAAAAAAGTTGCTAAACACTTAACATTATATAAGATGAAGTATGTCAGTGGTGCCTTATTTGGATCTTTGTTGAATGGATGTCACTTTCGATATTGGAAATGATAAACCACCATGTATGGATGTCATTAACTGGGTTGGGGACAGTACAGCAGTAACACAAGGCTAACAGGGAGAATGTGTCCTATGACATTTAATCGCTCAACTTTGTTAGTACCGAACTGGATATGGTGTTGGGAAAGCCATCGCGGAAGCCAACAACAAACACGAGATCGAGCACAAGAATGAAACACCACATCACACGAAGAAGACAAAATATACGTGATTCGGTCTGAGCCTACATCCACGGGTAAAAACAGAAAATCCACTTTGATAGTTGAGATACATTAAGAAACTGACAAACTCTCCCATGGAGTTACCTTCTCTTAGAACTCTCTCAACCTTCTCTTAGGATCACTACATTGTATGTTTTATCTAGTTTTGTCATGACACCCTAAAAGATATTTATAGAGATAAATAACTTCCTCCCCAAGCAATCTCCCAATTAACAAACACATATTGTTCTCATTAATTAGGAGATATTTACTCTATTAATCAACAAACAAATATTGTTTCCTATTTTAGGAGATTCACTTTAAATATTAATTAAAATCAAATCTTAAATAATATTTTATTTATTAAGTGTCCAACCTAATATGGTTTCATCATGACCATTCGATGTAATACATCGGATCGATACATAATCTCAACACATGGAACATCGACAACTCCTCAGCCGATTGGCTAACAGGGAGCATATTTCCTTTGACATTTAATCCACAGACATATTGTCAATGTGTTTAATTGTCGTTCGACAGAAAGAATGTTGATTGGGGCGCTAGATCGCCATATAGTCAGTCATTTGGATCATTGTGAAGTCATAAGGCATATCTGACTTCCAACGACGGACGAACTATCGACCAAAATACATTACAGTTCGATAGACCCATCGTCGAGAAGTGCTAACCACTTCGCCAATCTGTCAGTCAATTGGATCCAGACAATATCGACTCCCGTACTGTCGAATTAATATCTCTATTGTCGACCGGACCTTTGCTGAATGGTAGGGGTGGGTTTTTTTTTTGTTTTAGTAGTGTATGAAAAATGTTTTCCTTTTTTTGACCGGGGTGGGATGGGTATATAGCTCCCCGTGAATCAAAGATGTCCTTAGACTTACCCACGACAATCCTCAGCATAGCAAATTTAAACTGAAGAGTATGTACAAAGTACACAAACACAAAACAAACACAAACATATGGAGATAACTATAGATTGTTGGGTACAACTATCTAAGGACAACTAAAGCCAACCAATAACATCTAAGGCCACCTACAACATAGACCAACATAAAACTAAAGCCCGGTCTTTGCCTACAATTTCCTTAAAAAAAACATCTAAGGCCACCTGTATCTTTACCCAAGCCAAGAGAGGTTCATCGGAATATATGGTTCAGTTTCTTCAAAAGTATGCATTTCATTAGTCAAGTCTGCACTTTAAAAAAAACTAAGTGTTTCGGTCCATAAAAATGATCGCAAGAAAGATTAAGCATTACATTTTTTAAAATCGCTCAGGTATTGGTCTTTGGGTTGATCAAAGAATTACTGTACTCTAAGAAAAATAATACAAGAATTGATTGTTCAACAAATCAAAGAATGCTTTGTTGATCTATGGAGTGGTAGCAACATAATTTTATCCCATCTAATGAAAAAAAAAATTCTTAAAATTCATGACAAGATATCATATCCAAATCAAAATTCACTGACAAGATATATTTTCCAAATAAGCTAGGATACAATTCAAAGTAAGATGTGTTTTCTAAATAAATCAGACAAAAATTCATACCAAGATGTGGTTTCCAAGTTAACTAGTCCAAAAATTCATGAAAAGATGATGTGGTTTCCAAACGATATCCATATATACAAAAATTCATAACAAGATGTGATTTCCAAACAAGCATGACAAAGGTTTCAGAACATAGATATATGGTTTTCAAACAAGGACGAAATTATCCACCTCTAGTGAGTGCCTCAATAGTTTTTCGGACTCTTATAAAAAGCCATCTTCCTCCCCATAACCTTCATATTATTCTTTTAAACTCTAAAATTTCTAATAGTAAGCTTTATTTGATGGTAAGATATGGTGTATCACGGGAGGATAGTTCTTGCAATTGTCACCCTTCTATGCATCTTCATTAACTTCAAAAGTTCTTATGCAGGTTAGTACATTAGTTCTTGTTAAGTTCAAATCTACTATTTATATATAGTTTCACTACCGAGGTAGCATTTAAAGGTAATTATTAAAAATAGCTATTAGAAAGTATACTTTAATTTGTCAAATTTCTGAAAAATTAATAGTTTTTTTTATAATAGAAAGATAGTTTTCAAATGTTGGGAATAGTTGGAGACAAATTTGTATTAAGTATGATTCTTGTAAAAATAGAATAACCAAAAGTTGTCAATACCCATTCCAAATGCTGCCTAAAAAAATGGATATTGGTAGTAAAGAAGAAATGCCTAGATTGTTCTGTCCATTTGAATCTTCTCACCAATATCACTCGCACATCTTGTTTATCTTTCTTTCATGTTTCATTCAGATGGTGGTGCGTCACCAATCCAAATGCGTCGAACATTGACCTACAGAAGGGTATAGATTGGGCATGTGGAGCTGGAGGCGCCGATTGCAGTGCGATACAACCAAACCAACCATGCTACAAACCTAACACAGTCGTCGATCACGCCTCCTATGCCTTCAACAACTTTTGGAAGAAAAACAAGAAACAAGGGGCCACTTGTGACTTCCATGGTGTTGCCCAACTGATTGCGAATGATCCAAATAGGTTATATCTCTAAAGCCCAATGAACAGTAAAATGATGAATGAATCATTAATTTTTTTAGGTACCTAAATCAAGGATGGATGCGGTACTTGGTCCCTATATATATATATATATATATATATATATATATATATATATATATATATATATATATATATATATATATATTATGGCGTGCGGCGAACGGCAGGTGCGGCGGCGACTACGGCCGTTCGATCGCGGGTCCATCGCATCCAACGGTCGACGTGAATCGCACCCGACCGTCCGATGCGATGGACCTGTGATCGACGGCCCGTAGTCGCTGCCGCACCCGCCATTCGCCGCACACAAACACTTCCCTATATATATATATATATATATATATAGGGGTGATTACGTGCGGCGAACGGCGGGTGCGGTGTCGATCACGGGTCCATTGCATCAGACGGTCGGATGCGATTCACGTCGATCGTTGGATGCGATGGATCCGTGATCGAACGGCCCACGTCGTGGTCGCACCCACCGTTCGCCGCACCTAATCGCTCGCGTGTGTATATATATATATGAGCATTAAAATTATTTACTAATGTTTTTAGTTTTTAGCTAAAGAATGTGTTGTTTAAAACTCTAATATCATATTTTTACTGTTTTGCAGGTCATGGTAACTGTAAGTTCCCATCTGATCCTTGATTTGGAGCCTACAAGGTCAACAAAGTGTTTTAGCCATGGAGATATGTTTGTCAATTTTAATGTAATAAAATCATAAATGAAAACTTTCATGTGTAACCGTTCCATGTTGATTAAATAAGAACTTGCTTTAGAGGTTTACGTTTTATTTCTTCTACTTATAACATCTCACAAAGACCAACAACAAAGTACATGCCCCAATGCCAGACTTTTTTAAAATTTTTTACTCGATGAATTTTTATTTTATTTTTGGTGTACAAGGTTACAAATAGAATAGTATATAGGTAGGTCAAGAGACCTTTTTTAAGAAAAAAATTAATTTTTAAAATCAGAAGGGACTTATCATTTTTCCTTTGAAAATGTTAGGATGTTATTTCATAGGCATTGTTGCTCATACTCCTATGAGCAACCACATATGCAACTTCACCTAAATGAGGTATACATCACGTCAAATACTCGAATATATCATGTAACTTTTAATTCCATTACTTTGCAAATAAGTGTATACAATTCATTGGATTGTATCTTAAGTTTTGTGAATATATATATTCTTCACATCACATGAAGTATCACTGAATTTCACATATAGCTACACAGAGGGATCATTCCTGACATTTTCCTTGCATTATGTTTCTTAGATGAACATATACTTCAAATTTAATTATATCAGTGTGGGGTTTTAGCTTAATGGGGGCATATTTGAACGCTCCCCAAAAAAATAGAGAATATTTTTGTCTGGTGCTAAATTTAATAACATATTGGGGTTTTGTTTCATATAGAAATTCTCAAAATTAATATGTTGTATATTTTTATATCATTATAAACAATATATTCAATTTTATATCTTTAATGTTTATAATCTATTGTTATATTAATAGTAGAATGAGTGTTTGAACTCTCTTTTTTCTTTTGTCACATTAAATAAAAAAATATATCTGAACATAGAGCTTGTTCAAATGATATGATGAAATCATACTAAATATATTTTGTGAAACTTCGTATATATAAAATTATGATACTTAAATGCATTTTTTAAAGATACAAGCAATATGGATGGTAGTGACAGGGAGGATAAAAAATGACGAACTGGATCCGGACGGGTTGCATGATCTGTTCGCTCTGCTTTTTTCGACGGATATCATTAGGTTGTCGGTGATCCTACAACTTGAGCATTGTGGAAATAGGGTGGCGGTGACCTGCAGAAGACCATCTGATGCTCAAGTCAGTCAATGACAAATGAGTGTTGTGTTGTAGAAAAAGATTTCTCCAACAAAATATTTTGTGAGAGAAATCATTTTCAACTAAGTTAGCCTATACTGTGTTTTCAGCCAGGGTTAACTAAACAAAATATTTGTAAAATATTTGTTAACAAAAATATAACTTTAGATTTAAATATTGTGTTTTCAGGGGTTATATAAAGTTCAAGAAAATTCAACGGGTTATATGGATTTTAGATAGTTTGTAGGATTTTTTTTTTGGATTTTTTCCTCTATTAAAATGTGATTTTTTAGGTGTATATATACAAAAAAAATAAAAATAAATCAAGAATTAAATTATTCCTGAAATTTTTTAACAATTCATAATTTTTAAAATATAACTTCGATTGGGGTGATCAATAGCTCGTTGGAAAGAGTTTTTTTATTTATATATACTCAAGATTGTGAAATAGATTTTTTTAAAAAATGACCATTGTACGATGAAAAGTGAGATCAAACATTGAAACTCAAATTTGACCCAAAATTAGCTATTTATCATCTATAATTTATGATTATCTAAATCTAAATCTAATAAAAAAAGGAAAAAATTGATATAATTCTCTAGAAAGTTAGCTAAATCGATTTTAATCCCTGTAAAATTGAAAAATCATCACAAATCCCAATGTTAATAGAAAAATATTATTTCAGTTCCTACCATCACTACAACTAACCAGGTACATGGTTAACCCTTATTACACATCAAATATTACCGGAATGCCCTCACCCATTATTTTAAAAAAATCGATATAACTTCCTAGAAACTTATGAAAATCGGAAAATGTCCCTATAAAACTGGTAAATCTCTTCAAGTCCCTATCTTATTAGAAAATGCTTATTTTAGTCCTTATCGTAACCGAAATTAACAAGATCTGTGGTTGACTCTAACCATATGTGATAAATTATTGTAATACCCTTTTAAAATTTATTTGATAAATTACTGTAATTCACTAACCAGATTTGTAGTTGACTTTAAGGGGATTTACTGATTTTACAGGGACATTTTTCAATTTTCATAAATTTCTAGGGTATTATATTGATTTCTTCCTTTTTTTGACCATTGGATATAGGAAAACATGAGAATTTTCAAGAAAAAGGCAATAGCATTTTTTGTCATCATAATGACTAAATCAGATTTTTCATATTTCATAGGGACTTCTTTGAATGTATTTATTGGACTGAATCGATTAATACATACTTTCTGGGGACATGTGGTGATTTTTCAATTTTACAGGGATTAAAACCGATTTAGTTAACTTTTCAAAGAACTATATCGATTTTTTCATAAAAAATAATAACAACAAAAAAATGATGATATGACACGATCACCACCATTCATTCAATATATCATTAATATAGATATATATATTATAAAAATAGATTTAATGAATATCTCATATTATCTTTTAAAATATTAAAAATTTGTGTTTTTTTTCCATTCTTAACCTTAATTTAAAATTAAAAGTTCATATGTAACTAAGGATACAATTAGAAATGAAAAATGTTATAGATGAAGAAACAAACTTGAAAAATTTAAACATTTTCGGTTACATGTATAAAGATAATAGATAGATAGATAGATAAACAAAAATATTATACCATGTGCATTAACATGTGCATAAAACTAGTTCTTACATTTTTATCATTCTAATTATATTTTATATTTTAATTTCTAATTTTTTTTAACACAATTAAGTTATGTGGAAAGACCAAGATACTCCTTTTTTTGTATATTTACTCTCACAAATATAAAGTTATTTGTATCAAAACTATATTTGTTTCTATTTCATGAAAAATATAGACTTTTAAATTTTAATTAAACCAAAATGATTTATCAACTAAGATCCACAAAACGTACTCATTTAAACATCAAAAAAATTCAACACGGAGGATGGCGGGGCGAGGAATCTTGCTAGCATAATGGGATGTGGGATACAGGATTGCTCATGTAAACTTATTAACATAATCTATTACATGAAAAGCTCTCCCAACAAATTTTTAGAAATTAAAATCCAAAATATGAAATAAAAAATGAGATCAATTTTTTACCCAAATTGATGTTGACTAATCAAATAATAGCATTTTTATCTACAAATATTTTTTTAGGATGACATGTCCTCATTTGATTGGTAGATCACACTAAATTAATTAAATTTTTTTATCACAAGATCATTAATCTTTTAGAAATGCCTGTTTGAAATCGAGTATTCATAAACTCATTTTGCAAAAGTAAAAAAATATACAAAATCACTTTAACGATATAGATTTCATTATTAGTTTTGATTAAATGAAAATGATCTACTAACAAAAAACTTAAACAAATTTTGTGATCAAATATGATGTTGGCCAATCATAAAAATAAAGACATGACATCCTTACATCAAATCCACTCATAAAGCAACTCTGTTATTCACATGCATAGAAGACACATGAACTGTTCATTCACGGGTATGCTCCATCAAAAGCAAAACAACACATAAAAGTGAAAGGAATTATTAAATTATATAAAAAATCATAAAGTGACATTCAGAAGACACTCCACGAAAGTAAAAGGACAAAACACTCATAAAAATGATGACATGACTTCCTTAACACCAAATATACTCACAAAGCAACTTAATCATTCATATGCATAGAAGACACATGGACTGTTCATTCACGGGTATGCTCCATCAAAAGCAAGACGACACATAAAAGTAAAAGAAATCATTAGATTAAAAAAAAAATCAAAAAGTGACAATTTAGAACACTCTACGAAAGTAAAAGGACAAAGCATCATTCCTCTGGGGAATAAAATAAAAAATAGAAAGTGACATACAGAAGGTACTCCACTAAAGTAAAATGACAAAGCATCATTTCGCAAGTGAATAAAATAAAAAACAGAAAGTGACACATCCACTCAAAGAAACGTCATGACTAATAGAGAAAATGGCGTAGATTCAATTAAATCGAAGTGACATTATATCTTAAGGTCTCTAAAATCCGGAGGAGAAGTGGAAGACCCCCTTAACGGGGTGGTCGAGACATACTCTCCCTCAATGGGAGGTCGGGAGTTCGACTCCCAAGTTTATCAAGCAAAAAAAAAAAAAAAAAAAAATCCAGAGGAGAAGAAAAGCTATAAATTAAAGTCTTTTAGTGTCATGAAATTAATGAAGGGCATCCGAAGAGTGTTGTTCTTAAAATCTTAGACTTATCTTGTGTTCTGTAATAGCTAGGATAAGGAAGAAGAGAAAGAGACCCTTCTCAACCCTGTTATTATAATTTTTTACATGAAAATGGAGGAGATGGAGTAGGAGGAGAACAGTAACAACAACATCGTGGTCCCGAATCGACAGCTCGTGGAGAAGGTCGCGCGCGTGATGGAGAGACTCTCGCGTTATATGGTCGACGTGAAGGTGTCGTTGATCCTCGACGAGGGCGTCGCGCTTAACAAGCTCGGACGGGGATCCCATGTAATTGTTGGGATGGTCGATCAGCTTGGGAAATGTATTGAGAGGAGTACGGTAGTGATGAGACAGAGTTGCGGTTATCTCATCATGGACGAGGCGGATTACATGGTGAAGATGGGGTTCAACAAGGAATTAGAGGCAATGTTGAAGGTCATGCCTCGCAGGAGAACGATCCACGTGTATACGGAGACCATGCCGACGTCCCTAGAGAAGCTCGTGAGGAGGCATCTCCATGACCCGATAAATGTTGCGGTGGACAGAGAGGTTTCGAAAGCATTGGAGCAGCGGGCGTCGGAGAAGAAGGTTCAGATGCTGAAGAAGCGGGCAGCGGCGAAGTTATTGTTTCATTGATTGTTTGTTTGCTGAGATGATTGTTAATTCATTGGTAGCAATTTTGTTCGGCTTTTTGTTAAGCATTTATTTGTACACTTTCACTAGTATAATGTTAAATAAATGATAAAATGCGTTTGGACCCCTTGAAGTTTTCTAAACCTGCAGAAACACTCCTTATGGTTCAAAAATATGCAATCACATCCTCTGCAATTTGATTTTCTATATAAGATAAAAATACGATTTTATCCTTTTAATTCATCTTTATCATGTTTTCACTTTTTTTTGTTGGGTTGTTTTTACCTTTTAATTAATTATTGTGTTACTTAAGTCTCACAAAAATACATTCAGATGTATTTGAAAAATTAATTATTGTATGAAAAATGATTGGCAAACCTCAATTCATAGGCTCCATATAGACCACATGAGGTGGCAGAAGAGTTAACACCTATTTTACACTTTTCTGCATTTTTCGATAATTACTCCTCTTAATCAAGGAGTTAGTTATAATTGTTACTGATGTGGCATAATTTTTTGAATTTTTTAAAATCCAATGATTTTTGACAATTAATATTCTTCTCGCTTTTATTTTATAAGATGAAAAAAATTACTTGAGAGTGTAGTTGATAAGTTACACTCGTGGATCATCCAGATGGTCTAATATCTCGTCCAAACTTTGTCTTTGTGTTTTGATGTTTTTGCATGAATTGTACACAGTGCACGTAATCTTAGAAAAAAACATGACAAAGCCGGTGATTAAGGTTCTTTCTTTTTATTTTTTTCTGTTTGTAGCTTCTTTTTCCTCTCCACCTAAACCAAAATTTGTATTTTGGTCATATTTCTTGTTTTGCATTTGTTACATTTTTTTTATTATTGAATTTGGTGTTAGATGTTAAATCCATTTTTTGATTCATTCAATTTGCATTATTCCAAGGATTTATTACTTGTTTAACGCACAAAAAAAAACTTTTTTCCTGTTTGGTGAAACTGATTTAGCAAAAAAAAGCTTGAACCATGGAAAAGTATTCTTTTATCTTCCAAAATTTGTTACAGATATGTTTTTTTTATTATATAGAATTATGTTTCTTTAAAACCACCATTAAAAAATAAAGAAGCAATCTTTGGTATGGCTTTTGTTACAATTTTTTCTTGGATGTGTGTTTTGACATTTGATCTTAAATTATTTTACATTGACTTGGGTTGTGTAACATTCGAAAATTAGTTGCATTTCAAACTATTATTTTAGACTTATATACATTATTTTTTAAAAGTTAGTGATATGTTAATCAAATATAGACATACATTATTTCTGAAAGTCAGCTACATTTGTGGAATCTAACTGACTCTTAATTGTTATATATAACAAAAGTCAATTACATTTATAAATGTAACTGACTTTTAATACAATTTATTATTGAAATTAAGTTACATTTTATAAATGTAACTGACTTTTATTCTGAACTCTTGTTTTATACTGTGATTTGTGTTTTATTTATGCATTCATTGGAAAATTTTTTTTTCCATCAATCACAAATACTTTGTCTGATGATTTTAATTAAATAATTATCAAATTAACAATGTTTTAAAAAAAAGTTGATTATTTGCAAAATAAAATTCCGTCAATTTCAATGTTTTTGAATAAATGGGTTTCTTAAATGATTTCGTTTTTTAAATTTTTGTTTTTAAGAAACCCTAGAAGATTTGAATTTAGGTCTTGTTTTAATTTTTTTTTTTAATTAGTTTTGAAAAAACTGGATTTCCAAAATGGAATGAATTGATTTGTTTTTCGAAAAAAGTGGGGATGAGTTTAATGAGGGAGAAAAATGTGGGATTTAAATAAGGGTAATATTGTATTTTATATTTTTAACCTTTTTTTAAAGTCAAACAAGCAACCAATAAGAGAATGACACCTCATGATGCTTGTGAATGAGGCCTAAATAGTGGGGTCTGTGTAGCAGGACTCTTATTGTATAAGTTAATATTCATAAAATGATTTTTTCTATGGATATTTTGATAGTTGAAGGTAAAAAAAATAATTTTAAATTAATTTTGTCACATTTTAATGAAATAAAATATAATGACAAGGGGGTGTAAGTGTATGTTTTAAAACTTTAAGGGGTTAGTCCATAGGTTTTGACAACTTCGGAGGGTCTGAATGCATTTTAACCTAAAATAAATAACACATCCCAGACCCTCACAAAGTAACCTCCGTTTCTGCATTTTTTGGATCAACCAAAAAAGCCCCAATGAACGCCGTCAAAAAGTTCCTCTGTGTTGGACGGATCAAAGAGCAAAAAAGAGAAGGAAGTCTCCCACGAGAACCACCCTATGTTCCACATTGGGTCCAACTTGTGCGCCTTCACCCTCGCCGAGCTACGGTCGGTCACCCTTAACTTCTCCTCCTCGAACTTCATTGGTGAGGACAGGTTCGGACCAGTCTACAAAGGTTTTCTCGATGAGAAGCTTAGGCCGGGATTGAAGGCGCAGCCGGTCACGGTGAAGTTGCTGGACTTGGATAGGTTGCAAGGACACAAGGACTCAAGGAGTGGATGGTGACGATTCATTGCATTCCCTTGCGTTCATTTGATTTTGTTAAATTAAATTACATTTGTATAGTATTCTTATTGTATTACACGTGTATTACTGTGTTACACATGTAATAGGTCTTGTATCATTATATAAAGGGCTATGTCCCTCTCTTAATAAATTAGGTCATATTATTCTTTTTTCTCAAAAGTCTAACATGGTATCAGAGCCCCTTTAAGACCTCAAATAAATTTTTTTTTTCAAATCTTTGTTGAGATTCGACGTTTGTTACAACGTCGTTGTTCGCCGTCATCGTCGTCCGTGCGTGCGTGCATCCGTTGTTCGCGACGTCGTCGTCATCGTCATCATCGTCCGTGCGTCCGTGCTCATCCAAGCGGCAGCCCCGTCCGCGCCGCAGCAGATCCGCCTGGCAGATCCCGCTCGTCCGCGCGCAGCAGCCCGGCAGATCCCGCTTGAGCGAGCCTGGCAGCAGATCCCGTCCGCGCGTGAGACCCCGTCTGCGCGTGAGATCCAGCCCCGTCCACTCTCGGGAATCTCGTGAGAAATCCCGGCACATCCGGGAAAATCACGCGTGCCCATTCGCGGACTCGGTCGCCCAGCCCATCTGCCCGTCCGCGTGCAGCCCACGCGTGCCCGTTCGCGAACTCAGTCGCCCAGCCCATCTGCCCTTCCGTGTGCAGCCCGGCCCACCTGCCCATTCGCGGATCCGGTCGCCCAGCCCACTTGTTCGCGGTCTGGTCGCCCAGCCCTGTCCACCTGCCCAGATCCATCAGCAGGTGACGACCCGGATCCGGAAAGCTCCTCGACCCGGATCCATCTGCAGGCGCGACCCAACCCGTCAGAGACCGTCGTCCGTTACCGTCCGGGAGCCGTTAGTCGCCGTCCGTTTGCCGCCGGCAGTCGTCAGTCGCCGCTGGTCGCCGTCCACCGTCCGATCGCCGCCGGCCGCCGTCCAGTCGTCACTGGCCACCGTCCAGTGCCGCCGGTAGCCGTCCAGTCGCCGCCGGCCGCTGTCCAGTCACCGCCGGCCGCCGTCCAGTTGTCGCCGGCCAGTTTTTGTCCTGTTTCTTTTCTGGACCGTTACGACTTCGTTCGGACTCCGAATCTAGTCATCCAGCTACTCATTTTGTTCAGTTTTTCGTTGTCTACGCATTCGTGCATATTTCAGCTTCCTCTGAGATATTTCGATCATGTCTTCATCCGACAATGAAATTGATCCGAATCCCACGTTGTCGGTCAACACCTCTCTTCAATGAACTGTCCCTGTGGACTCATTTGAGTCATTTCGTGATGTTCTTCCGAGCTCGACTGACTTTTTTCTGAGCTCCGTGGATGATTGGCCGTCCTGGCGTGCCACAGTTAAGAGCACCCTCAGTCCACGTGACTTATTTGGACACCTTGATGGTACTTCTGTTGCTCCATTACCTGATGCTCCGACGTATGCCTTGTGGCGCAGACGTGATCAACGTGCCTCTTCATATGTGATTAACTCCGTTGACCGCTCTCTTCGAGCTGATCTCAGTGTATTCGATACGGCAGCAGAGTTTTGGACGTCTCTTCTTGAACGCTTTGTGGAGAAAAGTGGCGCCCGAGAGTATCAGTTACTTGCTGAGGTTCAGACTATTGTTCAGGGATATCTGTCTGTCACCAATCTATACAATCGCATGCGCACCTGTTTTCGTGAACTATGAAATCTTGAGCCAGGTCCACGTGCATCTCTAGCTGAGCGAGCTGCCTTTTGAGACCGTCGTGAACTCTACCAGTTTCTTATGGCTCTTCATCCTGAATACTCTGCATTGGCTGGACAGTTGATTCATCGAGATTCTTTACCACGCTTAGAGGTTGTTGTAGCGGAAATTGTTGCCGACGAGACTCGTCTTCGCACTATAGCGTCTCGACAGACTACTTCCTCGACCACGTATTCTGGAGTTCTGGCTGCTACCTCTCCTGCTGTTCCTCCTACAATCTCATCACGTTCTACAATTCTGTGTACGCACTGCAAAAGGTCAGGACATGCCATTAATAATTGCCGGGATCTTCATCCAGAGAAACACCAGGTTTCTCGTATGCCACTACAAGCTTCTCAAGGTCAAGGTCGTGGTCGTGGTCCGGTTTACCGTCGTCCTACTGCTGCTGTTGCTACCACCACTGCACCAGGTTTTCCTACCTCTGATCATATTGACACCTTGATCAATCAGCGTCTTGAGCAGCTTTTATAGCATCCATCTCGGTCTGAGTCTACTGCTCCCTCCGCCTTCTCTTCCACTCCGGGTACTTCTGTCTCTTGGATTTTTTTATTCTGGTGCATCCCATCATATGACACCTAATAGCTCTATACTTACTGCATGTTCACCTGCTCCTGTTCATTTGCCTCCGATTCATACTGCTGATGGTTCCACTTTAGCTATCACCCAGTGTGGATTTATCACCACCATCTCAGATCCCTCTGGTCGTCTTTCCATTCCATTTGTTTTACATGCGCCGGATCTATGCATGAACCTTATTTCCATTAGTCGACTTTGAGATTCTGGTCTGACCGTTTCTTTCACTTCCTCTGGTTGTTTTGTGCAGGATCCACACTCAAGGCGGAGGATTGGCGTTGGTCGTAGAGTCGGCGAATTGTATTTTGTGGAGTATTTGCATCTCCCTGTTCCAGATCCCTCTGTCTTCTGTGGTAGCGTCACTTCTAATGCCGATTTGTGGCATAAAATTTAGGTCATATCTCTGAGTCTCGCCTTAAAGGCCTTTTTGAGTCTGGTGTGTTAGGATCTACTTCTTTTTCTCCTTTGTCTGTGTGTGAGGGCTGTAAATTGGCCAAACCTGTGGCCTTACCTTTTAGTTCTAGTAATAATCAGTCCACCAGTGTTTTTGAGTTAGTGCATTCTGACATTTGGGGTCCTGCTCCAGTACATTATCTGAGTGGTTTTTCTTATTATATTAGCTTCATTGATGATTATGCTCGTTTTACGTAGATTTATTTACTACGTAATCGCTCTGAGGTTGCTCACATTTATGATGTTTTTAGCACCATGATTCACACCCAATTTCAGACTAGCATTAAAACCTTTCGCTCTGATTGTGCCAAGGAATTTATTTCTTCTACAATGCGCTCTCTGATTCAATCACATGGCACAATCTTTTAGCAGTTTTGTCCCTATACTCATGAACAGAACGGTATTGCCGAACGTAAACATCGTCACATTCTTGAGACCACTCGCTCTCTTCTACTGTCATCATCTATTCCACAGTATTTCTGGGCTGAGGCTGCCCTTCTTTTGTTCATCTCATAAATATCACTCCCTCTACAATTCTCTCTGGCATGTCCCCTCATGAACGCCTCTATTCTACACGTCCCAACTACAGTCGTCTTTGAGTTTTCAGTTGTACGTGTTATGTTCTTCTTCCTCCACATGCTCGTGACATGCTCTCTGCTCTGTCTGTTCGATGTGTTTTCTTAGGGATAAGTTTCGAGCATAAGGGGTATCGTTGTTATGATCCTGTGGGTCATCGTTTCTGGTTCGCTCGTCATGTCTCATTTGTTGAGGATGTTCCCTATTTTTCGTCTGCGTCCCGTGAGTCCACTTCTCCTACGTCTCCCTCAATTCAACCTTGTCCTGTTATTGAATCTCTTCCCCTTCCTGAATCACCTCCTAGTCCTTCCCTGGTTGAGCTTTTTCCGATAGAGTGTGACTCTCTGCCTTCCTCTTCCAATTCTACTGCAGATACTTCTCCTGGTGCTTCGCCTCCTGCGCCTGACGCCCCCCACCCGGCCGTGGATCCGAGTAGTGGCGCTCGCTATCCTCAGCGCGAGCGTCGTCCGCCTGCCCGTTTCAGTTTTGATAGTGGACCCCCTGATCAGTTTGGTTTTGCCACAGTCCGCTCTTATTCTCCACAACTTCAGGCCTTTCTTGCAGCTATTCATACACATCGGGAGCCTAAATCTTATCAAGAGGCAGTTCAGCACCCTGAGTGGCGACAGGCCATGGATGAGGAGTTTCAGACATTTCAGGAGACTCATACGTGGGATATTGTTCCTCTTCCCACTGGTGTTGAGCCTATCAGTTGTAAATGGATTTTTAAGGTCAAACATCGACCTGATGGATCCATTGAATGACACAATGCTCGTCTGGTTGCTCGCGGTTTCACACAGGAGTATGGGATTGATTATGAGGAGATTTTCGCCCCTGTTGCACAGATGACCACCGTTCGTACTCTTCTTGCAGTTGCTGCGACTCGTCATTGGCCGCTCCTTCAGAGGTGGTATACATGCACCCACCTCCTGGTCTTCGTACTCCTCCCCAGCATGTCTGTCGTCTCCGGCGTGCTATATATCGTCTTAAGCAGGCTCCTCGTGCATGGTTTGAGCGTTTTTGCAGTGTTATTCTATCGGCTGGGTTTGTTGAGAGCTCTCAGGATCACTCTTTGTTTGTGTGATCATCATCGCAAGGTCGGGTGATTCTACTTCTATATGTGGATGATATGATCATCACTGGTGACGACTCAGCTGGTATTACTCTTGTTCAGCGCCACCTCAGTACACTACAAGAAAACTCACTTAAGGCTGCGGTTTGAAACCGTCTCCAAAGATGGTCAAACTGGCCCCATAACATATCGTTGCGGTCCGACATCCGCCTTGACATCTAGGGTCGTATTAGGTTATTGCGGCGGTTGAAGTTTTTTTAGCAGCGGTTTATATGGAGACGGTTACCAAAACCGCAGCTGTAGAGTGGCCAGATTTATTTGATTTTTGTTTATTGCTGCGGTTTTCAAAAATCGCAGCTAATTGTTTTTCCAACATCCCTTTATGACAATTATTAAACCCTATTATAAAATTATTTCTAAATATAATTATCCATAAAGAGAAATAAAAATTATAAAAAATTTCAATAAAGACATCCATGAAAAGAAATAAATATTATATATGAAATAAGAGTACATAGTTAGACAATATCCAAAGTTACAAAAGAAAACCCACCAAAAAAAGTTACAAAGGAAATAAAGGACCAAATTTAAAGATTATATCTAGCGCGAAAAAAACTTAAATAAACTCTAGAACTGAGAGAGTTGACTAATTTGTTCTTGCATCTCTTGGATCTTTTCTTGTATCTTCTCTTTCATTGTCTCTTGGATCTTTTCTTGCATCTTCTCCTTCATTGTCTCTTGGATCTTTTCTCGCATCTTCTCCTTCATTGTCTCTTGCATTTTTTCTTGAATTTGTTGCATTTGTAGCATATGCTCATGTAGCGTTTGTTGCATTTGTATCGTTAAGATCGAAGCGAGCCTAATAATTGAAACACAAGGAAAAAAAATTTATTCATTGATAAACGAAAAAAGAAAAGTAATCTTTCTCATAATAAAATGTAAGAGATGAGAGTCTTCGCACCATCTCTGACCGGTTGATCAAGATCATTCCATTCTATTATGACCTCATCCTTCTTACAGCTTTAATATGCCGACATCATTGTTTTACACCCTCTTTTTGTGATAAAAGACATCCCATACTCATCTAAAAAATAAAAATAATAGTTAATACATATAAATACAAATTGTATTACAATGAAAAAAAACGTATTCCTTCAATTGATTACCTGGACATTGATTAGGAGAAGATACATCATGCATGTCCATATCCATCAACCAATAAAAATACCTACTATGCCATGAAAATAAATCAATTTGATGTTTTAATATTACATCATTTCAAAATTCATAGGAAACTATTCATATGTTGTTGAGATGAAAATCATCTCGGTGGTGGCCAAGAAAATTGTCCATCATACAAGTTTAAAGAAATAATTCACATAAATTCATCCCGTCATACAAAGTAAAAAAAAAACACCTCGTAAGAAATAAAAGAATCATGTGATTTTCATATCAAATTAGAGATTCAAGATTTCCAAAACAGAAAGAAAACCTAACCTTCTAATCGTTCCAAATCCGCTTACTAACTTCCATCCAATGCAAAGGAGAGAGACCTGGAAACAGAGACACGGAAACCCTCGGTCAAAAATTAGATATTCTGTAATTTATTTTGGTATTTTCGGAATCAAAAAAATTCCATCGAAATAAATTTTTTTTGAACTTCAAATCCTATAATTACCATATTCGATTATGAAAATTTAGTTGTTATATGAATCACATAAAAATCTAATCTAATATTTAAAATCTAAATATTTTCTAAATCTTTATAGATTTTTGGGGTATACAGATTTGAAAAATTTTAGATATTTTAAAAAATATTAATACTCACAACTGATTTTACACATTTAATTTAAAATGATTATGTAAAAGCTAATAGTGAATTGAAAATTTTTCCAACCGTGTAAATGCAAGATTATCTTTCAAATATCCATCAAAAAATTAGTTTTAATCATTTTACATTTTGGTATAAGATATATAAATATAAATTGTATAATTTTACAACAACAAAGTAAAAAATATTTATTATTGTATTTTCGGAATTAAAAAATTCCATAAAAATAATAGATTTTTTTGAAGTTGATATATAATTTTTTAAGTTCATTTGAAAATGAAAATATATTAATTTATTTTATGCATTATCTCATCATATTATGATAATGGATAATATGAGACCAATAATATCGAGATTACATTCACATATTTGAGTGGAGAAGAAAAAAAACTTACCTGATCTTCTAGGAGGAGCTCTATGGATAATGTGAAGATGGAGCTAATGTGATAGAAGAGGGAGGAGTTAGAGAGAGAGATGGATTTTCATATTGGAGGGAATGATTTTGGATTTGGATTTTGTGGGATTTGAAGAGTTTTTCATAGCAATGAATAAAATTTAAAACTGCAACAATCAATGTGCCTAATTTTCTTATGTCAAATTTGTCAAAACCGCCCCATTAAGTATAATCACAATCCCTTAATTTCGGGTGAACTTTTTAGCGATGTGGCGGTTTTAAAACAACCGTAGTAATATGTTAATTATAGAGGCGGTTTTCATAAATCGCAACCATATAAAACGCCACTATATCCCACTTTTCTTGTAGTGGTAGTCAGTTTCAGATGAAGAATCCCGGTACTCTTCGCTACTTTCTAGGGCTAGAGATTGCTCAGAGTAAGCGGGGGATTCTTCTCTCTCAACAGAAGTACACAGCAGATATTATTGATCGTGCCGCTATATCTGACATTCGCCGTGCTGACACACCACTTGAGCTTCATGTAAAGCTACGTCCTACTGATGGTGAGCTGCTTCCAGATCCTACACGATACAGACAGATCGTGGGACAGCTAGTGTATCTCTGCATTACCAGACCTGATATTGCTCATGCAGTCAATATAGTTAGTCAGTTCGTCTCTGCTCCTTGTTTGGTTCACTATAGTGCTCTCATAAGGATCCTTAGATACTTACGTGGGACTATTACCAGATCACTCTATCTGTCATCATCTTCATCGCTGGTTCTTCGAGCTTACACTGACGCTGATTGGGCAGGAGATCCGACTACTCGTCGATCCACTACTGATTTTTGCATATTTCTTGGAGACTCTCTTATTTCCTGGCGCAGCAAGAAACAAGATGTTGTTTCTCTTTCCAGCACAGAAGCTGAGTATCGAGCTATGGCCATCACGACCAAAGAGATTGTTCATCTCAGACGTCTCTTGGTCGATCTTGGAGTTGATGTTACAGGTCTGACTCCATTTTACTGTGATAATCGGAGTGTTATTCAGATTGCTAGCAATCCAGTTTTTCATGAGAGGACTAAGCATATTGAGATTGATTGTCATTTTGTTCGTCAGGACTTCCTTGCTCAGAGACACTGACGCTTCCGCACATTTCCTCTGCTGAGCAGATCGCAGACTTCTTTACGAAGTCTCATCCAGTTCCCAGATTCTTGTCTCTCATTCGCAAACTCACGTTGTTTGATCCACCTTGAGTTTGAGCGGGGGTGTTAAATTACATGTATATAGTATTCTTATTGTATTACACGTGTATTACTGTGTTACACGTGTAATAGGTCTTGTATCATTATATAAAGGGCTATGTCCCTCTCTTAATGAATTAGGTCATATTATTCTTTTTTCTCAAAAGTCTAACAGATTTCATGTTGTCTTAGAGTCCGTTTAAAAACACAGATTGAAAAATAGTTTTTGAAATAAAACTGCTTTTTACCTTAACTTTTTTTGAGATTTTTTTTTAAAAATTCAGGAATCAATATTTCAAAGGAGTTTAATGTTTGGTAGAGAAAGTTGATTTTTAATTAAAAAAATCAATTTTGACAAAAAATTATTGTTTTTGAGCTTTTCGAAACACGGATTTCGAGAGAAAAATTAAAAGGAATCTAGCTTCCGATTCTATAAAAAGTTGTCCCGTTTGACTGCACGATTTTAGCTTTTCATTTTTTTCAAAATGCGAAATCCGTTTTAATCGTGCAACCAAACGGTGCCTTAGTTTTTTTTTGGTATTTTTGATTGCTTTTTCAGGCCGAGGTGGTCATTCTTGGCCAGTTGAGCCATCCCCACCTCGTGAAGCTTATCGGGTACAGCTACGAGAACCAGCACCGCCTCCTCGTGTACGAATTCATGGCTCAAGGGAGTCTTGTTTAACGGGTGGGAACTTGAATTGTGTTTTCAAACAATGAAAAAGTCTTCCACGAATTTCAAGCCTAAAAAGTTGATTCTAAAGTACAACAATCAAATGATTCAGGCAGAATACTCCTCTTCCCAGATGCCATGGGTGACAAGATTGAAGATCGCCATCGGGGCCGCCAAGGGACTTCAGTTCCTCCACGAGACTGACAAAACCGTCATCCACCGGGATTTCAAACCCTCCCCAAGTTTCCAACACAACATCCTCTTGGATTCGGTGAGTTCATCCTCTTTCAACCCCCGTTTAAAACTTTTTTTTTTATAAAAGCTAGTCTCAACCAGTTTTGGTGACTTTACAATTGGTTTCATAATGGGGCTTTAGTATCAATGCATAGATTTCGTTACTGATTTTATTTGAAACCTTTGTTTTACAGGACTACGAAGAGAAGCTCTCCGATTTCGGGCTCGCGAAATATGGTCCAGAAGGCGACGACACCCACCTTACAACCCGCGTTACGGGCACGCATGGCTACGCTGCACCTGACATGACCTGTACGTTCACTCTAAAAAATGTTTTCAAAAGCTCACACTATCACATAAAAAGCTTTTGAATTCTAAACCTCACTTCCATTGAAAAATGCAGGTCATCTGACCGCAAAGAGTGACATATATAGCTTTGGAGTTGTCCTTCTGGAGCTCCTGACAGGAGGCAGCCCGTGGACAAAAACCGCCGGCGCCCGAACATGGAACAAGACCTCGTCAAGTGGGCGAGGTCGTACGTCATGACCCCTGGAAGCTCGACCGGATAATGGACCCAAGCATGGAAGGCCAGTACTCCGCAAAGGGGGCTCAAAAGGCAGCCGCAATCGCCTACCAGTGCCTGAGTCACAAACCCAAATGTCCACCGTGGTTAAGACGCTGGAGCTGCTCCTAGACCTGAATGACATGCCTTCTGAGTCGTTTGTATCGACGGTGGAGAATGGGTATACCAAGAATAAGAAGGGCGTCGGGAAGGCGCAGGAGGATGAAAGGGGAGCCGATGATGTGAAAAGAGAGGATGTGAAGGAGGAAACGGTATGAACTGTTGAAATATGACTGAGACTACAATAGAACTTCGAGTCACGTTACAGAGTCGCTCTCCTTAAGACAATATTTGCCCCCAAACAGTGTGCAAAGGGTTGCTGCAAATTCGTCTCTAGGATAACTCGAAGTGTTATTCCACCAGCGTTTGCACCAACCATGATGGATCGAATACTGAAGAAGAACCCAAGTAAATCAAGACCTCTGTATTAGGTTCTGCAGAAACCCAACACAAGAAACTTTAAAGAAAAAGAGGAAGCTTGTTTGATGAATTCGAAGTGATTTGAATGGTTGAATTTCATGTCTATTAATAGACACAGGAGCACCCTTTCAAGGCATCCCATGAGGCTTAACCACCTCCAATCTGGACCGTTAGATCTTCAGTTACAAGATCGACGGTCCAGATCGATCACCATCCGATGCACCCTTTTCGATTGCACCCCTTCGATCAATGTAACCGATTCTTGATCGATCCAACGGTGTACGTTGCATCGGACGGGTCCACCATCTGGACGGTCCAGATCGCATCTGATGGAACGATCTCCACCGTTTGATTAGCCAAAAAGAAAAGGCTCCAGCTCCTAGCGACGATGCGCACGTGCGAAGTGCCAAGTGCGCCAACAAAGCGCCACATTGCGCCCATCGCACACGCGCACGCGTGCGCGTGTGCGGACGGTGCTAAAGCACCGTGTGCATAACACCTTACCATTCCTAAAGTAAACATTACTTTATACACACCTCACTTTATATAGTGCCAAACTTTTTCCTCTTTAACCGATGTGGGACTAAAACCCAACTTAAAGTTACAAACAAAAACCCAAGTTACAAGACACATGAAATACATTTTGAAAAACCTCTAACAATCCCCCACCATTTTCAAAATTTACATGACACTAATTCTTGATTTACTTGATAGTCTTATGCTTCAGTGAGGGGTGTCTCGCGACTTGAACCGATCACCTAGCGATGCACATCAAAGTCAATAAGGATTGCTTGGTAGACTTGTCTTTGAACCAACGATCCTGTATAACCAACCGGACATGCATTACACATAAAACAATATATCTTCAGTATTCAGAAAAACCGACACATGGATTGGCCTTGTGTCCATATCCTGTTTCATGAATGTTTTAGAATTCAAGCCCATTGAATTCATAGGAAGCGGCACCACCTCCACACTCATATAGGTAGGTTATCAAGAGTACCCCTGTAACTTTAGTACTCTAATAAAAATGAAACCTATTAAGAGTTAAACTCATCCTCCTTCCTTGTCATTACAGGTTCCAAGCACTTTACCCAGGGATGACATAAATTAAGTGCTTGCAATCACAACATATGATGTACTTTGCTCATTGAACTCAAGAACTTGATGTTTCAAGTTTTGAGTTGAGTTTCCATCAAGAGTGATTCTATATGGGCTTAAGTCCCATCCCCTTTGATGTTTTCCACACCAAATCCCTTGCAAGTCCTTTTGTTAAAGGATCAGCCAAGTTTTGACTTGACCGCACATAATCAATGGTGATGACACCATCAGTAATCAGTTGCCTGACATAACTGTGTCTAAGTCCTATATGTCTGGACTTACCATTATAAATCTGGCTATAAGCCCGTGATAGTGTTGCTTGACTATCACAATGCAAAGAGATGGGTGGCATGGGTTTTGGCCACACATTAATTTCCAGAAGTAGGTTTCTCAACCATTCTGCCTCTTTGCTAGATGATGCTAGAGCCACAAACTCAGCAGCCATTGTTGAGTCTGTAATACATGTCTGTTTCTTGGATCCCCAGGAGATAGCTCCTCCTCCAAGTGTAAAGATCCAACCACTCGTTGATGAGTGATCCTCACGGTCAGTTATCCAACTGGCGTCTGTATACCCTTCTATAACCGAAGGATATCCACTATAGATTATTCCATAATCCATAGTTTTCTTCAAGTATTTTAATACTCGATCAATAGCATGCCAATGCACACTACCCGGGTTACTAGTATATCTACTAAGTTTCCCCACTGCAAAAGCAATATCAGGTCTAGTACAAGTCATTGCATACATTAAACTCCCAATCACTCTAGAATATAATAATTGATCAACAGCCCTACCAGTGTTAGGATACAATTTCACTTGTGGATCAAAAGGTGTAGACATGGGTTGACAATCGAATCTATTGAATTTCTTCAAAATTTTCTCAATGTAATGAGACTGGGTAAGGATTAATTGGTTGTTATCCCTCTTAATCCTAATACCCAAAATAACATCAGCAATGCCCATATCTTTCATATCAAAATTAGATGACAAGAAATTCTTTGTAATTTCAATAATATCTAGGTTAGTACCAAAGATAAGCATGTCATCTACATATAGGCATATGATCACACCTTTACCACCAGAAAATTTGCTATAAACACATTTATCAGATTCATGTATCCTAAAACCATTTGATATCATAATCCTATCAAATTTTTCATGCCACTGTTTAGGAGCTTGTTTAAGACCATAGAGTGATTTAATGAGTTTACATACCTTATTTTCTTGACCTTGTACAACGAACCCTTCCGGTTGCTTCATGTAGATTTCTTCATCCAACTCTCCATTTAGGAAAGCAGTTCTAACATCCATTTGATGTATTTCGAACTTATAGATGGAAGCAAGGGCAATTAATACTCTAATTGTGGAGATCCTTGCAACCGGTGCATATGTATCAAAATAATCGATACCCTCCTTTTGAGTAAACCCTTTGGCCACTAACCTGGCCTTAAATTTTTCAATTGTTCCATCGACCTTCATTTTCTTTTTGAAAATCCATTTACAACCAATCGGTTTGGATCCAGGAGGCAAGTCAACAAGAATCCAGGTTTTATTCCCCATAATTGAATCCATCTCATCATTAATTGCCTCTTTCCAAAAGGCAACATCTTGTGACTTCATAGCCTCCTCAAAGGTCAATGGATCAGATTCCATATTTAATGAAATCATTGTTTGTTTACAATGAGATTCCCTTGTTCCTTCCACTAGGTAAACAATGAAGTCAGGACCAAAAGATTTCTCAATCCTAGTCCTTTTACTTCTCCTTGGTTCAATGGGTTCACTAGGTTCATTTTCTTTATTGGAAACCAAAGACTTTGGTTCCTCATCCCGATTTGATCTCGGAATAGTATTGAACCTATTTTCATAGAATACTGCATCACGAGACTCTATGATGGTATTTACTTCCACTGAACTATTTTGTTCAATTACCATGAACCTGTATGCCTTACTGTGTAGGGCATAACCAAGGAATACACATTCGATTCCTCTTTCTCCCAATTTCTTCCTTTTGGGATCCGGCAATCTTACAATTGCCCTACAGCCCCAAGTTCGCAAGTAACTTAGATTGGGCTTCTTATTTTTCCACAGTTCATAAGGAGTTACATTGATCTTTTTGAGAGGAATTCTATTTAGAATATAACATGCAGTCAAAAGAGCCTCCCCCCAAAAACCATGAGTAAGACTAGAATTAGAAAGCATAGCATTAATCATTTCAGTTAAAGTTCTATTCTTTCTTTCAGCAACTCCATTTTGTTGAGGTGTATATGGTGCAGTTAATTCATGAATAATACCCACATCTTCACAAAAATCTGGAAAATGAAATTCACCACCTCTATCGGATCTAAGCCTTTTTATTTTAACATTACATTGATTTTCGACTTCTGTTTTAAAAGTTTTGAATTTTTCAAGAACTTCATCTTTTGAATGCAAAAGATAAACATAACAGAATTTTGAAAAATCATCAATGAATGTTACAAAATATTTTTTACCTCCTCTAGTAGGGGTAGCATGCATGTCACATACATCAGAATGAATTAATTCAAGTAAAGATGTGGATCTCTCTACTTTATGAAAAGGCTTACGAATTATTTTTGTTTGCATGCACACTTTACATTTTCATCCATGTCATTTTCATACTTAGGAATTAAATCTAATTTAACCATATCATCCAATTTCCTAGTATTAACATGTCCTAATCTTGCATGCCATAAAGAAAGAGAGTCAACCATATAAGCAGAAACATTCACTTTATTGATATTGAGTTTGAACATTCCCTGGTACAAATAACCCTTCCCAACAAATATTCCACCCTTGGACAGAACAAACTTGTCCGACTCGAAGACTAACTTGAAGCCATGTTTATTCAGAAGGCTTCCAGATACAAGGTTTTTTCTAACATCAGGTACATGACATACATCAGTGAGAGACAAGACTTTTCCAGAAGTGAATTCAAGATCCACCTTCCCTTTGCCTTTGATGATGGCAGTAGAGGAGTTCCCCATATAGAGAACTGATCCTTCACTCACTGGTTCATAAGTGGTGAAGAGGTTCTTGTCGTTGCAGATATGTCGTGTCGCACCCGAGTCGATCCACCAGTCTCCACCATCTTCGAGCATGTTAACCTCGGATATAACAGCCACAAATTTTTCTTTGGCCTGATCTGGTGCCTTTGGTTGATCTGGTGTATTTTGCTTCTTCTTGAAATGACGGCAGTCTTTCTTGAAGTGGCCTGGTTTTCCACAAAACCAACATTCAACCTTCTTCTTCTTTGGGTCCGCGTTGTTGGGCTTGTTGTTCTTCCCTTTACGCTTGTCTTTGTTGGGCTTTTGCCATCCTCCACCACGTGGACCTTGGGAACTTGAGTCCCCTGTTCATCTTTACTCTCCTGTAGCCTCGTTTCTTCTTCAACTCGAAGATGTTTGGCTAACTCCTCCAGAGTAAGATCTTCCTTCTGGTGCTTCAGATTCTTTTTGAAATCTTTCCAAGAAGGGGGCAACTTGTCTATTATAGAGGAAACTATAATAGACTCATCCATATTCATATTCTGTTGTCGAAACTGACTAAGAATATGCTGGATCTCATGGAATTGTTCAATAACAGATTTGGAGTCAATCATATTATAACGCATGAAATTTCCAACAAGGAACTTCTTACTTGTAGCGTCTTCAGCGAGGTATTTGGACTCCAGAATCTCCCATAACTCCTTCGCAGTCTCCACATGTTGGTACACATCAAACAGTGAGTCGGAGAGTGCATTGAGGATGTGACCCTTGCAGATGTAGTCATCCATCTCCCACTTGGTCCTTGTTCGAGACTCGTTGAGAGTCTCATTCTCTTGCTCCTTTGGATACGCCGTCTTCAGTACGTACACCACTTTGAGTGTGGTGAGGAGGAAGTGCAGTTTCTTCTGCCAGCGTCGGAAGTTCCCACCATCGAAACGCTCCAGTTTCATGAAGTCTTGAGTCATTTGTTGCACAGAACGAGCCATTGAATATTGTCTTAAGATTGTTGAAAATGACTGAGACTTCAATAGAACTTCGAGTCGCGTTACAGAGTCGCTCTCCTTAAGACAATATTTGCCCCCAAACAGTGTGCAAAGGGTTGCTGCAAATTCGTCTCTAGGATAACTCGAAGTGTTATTCCACCAGCGTTTGCACCAACGATGATGGATCGAATACTGAAGAAGAACCCAAGTAAATCAAGACCTCTGTATTAGGTTCTGCAGAAACCCAACACAAGAAACTTTAAAGAAAAAGAGGAAGCTTGTTTGATGAATTCGAAGTGATTTGAATGGTTGAATTTCATGTCTATTAATAGACACAGGAGCACCCTTTCAAGGCATCCCATGAGGCTTAACCACCTCCAATCTGGACCGTTAGATCTTCAGTTACAAGATCGACGGTCCAGATCGATCACCATCCGATGCACCCTTTTCGATTGCACCCCTTCGATCAATGTAACCGATTCTTGATCGATCCAACGGTGTACGTTGCATCAGACGGGTCCACCATCTGGACGGTCCAGATCGCATCTGATGGAACGATCTCCACCGTTTGATTAGCCAAAAAGAAAAGGCTCCAGCTCCAGCTCCTAGCGATGATGCGCACGTGCGAAGTGCCAAGTGCGCCAACAAAGCGCCACATTGCGCCCATCGCACACGCGCACGCGTGCGCGTGTGCGGACGGTGCTAAAGCACCGTGTGCATAACACCTTATCATTCCTAAAGTAAACATTACTTTATACACACCTCACTTTATATAGTGCCAAACTTTTTCCTCTTTAACCGATGTGGGACTAAAACCCAACTTAAAGTTACAAACAAAAACCCAAGTTACAAGACATATGAAATACATTTTGAAAAACCTCTAACATGAACACCATGGTGAAAATGCATAATCAGATAATAGGGTGGGTTTCTTAAATATTGGTGTGGATGTAACCGTCCCCTATATCTAAATGTCACTGATGAAGGATCGGTTGAATTAGCCCAAGGCCCAATGTCCCCTCACATATTAGAGGTTTTACTTAATATTATCACAGAAATAAGGTTTTACGTAATATTATCTCACAAGAGTGCTCTTACACCCAGTTCTTTTTTCAGCCCCAATAACAACTCTATATGCATTGATAGAAAGTTAACGAAGCATATACTCACATTAACAAGATATATGCGTATATGCACCGATATAAATTTTTAACATTTTCTATAAATGCATCTATGCAATTCATTGTAACATATGCTTCATTTTTTATAAAAGCATTTATCTCATTGGATGAGGTACACTATTTTTTAAAAATTCTAAATATATATAGACTGGAATTAGGACTGGAAACAAGACTGTACGTAACATTATCTCATAGATAAATCATCGCAATCTTATCTCCATCAATACACTCCATGAACTGTTTGCCAAACACATCTCTGTCCATAGTGTAATTTAAGTGTTCTCCATACACAAATGTCACTTGAAAAACTATATCTTCATCCACGGCAGCTTTAATTGTTCATAAACCATAAACAAGTTGAGGCAAAGACAAGTGGATTCATAAGGCCTATTTGCAGTGGTATGAATTAGTATATTAAACAAATGGATTCAAACACAAACACTCATTAATTTAGCATATTTTAATTGATTCCACACAAAGTAATGCATGCCATAAGCATTCAATGTACATTTGAGTGAATAACTTCATAACAGTGAATAAGATAAAGATTGTACCACATATATTCCTGCAAGGATTTGATTTTCATGACAGTCAACTAATCTAATACCATACACTATAAATGGCCATTAAAAGTTAAAACAACAATATAGGCAGGTAGGATGCACGTCTATTCACATAGCTTCAGCATTGAATAATTACTCCCCAGCATGTTGATATTGATTTTCATTCAAAAAAACCATTCTACATGATTAGTTTCTTCTAAAAAGTGCAGTACTATTCAAAAACTTCACTGATTGAAAACCTTTGCCAAATAATAGAGGTCTTCATGGGTCATCATATTTTTCTATCAAAGATATTATGGAATTAAAATATCAGACACATTCAACTCTACTAGAGACAACAAAAGAGGACTGCATAGATGAAATGGGTCTGCAATTATTCACATAATGAGATTATATGACCATTTCAGGTATACTTTTTGGGATGATTTTCAAAGGAAAATTGTCAGATGGGGAGATTATGCTGAAAAAAAAAAGAAAAAGACACTCTCACAGATAGCTCCCAAAGCTTCCAGATTTTGGAGAAAAAAAAATATATCAACATTATATTGAAACTTCAGTTTAATAATCCTAAACAAGATTTATAATGCGAAGAGCACTCTTAACTACTTGGGGCATATCTTACCTGTTGATGCAATAAGCCCTGAACCACCAAAATCTGAATTTGGATGAAAGGAGTAATGCCGAGGAGGGGACATAGGAAGAGAGGTAGGTTTTTTTTTTTGAGATAGTCATTCGGGCAAAACTATTCTCACTACCATACTTAATTTTCCCACAACTCCAAATTACCAAAAAACCAGATTTTGTTTTTCATAAAAAGTTCATTAATCCCACTATCCTAACACTTCCCACCACCCTATAATAGATCCATCAATTCCACTGCCCAACATTTCTCACCTCCCCATCACAAATCAAGTAACAAAGCTCACCACCCAAATCAAATGAAAATCCCATGATTATGAAATGATTTACATATTGTTTATCTATATCTTGTACAATAAAGATTTCGAAATGATTTACATATTGTTTAAAGTATACAACCATTTATTTGTTGTGGAAAATATTATAAAATCATTTGACAGTCATTGTCAACCATTTAGTCAACCTTTTGAGAGGCCTTCTATCGAGGACACTCACTGGCTTGACATTGTTGTGTCAGTCAACCGTGTTCTATAACATTCGACACTTTCTTTGTCAACCATTTATGGTTTCATTCGATAGCTTTTCTATCGACTAGTTTTTACTAGGTTGATACTGAACCTTCTAACCTGCAATTTTCAATGACACATTTTCCCATACATTTTCAAAACTTTTAAATTCACTTACACATTACATATTCACATTTACTAAAACACATTCATCACATCATAATCCATATATCCACATGGAGTACCACATTCGCATTTACTAAAACACATTGTTTTGGACATGTGAACAACAAAAAAACCCTTGCATACTTCTTGCTTGTCTTCTCTTCTTCTTCCACCTCTCCCTCATCCTCCAACACGGTAGGGTGAAGATGACACAATGACAAGGAGACAGCGAAGGATGTCACCACGATGGTACGGAAAAGAGGAGAGCATCATGCAACCAATCGAAGGGAGGAGGAGAGCTCGAGGAGATCAATCGCAGAGGCGATCACAAAGGCACAGGGAAGAGGAGAGCATGGGCGATCGGAGGGAGAGAGAGGAGAGAAACACACCCTCACACAGAGAAAATATGAGAAAGAGAGGTGGTGGGATTAATTGATCGTATGGTTCACATATAAAGGGTAGTGAGTTTAAGGAAAATAAAAAGTAAGGGTTGTGGGATCAAAGGGGTGATGGGATCTAAAAACTGGGTAGTGGGTCTGTCGGTACCCTAGTCATTTTTGTCCCAGAAGCATATAGTAGTCTTTTTGTCATCCCAAGTTAAGTTAACCCAGCAATAGGTTAGTAAGGATAATGGAAGGTTATTCGTATTTCACATTACACTTGATGGAGACATGGAGTTGTATAGACATTCAGACATTTGAAGGGTCGATCTAAATATCCGCTATTTTGTAGGGGGTGGACGCATTTTTCCCTTAAATTAAGCCCAAAGCATGAATTCTAATCAATAAAAAAAACAAAGTAGGACAAGTGGACAAGAGGGAAGGTGCTCGTGATGAGTTTAATGTTCACAAGTACAGTGGAAATGTTTAGAATTATTTTTCAGATAGAAGAGTTCATCTAAATATTCGTGTGGATAGCAACATAAACTATTTTAGAATAGATAATTATTCTAACATAAATAAAGAATAAGACATTTTTTGTTTAATTTTAAATTATTCTAGCTTGGAAAATGGAATAAAGAAGATTTTGTTATTAGGTCGACCATTGATAAGTTATGGATAAAATGTGATAAGTTGTGGATAAAAAATTATAAATTATAAAATGATTTTTTATTTTTAAGTCCCTATAAACCTTAAAATTTAGTGATCGATCCCTCACTTATTCATATTTTGTTTTTAGTTCATATATTTAAATGATATGTTCCTTTTAGTCTTTGAGATGGATTTATCCCTAAATTATTTGGTTTTCTTTTTAGTACTTGAGAGGGACTAAAAAGAAACATATCATTTAAATCTAGGGATTTAAACCAAAATATGAAGAAATGAGGGATCGGTCCCTAAATAGGTACGTTTACAGAGACTGAAAATTAAAAAACCCATTATAAAAATTGATTGAACACATGACCCTTTATTTATAAGAGGTCAATGATGGGTGATTTGACATATGAATCTCTTATACTAGCAAAATAAACTTGCATTAAATAACTTTCTGACGGTCTTTATTGCCACCCCTTCAACTACTCAATCCACCCCTTGAAAAAATCAACAATATTATTAAATGGAGAGGAACCCACCCCGCATGAGCCCTTTGTCTGGTCTTGTTTCAGAAGCTTTGAAAGTGGGATTTTCCGAGAATGATCTCAGCATTGAGGCTTTTGAAAGAAATTGGTGGGGAGTACTTATGAATGGAGGCCAAACCACCACTAGGATTGTCCTCTAACGCCCCCTCCCATAAGCCACTGAGAACTCGAATCTGACCCACCACCACTAGGTGTCTTTGTTTTGATCCGGATGGAAGACGCATGAATGGAAGATGTGGTACCTTGTCCTTGCAGGGTATGGGGGAGATGGCCACGGAGAAGAGGAGAAGGCGTCGGTCATTGGGGGAGGAGCACAAGCAGTGCTATATGGGTTTGAAAGGTGTTATTGTTCTCTTTTTATTTATTGTTGGGGTGGGTTCATAGTTTTAAAAAAACGGGTGCGTTTGGTTGCGCGATTGCAAAACTGATTCTGCAGGAATCTGCGATTGCATACCTGATTCTGCAGGAAGCTCACTTTCTCAGCTTTTTGAAATCGCAGCTTTTAGGCACTATTTGCCTGCAATCGCTGGATTTAAAACTGCGATAACAAAACTGTTTGGTTGCGCGATTACAAACGCAGCTTCCTGTAATCGCAATCGCAGCGCAATCGCGCAACCAAACGCAAGTGTGGGTTGGATAAATACAAAAATCGAAATTATGGTCCATTTATGTTGAGAGGAGGATCACAAAATCATCTACATAACTACCATACAAAGTTTCACTATTAGCTTAGCTTAAGTTCTTACATCGATACTTACACCAGGACCCATGTCAATAAACAGGACATCCTTCAACCACGATATCCTTCGCGGTCGGACAGGTAGCCAAACGGCATCCATCCAAGTTGTTCCCCCACCATTTGAGGCTCACGTTCTCCAGCTCCAAGAACACGTACAACATAACTCCCATGAAGGCCAGACCGGAGTCCAGAGCTGCCGAGAGAACGTAATTGTGTCTCTGCCACCAATTATGCCGATACCGATAAACCACAAAGCCAGAGAGGAAGCCACAGATGATCCAACTAGTGTAGTTGACGGCCGTGGCCGGGGGAATGTTTGCGGTGGCACCAAGCAATATAGGCATGTGAACAAGTGATATCCAATGTTGGTTCGGGAAGGCTTTATGTGCCATCCACACAAGGAGGGGAGCGATTGCACCGAAAAGGAAGAACCAATTGATGGCTGTGTAGGTGCCAAGGTCCCCAAAGATTCTGCGCGGGCCAATGAGGCCCCATACAACGGACCCGTCATAGAAGACGTGATCACTCGGACAGGTCCACGGGCTGTTCTCAGGGAGCAATGCCCTGTTGCAGATGTTGGGGATGGTGTCCATGAGCCACCAAGCCGTTCCCAAATCCACCAAGGCTGCGATGACTGTCCCCACCACCTGATTGAATTTCCATCAATGCCAATTGAAGCAAAGCATCTTTTATGGTGGCTTCTCTTACCTGTGCCATGAACATCGTCCTGGGTGGGATTTTCATGTAGTGACCGAGCTTCAAGTCTTGCAAAAATATCACTGCCCTTCTCATGCTTGTGTAACCATACACCCTGAAGCACATATTTGCGACGGGGCGGCCAGGATACAAGTACCCCATGATGTACTCTGTGATGACGTTCAAGTTCGGTGTCTGATTCGTGGTGGCGGTTATGATTCCCATGGGTAGAGTGAAGACGACGGCGAGCGCGCACGCCAACAAGACACCCCACCATGGAAGTTGAAGCTGGTCGTTGTAGTGCTCGCAAGCGAAGATGGTGAAAGAGATAGTCACAAGGAGGATGCACTGGAACCACCACTGGGGAACTTGCTTGTAGACTCTAATCAGTCTGGTGTGAACGTCCATCTTCTCCTTTCGGAAGGCGAACTTGCTCATCTCCCATATCTCCCTGTTATATATCAACAACCATGGAAGCCTCAGCTTGTATGATAATTAGTACTTGCAAAGTTTTTTAATTACCTTCCATGAAACAGGGCAACATGAGATATGGTTGCGGTAAGTGATGCGAAAATGAAGCCATAAGTGATTGCAAAGAATGTGCTCAGATAGAGAGGTCCCTCCCTCTCGTAGGCCTGCACATCAAGGTGGAAATTTGAGTTGATGATGCTCGATATGTTGTACTTCTGTCCCGAAGACATGAAGAGGCCATCGGAGAATATGGGGAAGCGCTTGGCCTTGTAGACATTGAGCCAGTACATGATGGGTGTTATGACATACGTCATAATCATGAAACCAGCAGCGACATTTGCGGTGGCGAACCACGGACTCGCGAGAGGGCTCCTGAGATAGGCAGATATGGTGGACCAATCTAGGCCTATTGCGCCGATGCCCAGGCCGTGGAGGCCTGAGCCCAATTGGTGGACAACAACGGAGTGGGGGAAAATCCAACAGATCCATGAGAGGGAGGTGAGCATCGGGAAGAGGTAGCCGGGGAATGTGTAGTAGGCGAAGCTGCAAATGAAGGCGATGAAGAAGAATTGGTTCTTGGTTGTTCCACCCTTTCGTCTTTCTTCCTTCTCATGCAGAACCCTACAATCACAATCAATGTCATCAATCTCGCAATCTTTGTGGTGGTTGTCCTTCGTATTTCTTCCTCTGAAAAATCGTGATGAACAAATAAAGGTGGGACATGCAGACATAAAAGCCACGAGTCTTGTTATACTTATAGTATTTTACAGTTTCATCCACTTCGATAGCCACTCATACTCACTTTAATAAGATATATACATAGTTAGAATATTTTTACACATTTTATAATTTAGTCCATATAATTAATTGGAGTACACTTCATTTTTTATAAAAATATATATCTTATTTAATTAAATATATATTATTTTTAAAAAATAAAACATATTACGGACTATATTTGAGGTTGAATTTAACATTTTTCCTAAAGACATTTATGTGAGAAATGATTTTGTATCAAACTCTTCATGTTTTCATACAAGGAACCCAAGTGAGGATTTAGATAATCGAAGCCTTAAAATCATCTCTATTTTTATTAAAAGAACGATCATCTTAACAATCGAATTTATACTTCTGCTTGTAGTCTCGTATATTTTAATAATACAATGAGATATAAACATATTTAAAATAAACATGTAATTTTTCATTATATAATTAATTAAAATATATACTTAATTCTAATGAAGATATCTGATTCAGAAAAAAAATCAAAATATGTAAGGCTTGCGTGTGGGCTAAGAATCGGACTATCTCTAACAATCTAACATCATCCTTGTCTTTTTTTATCACTGATACACTCAGTCCATTTTGCAGTCATATACGCTATGATAACGTAGTATATACTGCGCTATCATAATATATGTGGTTCTATCATAGCATATGGCACAATTTTTTTTTGAAAAAAATACACTAATGTATTTTAGTATATACAAGCATGCACTTCATTTAGAAAGGTGTATAATTTAAAAAATATATATCAGGTATGAACTGCAATTAAGATTGCTGATATTATTTTCCTTTTTTTTAACTGTGAACCATAGCTACCTCAATTAAGCATTATTAACTCAATAAAACAACAGGCCTGAAGAGCAAGAAAAGACATAGCAAACAGACAAACAAGAAAAGGAAACCCGTTGCCTGCTAACATCATCCTTCTAAAACAAAACATCATCCTTCTAAAAACTAGTTATATGTACGGACCGGGTTAGATTGAACACACATTGAATAATTTGATGGTCCAACACGATCATAATCGTCTGATCTTGTTGAGTCATTATGATTGAGATATTCTTTCAGATTTTAAAATTAAATTACGATTAATTAAATCCTAACATTTTTTTTTTAGAATTCAAATAAATTTTGTATCTCAAAGCTATAAAATCAGATGGTTATGATCATTTTAGACCATCAAATTATTCAATGTGTGCTAGACCTAACCCATTCATGTCATACATTTAAATCCTACAGAGCTTGACTCTTCACTTCTGGAGGAGACCGATCAACAAAATATATGTTAATCAATGGTCTAACTGATCACCAATTATGTGACTTTTAGATACACACCTGAACAGAGAGACTTGAACGAGATTTTGCGGCCACCACATCGCCGCCGGCTCCACCAAATATTTCCTGAACATCCCAGCCCATCCAAACCCCAAAACCTGTTTAAAAATAATAAAAAAAACTTGATACTCAATTATTTTTACAATTAGTCATCTTTACTCACGGTAACAAAATATATATTTCATTAAAAAAATTTAATTTTTTTTTATAAATAATAACATTCAATTCATTAAACTATATATTTTAAAAAGTCGTGTTTTTTAAACCAACCCCCCCCCCCAATTAAAACCAAAAACAACAAAACCAATCTTTAAAAAATTGGCCACCAATTGCATTTAAATATTCGTATTCTTTTTCTTTGAATAAAATTAAGGTAGGATGCCAACCGTTTTGTCCCAAAAAAAAAAACTTTAAAAATTAAAGAAAAAACAAAAACAAAATTCAACCTGGGAAGTCACCACCACGAGCAGAGAAACAAAGAAAGATATCTCCTTCCCATAGAAGATCCTCACAGCGGTAACAACATTAATGGAATAAACACCCCACCCACCGGAATTAGCAAATATTGTGATCAAAACGTGCTCCTTGACGTTGAAGGGCCCCGGATTGAGCGTGAACTCGTACGGCCTCCCCTTGAAGAAGACCCGTTCGGTGAGGGTCCTCGCCATTAGGTGCCCGAGAGGGACGACTGCGATCTGCGCAGAGACAGAGGTGACCGAGAGAGGCTCCTTTCGGTACCAGAAGAACTGGTTGAGGAAAGAAAGGAGCGCACACGAGGCCGTGCCGAGGACCCACATGCGGAAGGTCACGACGGGAAGCGTTGGGTCGTCACTTGTTGGGACCGTCAGCGCGACCTGCTCAACCGGGGAGTTCTCATCATCGGCAGTGGACGGCCTGGATGAGCTCGCTTGGTGGGTAGTGACTGTGAAGATACAGATAGGGGGTTAGATTTGGATTGAATTTTTTGAATTAAGAGGGATGTGGAGACGAGACTTACTGAGAGGGGTGGAGGTGCCTTCTTGTTCGTGTTGGGGGAATACCATCTTCGGCTCCCGGAGTGGGAAAATTAATGTGTGTTGATTATTGTTGATTTTTTTTCTCTATATTTAAGTTTTTGTTTTTGGAACATAGTTGTGTACAATGAGAGTGAATAATTGATCCGGACCCATACACACTCTCTTCACCTTTTGGCGCGTTGTACTAATCTTTAAAAAATGATAAAATACATAAAATGGTACACTAGCTTTTTAAAAGGTGATTGTAAACATGCATATTTCAACCGCACTACCCCTATCACACCCCCATTTCCATCACCCATTGGCATCAACTGCGGGTCCGAGATCCACAGGTGTTATGAACGGGCTGTGTTTTTGTTTCAAGCCATGGCTGAAAACCATTTTCATTTATACGGCAGATGCCGACCTGATAAGAATAGTTATTCTGCGTAATTTTTGGTGATTGGGTTTCTTGAAGAGGTTGTTTGAATTTTTTTTTTTGACCAAATTTTTCTTTGTGAATTTTTTTTATTTGTTTCATTTGGTGCTCACAGGAGATGAAATGAACTTCAAAAATGATGTTTTTTAAAGGATAATAATAGATACAACATTAAAATCCAAATACAGTTCCACATACAGTTCACACATGTTTCAATTATTTGAGAACATTAAATATTGTCCAACAAGGTATATGATTTAATAAAAAGTATATATCATTTTATTTTAAACTGAAGGAGCTCATGCCATTTACTCAAAAAAGATTTCCTTTTTAAAGGGTTTTACAAAACCTAAATTTGAAAACAAAAAAATCAGTCAAGATTTTCTTTTGATGTTTTGCTTATGTTTCAATTGAAACAACTAAGTTACATCACATTTGTAGTACTTAATAAAATCAAGCTGTATATTTTAAGTTAAAATAAATACATAAGATAATACATAAATTAGTCTCTATAATAATCACCGGAACACAAAAACATTATATTTCAATTGAAATATAGATGAAGACACCTTATAGAAAAGTTTACTTGTAACATCACAATTTTTTGGGGATTTTTTGTGAACATATCTTCAACAACTGTATTGTACAAGGCTTGTGAGTCCTAATACATCATTGAAGATTCTGATTTGAATAAAATATTTTCAATATTTTCTAAATCATAATAGATCTTTTAAGGTTAAATAAATATTATGATTTGAATCAAATAATTTTTAAAATAGACCCAAATTTTTTTAAAAACATGATAAAATGTTTGTTCTTAAAATCATATATAACACCAAAACTTGAAAAAAAATTATATAAATATTTTCAAAAAAAAAAGGAAAATCATTTCCCATATAATAGTCTTAATACCTCTAGACAACATATTTAATTTTCATTTTCCTAGAAATTTGTATCCTTGTAAAGTAAATTCTGTTGTAAATCAAACTACATACGATCAAAAGCAAACACATGAATGCATGATTAACGGCATGCAACACACACCCTGCCTCCCTCTACCACTCTCTCCATCAACAACACTTTAGACTAACCAAAATCAGAATTGAAACATCACCCTTCACAACTACAGCCCTCAATCTCATCTCTCTCCATCTTTCACCACTCCTTCTACCATAGCCAAACCACCACAACAGCAACACTACACGGCAGCCTGGCCTAACCCAAAGCACATCAAAGAGAGATATTGATGCAGCGTGTAACCACGCTCTTCTACGGATCCGTTCAAAGGAACGAAATCGATAGGCTCCAACGGCGCTGTTGATTCTTTAAAAGAATGCCAGGGGGTTGGGCTTCAATAATCTGTTAATTTCATATGAAATACCAGAGAATTGGGAGGTCTATGCAATTGCTAGTACTCTTAACAAAATGCAATAGATAAAATAACTAAACTTCAAATAATTAATAATCTCCTTCATTGACAATTGGTTTACAAGTTTATTTATAGAGGAGAATCCTAACAAACTAGGATCTCAATTAATTATCTAAATCTGTAAATTAACAAACAAATCTAACAAATCTTTATCTAATCCTAATTAAAATTCAAATTTGAATTCAAATAATGATTTGGAATTCAAATCTAAATATAGTAAATCCTAAATAATGCATAAAATCCTAACAACCTCAAAACAACCTAAAAATAGTAAAAATAATTTTGAACCGTCGATTTGACCTCCAAGACGATCTCAGAACGCTCTGAAAAATGATGTAGTGATATAATCACTACTCCTGTAGGGCTCGTCGATACGAACGCATGGATATATTATAATAACAATTCTGATCTACGGTTCAAAAGTTATGGCCGTTTAAAGTCACGGTGCTCCCAATTCATCAAGATGACTTTTCTTCTTGTGTTCCATTTGATCTCGGTCGTCCATATATTGTACGGCTATGATATCTGCATCAAATATGGGGGAGCTGAGAGAGAACATGAGTGAAAAACAATAGAGGGCGAGAGTTGTCCGAATGGGGGTTCACAGGGGATGAGAATTGAAATAGTAAAGGCTGGTTTGAATGTGAGATTAAAATGTTAAGATTTTTAGAATCTTGTGTTTGAAACTCAACTTTTGAAAAGCCTTATTTATTAGATTTTCAATCGCATGATTTTTTGGCTTAAAAAAAATGGTAATTTAAAAAGTTAAACGCTGAAAATGTGTTTGAGAATTTTTGACTTTTTAAACACAGAATCTATCTAAACTCATATCAAGATGAACCTTTAGTTGGAGAGTCCAAAAAATTAACATTGTTATACTCAATTATTTTTACAGTATCAAATATGTGTAGTCTCATATATCTAGTTATCTCCTTCCACTCAATGTAACAAGGCATATATTTCGTTAATTTTTTTATATTTTTATATACTTTACATTTTATAAAAAATACATACATCGTTAGATGAGATATATGATTTTAAAAAAAATGAATATATTGCATTTGGAATGGTAGAGGAAATTGAATGTAATATTATTTAAATAAAAAATAATGATGGTCTTGGAATGGTGAAAAACTTCTTATGGTTGGCTATGCAACGCCGCATTCTCACCAAGACATATAGGTCAAATGGAAGCCGGAGGTGGATACCTCATGTGAGATGTGCACGGAGGAACAGGAGACGGTGGACCACTTATTATGCTCTTGTTCGAGGTTATCACAGATATGGAGGAAGGAGGCAGTGATGACTCATGACCAAGGTGCGTCTCAGAACTTGGAAGAACTTTGGGAGAGAATGAATGCACGTTCGAGCATGGGCACCTCAAAGGTGCACGGGCTGGTTGCGCAGATCGTGATTCCGGCGATATTATGGGCGACATGGGTGACTCGAAATGGATGTATATTCAGAGGGCAGCTCTTCTATGGTGAGAATGTTTGGGAGACCGCAGTGGCGCTTATCCGGGACTGGGGGGGCTGCCCTCGCAGGAGCGCGAGACGTGGTGACCAACGCGGATAGTATATCGATTAAGGCGTGAACGCGGCTTTTGGTTTGTGTTTTTGTTTCTTGTTTTCTGTTCTGTGTTTTGTGCTCTGTTGAGGGTGCATGCATGGGAGGTTTTCTTTGGGAGGAGGGGAGTTTAGAGAAGTTGGTATACATAACTTATGTACACCAATTTGGCTTTCCTAAATTCCTTAGGTGAAAAAATTGTCTTTTGATCATTGTAACTTTTACATCAAATTATTATTATAACATGGACAACATTTTAATAAATAAATAAATAAAATAAAATAAAATAAAATAATGATGGTGTGGTAACAAGGGGGTGTGGGAAAGAGGGTTGGAAAGGAGTGGGTGAGACAGAGACTTGAAAATAAAATTAAAAAAAAATCTAGGCTTGGACTCTTGTTTTGGTGTGGGTGAGACAGGGACTTAAAAATAAAATAGAAAAAAATTTAGGCTTGGACTTTTGTTTTGGTGTGGGTGAGTGGGAGAGTATGTTGGAAATATTATTTTTTTAGGGCACCGTTACACCCAGATCCATTTCCAGCCCCAATTCCAGCTCTATATGTGTCGATAGATTTCTATCGACGCATATGCTCATGTTAACAAGGTATATGTTTCGAAAGAAATTTTTTACATTTTCTATAAATGCATACATGCAATTCATTGGAGTATATGTTTCATTTTTTATAAAAGTATGTATCTCATTAGATGAGGTATACTATTTTAAAAAAATTCAAAACACATATAAACTGGAATTAAGGTCGGAAATGGGGCTGGATGTAACATTATCCTATTTTTATGGGTTCTTTTGAAAAGACAAGGAAGTTTGGGACTGTGGGGTGACGGGACATTTTTTTTTGTGGATGAGCGGGGAGTATTTTGAAAATATTATATTGTTGTGGGTCCTTTCGAAAAAATGATGAGTTGGGGGCTTTCAGGATGATAGACGGTTTGTTTTTATTTTACAGGTGTCGACTTTTTAGTGGGGGCTATAGCACCACTACAAGCGTTCTAAGCCCTCACTTTCCCATGTAAACCATAAATCGGACATTCTTTTAACTTCCTTCGTGTTTTTTTTTTATTGATCACTTTTCTCCTTCTTCATATTTCATTTTAAGTCTCAAACTTTAAATGTTTTTTTGTTATTAGTCTCTGCGTCAAACATCCATCTGAATATTCGAAATATATTTCATGTAATGTTAGTTTGTCAAGTAGAATTTTTATTTTTTTAATCTCTATAAACTATGTTATTTAGTAAAGAATATTCCACATAATGTTAGTTTGTTAAAAGATCATGTTCCTTTACCCATTGTCCCTCTGTCTTCTCCATCAAGCACAGACATTGAACATGGAATAAATAGGTTTTGTCTCCACTTCCTTCTTTAATTTTTTTATTTATTTTTAAGTCAATGAAATGTTGAACTAGTTGGTTATTGACTTGGGATTCAAATCTATCTGTAAGTAAAGAATAAGACAATTTAGGGTACAATATTAATGCCTATAGCCTGTGACGAAGCTAGAAAATTTATTTAGTGGGGCCAAACTTTAACTTAGCTTATAAATTTTCATTAAGCAACAATAATCAAATGATACATTTTAAAAAAATTAAATGTTCATTCTTCAAGGAAAATTTTTAACATAGACAATCCTAACATATTTTGATTTTATTTTATATAATATATATCACCTAAGGAGGTATACATACTTTTATAACAAATGAAGTTTATAATCCAATGAATCGGTGTGAAAAATTTCTCGTCAAAGCGATCAAGGTATATATGAACATAATTGTGTAATAATGTGTTTTTTCATTAAACGTAAAAAAATGTTAAAAATCCCCTGGATTTGATACCTTGACCTGTTACATAGAGAGGGGAAATGCTAGTCAATTGATCAAAGCTTGGTTCATAAAAGTTTTATTTTTAAATGATACAAAAATATATGAAACCAACAAAAGTAAATGCTAATTGCATCTTTTAAAGCTATCAAAGAATAAAAAAGGATAATGTATTAGTCTCATTTACGATTCAAATAAAATAGAAAAAAGAGCAAACACAAAAGATGTAAATTTAATTAAACAAGCAAAGAAATATAAATCAATTATAAATCTATTTAATTCATTTAAAAAAATTATATAACTATTTAACTATGATATATATCCACAGATCAAACAAGAGCTAAAAAAATTAAAAATATAATAATGATGTAATACTCTTAGAAATATAGATATGTAAAAAATTTTGGATCAACAATCAAAACTATCTAATACATGCCTTAATTAATTAAAATTTATTAATAGTCCACCGTTTACATCACATATATTATTTAATTTAACTAGTAAAAAAAAAGCAAACATACCTAATGAGTTTTCAAAAGCAAAGGCGGGACTCTTGTTATGTTGCGGGTGAGTGGAGGATGTTTTGAAAATATTATTTGTTTTGGGTCCTTTAGAAAGATGATGAAGTTGAGTTTTTAGTGTGAGGGAGATATCCTTCTCGACCCCAGTATTGTAAGTTTTTTCTTTCTAAATCTATGTAATGAATAGTAGTGTTCTGTATCTTATGCATGTTCAATAAATAAATCTTTCTAGTATCCATATCATGTTCGTATATTAGTTCTCAAATTCATTTTAAAAAAAAAAAATTGATCCTGTAAGTATTTGGTATCAGAGCCACGTTGCATTGTCTTTTAAGGGGATTTTCTTGCATGAACAGTGCTAAACAGTACCGGCCGGTGAACAGTGTTTTTTGAAACTATTTAGTCGCGTTGTCCACACTCTCATCTTAAGAACAATAGAGTTAGGGACGTAATACGTCGTTGACTGGTTTCCCTGCACTTCCTCATGGCCAATCTTTTCCGATCCCTTATGTCATGGGTACATGAAGCCTCCACTTCAACTGATGGAGCCTCCACCTCTAGAAATCCCCCTGCCATAAAGACTATGTCCATTAAAAATATGCAAAATATAAATTATGAGAATGTTGAACAAGCTGTTGGTAATTGGAACATCCCTAAAGTCCCGTTCAATGAGATTTATGTTTGTAACACTTTTAGTCTTAAAACAGACTATTATATCAAGACTATTGAAAAAACCCTTCCTTTAACTAATGGGCATGAGAACTTCCACCTTATATCCCAGAAAGAGATAGACAGGATTAGGACAAAACCACAATATCACTATCTTCATATAGGATTAGTACAGGTTTCTATAAATGCCCTAGTTCGAGAAAACTTGAATGTTGCAGTTTTAGCATGTCTTCAAGACAATAGGCATCTAAAATTTGCTGATTCTGTTCTAGGGATAGTTGAATCCAGCCTAAGTAATGGACCAGTATTTTTTAATGCCTTTCCTAATTTCTCTGTGTCCTTAGCTGATCCTAACATTTTGGATACTCTTGTCCTGAGGATCCAAACTAATGGTTTCGACCTTACTAATGGCACTTTAAATTTAAACCTGAGTTATAGGGTATATTTCAAGGTTATGAACACCTTATCCCCTAAAAGTAGGGTCTCTGATATTAAAGGTATTACTACTTTGCTTCAAACGAACCCTAAAAATAACTCTTTTATCCCCAGACCTTTAAAATGGGATGAGATCAAATTACCTAATTCCTGGACCCTTGAAAATGCTCAGCCTAATAAGCCCTTGGAAAACCTATACCTTAAAGACATTATTGAACAGGAAGAGGGTAATATTGAAGTTCGATTTTCCAATACTGGCCTTCAAAGGACAAGATCTCTTAGGGCCACACCAGTAGTTCAAACAAGGGAACGCTTGACTCCTAGGAGACGCTCTGTTTCCGAAAGGGATAGCCAGTATTCGGCTACTCAAGCTGCTTACTCCAACCTATAGGGGTTGCATCGGCAGTTTATGATGTTCAATCCGAAGCTCATTCTGAAATGCCATCTGAATATGAACCCGCTGAATCAGACATGCTCACTATAAGTGAAAATGATGACTATGAAATAGATAAAGAGATCATAAAACATGATTTTTATTCTTCAAAAAATGATGATAAAAGAAAATGGTTTTTCAACACTATACCCAAAGAAGAGCAAGGTCCGATTAGAGAACAGTGGTATGACCATATGAGATTTGAACAAAAAACTGTATATTTCTTTGATTGGTTTGAACATACTTATATTCCAATGTTACAGAACATGATCATTGATCTTCCTGAAGAAGACCATGCTATGGTCCTAGAGAAGATCGATAAATATGCCACCAAATGGAGAAACATTAAGAATGAAGAAGTGGAATCTATTCATCCACCGTTTGAAAGAATTAAAGTCACTAATTCCGACATCATAGCCAGCCCTCTTAAGACTACTACAAAGATTGACCCTGGTAGTCCTTTCAAGGCAGAATACTTTATCCAGGTTATGGAGCAAAATAATTTCACCAATGTTGCCTTGAGATCTATAAGTAGCCAAACTGAGAGAATAGAAAAAGCCCTCGCCGAAAATTGTAGCCTTGACAATATTCAAGCCAATGGTCTGCAAAGCCTCCAGGCCTCGACCACCTCGTCCAAAAATATAGTAAAAAAAACTGAAAAACCAATATTCATTCCTCAACAAAATCTTGAAAAGGGATAAAGTTCAAAGAAAGACACTCTGAAGAATTGTTGATTAAATTATCTGAGAGACTGGAAAAATTATCCATCAATAACCTCAATGATGAGTCCTCTTGTGAAGAAAATTCCCAAGAAGACATTGAGGATGGCAGCATATCTGAAAGCCTTCCTGATCATTCTGATATTGAGATCAATAAGCTCGGGACTGTAACTCAGACCTCGAGAACAAAGAATTTCTATAGAAGACCAACTCCTGTTGATGTCCAAATAGAAGAGAATAATGATATTACTCTTACTACTTCCTATGATGGAAAATCTCTCGTAGAATGGAATCTTGATGGCATGTCTGAATATCAGGTCAGCCAATTATGTCATTCTATGCTTATTTATGCTAATGCCTGTAGGATACAAGGTAATAGTGATAAACATATTACTGATATGATAACCACATCATTCATGGGGCAATTAAGGGGTTGGTGGGACAACTTCATTACCCCTGACCAAAGACGTGCTATTTATACAGCCGTAAAAACTGATCCCAATGGGAGACCTGAGCCCGATATTGTCACCACACTAGTTCTCACTATATTTAAACATTTTATTGGCAGCCATAGTGACACTGCTGACAGAATTAGAGAACAACTTATAAACCTTAGGTGTCCAACCTTATCTGATTTTAGGTGGTATAAGGACACGTTTTTATCACAAATTTATAGAATAGATAACTCAAACAATGACTTTTGGAAAGAGAAATTTGTCTCTGGGCTACCCAAGCTCTTCGCCGAAAGAGTCAGAAACAACCTCCGTCAAGAATTTGGGGGACATATCCCTTACTCCGTTATAACATTCGGAGAACTCATACAAAAAATAAACTTGATAGGTCTGGCCCTTTGCAATGATCTAAAGATAAAGAATCAGCTCAAGAATCAACATTTGACTTCCAAAAGGGAACTTGGAGACTTCTGTTACCAATTCGGGTATCAGAAGGAAGACATTAAGAATCCTTCCAAGTCTCGAAAAAGGAATACCAAGCATTCTTATAATAAAAAACCACTTGAGAGACAATATTATAAAACAAATAGAGCCCCTGCTCAAAAAACTAGAAAGCGGTTCTCCAAAAGGAAACCCAACACCTCTAATCCTCCTACCTGCTTTAAATGCAAGCAGAAAGGCCATTATGCCAATAAATGCTTTAGTAGCAAACCAAAAAATAAAAAGGAATCCATTCATAACTTAGAAGAACAGAATTCTGATTCTGAAAGTTGTAGCTGTAACTGTTGTGACCCTGAATCCTATGATTCATCGTCAGATACAGATGGCTTGATGGTCCTTTCGGTCCAAGAACAATTTATTTTAGATACTATTGACTCCATCGAGAATCCTGTCGAAAAGAAACGACAGTTAGAAAGATATATTAGCCTGATAAAAACTCCTGTCAGTCAAGCCCAAGATGATAACAAAGAAAAATACTCCTATAAGGAGATAATTCAAAGATTAGAATCTGAAAAACCCAAAAAAGTGACTATAGGGGAATTAAGAAAAGAACAAATTGATATGAAAAAAGAAATCAAGGACCTTAGAGACAGGGTTACATACCTTGAAGCCATCCCTAGATTGGGAAAACCCGCCGAGAATTCTGATAATGAAGAATCTGTCAGGGATCAACCTGAAGAGGAAGAAGAATTTATTAGCTCTCTCGAAAAATATACAAAACAAAAATGGAATGTTGAAGTCCTCCTGAAAATTAAAACATTTTCTCTAAAATATAAGGCCCTTATTGACACCGGGGCTGATATGAACTGCATTCGTGAAGGATTGATCCCTTCAAGATACTTTGAAAAGACAACCCATGGTATTAATACTGCCAATGGGGAAAGTCTTAAGATTAATTATAAAATACCCGAAGTACATGTTTGTAATAAAGGATCATGTTTAAAAACATCGTTCCTTTTGGTGAAAGATCTTCGTCAGGGTGTTATCCTTGGAACCCCCTTTATAAATATGATAAAACCCTTTTCGGTCGATACTGAGGGTATTCATGCAACTCAAAATGGAAAAAATATCTTATACAAATTTTGTACTACACCAAAGCTATCTTTTCTCAACCAGCTCAGGCAGGCCCTGGAATATAAAGAAAAGTTTATTAATGAACTCTCTGAAGAGATCAGGATTCAAAAGACATCTGAACAAATCGGTAGTCCTATTTTCCAAAAGAAGGTCTCTGATTTTCAAAAGACTATTGAAAATGAGGCCTGCTCAGATCTGCCCTCTGCCTTCTGGCATAGGAAAAAACACATGGTGAGCCTACCATACATCAAAGACTTTAATGAAGAGAAAATCCCCACAAAAGCCAGGCCCATCCAAATGAATAATAGACTCCTAGAAATTTGCAAGGAGGAAATATCTCAATTACTTATCAAAAATCTTATTAGGAAGAGCTCTTCACCTTGGAGCTGTGCGGCTTTCTATGTAGAAAAAGCTGCAGAATTAGAAAGGGGAGTGCCAAGGCTTGTCATAAATTATAAGCCATTAAATAAGGTACTCCAGTGGATTAGGTATCCTATCCCCAATAAGCAAGATCTGATCAAAAGAGTCTATAATTCCAAGATTTTTTCCAAGTTTGACCTTAAATCAGGATTCTGGCAAATCCAGATTAAAGAAGAAGATAGATACAAGACCGCCTTTACAGTACCGTTTGGGCATTATGAGTGGAATGTTTTACCGTTTGGGTTAAAGAATGCACCCTCGGAATTTCAAAACATAATGAATGAAATATTTAATCCTTATGGATCCTTTTCCATTGTTTATATCGATGATGTGCTGATATTTTCTGAGAACATAGATAAGCATTGGAAGCATCTTAATATCTTCCTTAGAATTGTAAAACAAAATGGTCTGGTGGTATCAGCCAAGAAGATAAAACTCTTCCAAACCACAGTTCAATTTTTAGGATATAAAATCTCTGGGAATGATATTACACCCATAAAAAGGGTAATAGATTTTGCAGATAAATTTCCAGATAGCATAAAAGATAAGAAACAACTTCAAAGGTTTCTTGGTTGTCTTAACTACGTATCAGACTTTTATAAAAATATAGCTCTGGACAGGAAACTGTTGTCCAACAGACTGAAGAAAAACCCTACACCTTGGACCATAGAACATACCCATGCCGTCCAAAGGATTAAAGAAAAGGTAAAACAGTTGCCATGCTTGAATATAGCAAGCCCCAATGCACCAAAGATTATAGAAACTGATGCCTCTGACATTGGATATGGAGGGATACTAAAACAGAGGATTGACAACAAAGAACAATTAGTAAGGTTTACTTCGGGAACATGGAATGAAGCTCAAAGAAAATATTCCACTATAAAAAAGGAAATCCTAGCTATAGTTAACTGCATAACAAAATTCCAAGGGGACATTTTAAACCAAAAATTCCTCTTAAGAATAGATTGCAGCTCTGCAAAATATGTTCTTGAAAAAGATGTTAAAAATCTTGCATCAAAACAGATTTTTGCCAGATGGCAAGCATTACTAGGAATCTATGATTTTGACATAGAATACATTAAAGGAGACTTTAATAGTCTTCCTGATTATCTCTCGCGTGAATTCTTGCAGGGAAATGGACCAAAAGAAGAAGGCAAAGATCCTTCCTCAAAGGACCCTAAAAATTGAGAGCTCAAGACCTTCTGTGAACCTCATAAAGCCAGAGGTTAAGGAAGAAAATCTGTTTGAAGATCAAAATCAGTTTGCCATACTTGCTGAAATAGGATCTCAAACTTCAGATCCACAAACCGAATATGAATTCAAAACTTCCGTTCCACTATTCTCTATTGAGAAATATGAAGTAGACAAAGAAATAGCAGAACTTATTAAGATATACTTCCCCAAAGATGATCATTCTGGTACTGGCTACCATTTCTATATCCCTGATATGATAGGGAAAAATCCTGATTACTATGAAAACATCCTATTAGAAACAAACAGTGTCAGAATTGTGCACCATTATAAGAACAAGAGCACCTTAGAGATCTCATATTCTAAACTATGCATCCAAAAGATATTATCCTTAAAAGACTGGGATAAGAGTCCCAATGCCTCTAGGCGATTCCAAAAATCAGTGATCAGACCCAATTACTATAATTATTGGGATTACCAGAAAGCCTGGGAAAATGTACTATTAGTCCAAAACTGTGTCTTAAAACATTCTTGGTTTATCCATTTTGTCTGCCAGGCCAAAATTCCAAATTGGTTTTACTCCTGGTGGCAAGTATTTGGTGCTAATTGGAAAAACTTACCAGGAGACATCCAAGCTCATATGGAGCAGGAAGAATTAAACCCACAAAATAGCATTGATTTATTGAAATATCACAACCAGACGGGGATACCATGGATCCTCCAATGGGATTTTCAGGTAGAAAAAAGGTTTCCTCCTCACCTCAAGAGAGATATATATACTAAATGGTGGGCTAAATATGACCCACGAAAAATTTTATCTGGTTATAAATTACCAATTTATGGAAAACCACGGGAAGATAGTTATGAGACTATCAAAACAAACCTTATTGGAGAATACACTAAAAGATTCCCAAATTTAAGTCAAGAATGCATTGAATTAAAGGCATATGAGCACATGTTTAAAATGTTCAGAGCAGAAAAGGCGGCTCTGCCAGCACCAATGGCCACCAGCTCTCAAGGTCCGGGAGGGACTCAAGGGGCTCAAAGGATGGAGGATGACTCTCAAAGGCCAGAAGATGGTGATTCTCAAACGGACAATGACTCTCAAGGGCTTGAAAACATACCCTCAGATTTTCCTGAAGATGAGTATGATCCAGCTGAAGGATCTGTGTAAAAAAAAATATATATATAATAATAATAATAATAATCATAAAAGGAAGAAGGATCCAGAAGACCCTAGTAAATCACGGGTTCAATATTACGCTACAAAAGGCTAGTCACGGGAGCACCCGACAAAGATGGGAAAAGAAGAAAAGACTTAAAACAGACAAGTGACACCAGAAGAAGACAAGAAGTCACTCAAAATCGAATGACCACGGATTCCATACCCTTTGAAGTCCGCAGACTCTGCCTATATAAAGGAAGCAAGAGAGACGAAGGAGGGCATCGGCAAAAAACCCAAGTCTACAAAACCCCTCTACCAAAAAATCCACCAAAACCCAAGAGTGCTTTGTAAGAACTAAGTGTGTTTTTGTAAGATAGAAGAAATAGGGCAGAAGAGGGAGATATCCTTCTCGACCCCAGTATTGTAAGTTTTTTCTTTCTAAATCTATGTAATGAATAGTAGTGTTCTGTATCTTATGCATGTTCAATAAATAAATCTTTCTAGTATCCATATCATGTTCGTATATTAGTTTTCAAATTCATTTAAAAAAAAAAATTGATCCTGTAAGTATTTTTTAGTGTGATAGACCGTTTGTTTTTACTTCACAGGTGGCACCTTTTTAGTGGGTGCTATAATAGGGTCCCTGTAGCACCACTACATGCTATAATAGGGTCCCTGTAGCACCACTACAGAAGATCCAAACCCGATGGGGAGATGAAACATCCTTGGAGTGTGACAGGTAAGATGGATATATGAAATGATTTTTTTCGATTAAAAGCATGCATCAACCCAATCATATGAGCAAACTAATTAAAATAATCTCAAAAACAATTGTTTATAGTAACAATAATTAAATTTATTTAAATTAATGAAAGTATATAGATAATGTAACACTCTTATTTTGTTATAAAATTGATCAACCTTCTTTAAAAAAAAATCAAATAGTATATAGATAATAAAAATTGAAGTGACACAAATTTAATAAGGTCTTAAATATTGAATGTCTTAAACAAATTTAACAAGGGAGAAAACTCCAAAATGGAGGAAATTAAAAATATTATTGATAATAAATTGAAAACCCTAGGCTATAAATCTTCCTTTTTATGCTAACACAAAAAATTAAAAATTACTAAAAATAGTAAAAAATAAAATTTTTTATAACTAACTCAGATGATCCTCAGAATTGATAGTGATCAATTTTGATTTGTTATGATGAAGGTATCTTAAATCTAAAAATTACTAAAAGTAGAAAATAAACTAATTTGAGGATCTAAATAAAGGAATTTTTGAAAATTAATCATTGTTAATTGTACAACAACTAATCCATAAAATCTCCTCGTTATCTTTTTTCCATGTAAAATTTCGTGCGATTCCGAGATCGTGACCTTTGATTTGTAATTTTTTTTTGTGAACCTCTTCTAGTGGTCCCATTTACATAATTTGTTCTACATCAAAATTTGTGTGTAATTTTATCCCTAGTTTTTCTGTTTGGAAATGGGTTTGAGAAAAATAACTTCTTGCAAACTAAAAAATTGTTCAATCCCGTTTTTAAATGGGGCCTTGGACATACGTTCCAATTTATCGATAACATCGGGAGTTCTAATGTGCTTTATTAGTGCATGCGTTTGTTCTTAAGTTGTACATGGGTGTAGACGACATATTTACATGTTTTTCAATGGGCCATCATGATCTTGTGGAGGATAATGTAATGTAGAGACCCTTTTGCGATCTAATTTTAGTCCACATATGTTTTAATTTTTTTAAAATAGTATACATCATTTAATGAGGTATATGGTTTTATAAATTGAAGCATATATTCCAATAAATTATATTGATGCATTTACATAAAATGTTATAGAAAATTTTTATTGAAGCATATACTTTGTTAATATGAGTACACGGCGTTAACAAATATATGAAGCTAGAATTGGGGTTGAAAAAGACATTGTGTGTAATCACACTCTTTTTTGGATCAAAAGTTGGGCCACATGACTGCCAAGAACTGAGTTTCAAAAATTATTTTTTCAAAATATTAGAGAGAGAATTTCATTAAGTTGTTTGTTTTATAAAAAAATATTTGGCATTATTGTCATTATTGTATAACTATTGTGTGAGTTGTTTTGAGTGTCATTTATTGAATAGCTCACCCAATTCTATTAGCCAGTTGTTTTATAACCAGCGGTTGGTGCCATTTAGGAAGCTCATTGATAGTTCCCTGAGGCGTTTGGCTTCGCGCCCAGGTCAAGTTTGTGTCAGCAGACACCATTGAACGCAACAAACGAAAAAAAAAAAATTTAGTCCTTTACTGTGTAGCCCTCGCATTTTATATGTATTTTCTCTTATTTTTTCAATGCGTCAAAATAACGTTTTAAATTTTTAAAACTCTGTGTTGGAGGGGTAGTAGCCTCCTAGCCTTGACTACCTAAACATGGCTCGCTTGTTTTAGTTTTTGTTTTCTATTTCTCCTCACCCCTACTCAGACGATCTAACTTCGACAATTCAATTAATTGTGGTGACATTTGTCTACCGTTTCCAAAAAAAATAAAAAATAAAGCTCTGAAATTTTCAAAGTTCACAAATCATTGTGGATGGATGATAATGATCTTTTAATTATGTATAAGATAAAGATGGCTCTCACATGTGTGGATATTTTTTTCTTTTTTTTGCTAGGTATGGTCTAAGGGTGCAACTTTGGTCAATTAAACCGAATCTAAAATCAATGCAAACATATTTTTTTTATCAATAATTTTATGATTTGATTTGGGTATGAATTAAAAAATTAATAAATTGATCTACATTGATTTGAGTTTGATTTTACTTTAAAAAATCAAATTAACCGAATCGATTTAAATTTAATCACATGATTATTCATAATCAATATTCATTTAATTCATTTTTTTCTTTTATTAACAACTATATTGTCGTTATACCATTGATATTTATAAGAAAATGAATATACTAATTTATACAATCAATATTAGCGTTTTGTTATTTATGTAAAGTTGTAAACCAACATCCAAAAAAATTCTAACCAATCCATCAATATTTAACAGTTCGATTCAATTCGGTTTATTTTGGGTTAACCAAACAAAAATCGATTCGATTCAGTTTAATTTTTTTTGCTTAGTTTAGTTTTTAGGTTACATGTAAAAATAGTTTGATTCAACTTGTGTTTATAAAAAATCAAATCACACCAATTGAATTGCACCCCAGTATGGTCCGTAAGGAGACATTTGTTGGGATTCTATTTTTTTTTTTATATCGGAGGGACCCCATAACTGATTTTACGATTGAGCTGGGAAGACTACCTCCGTCTATTTGCCCCGGTCCCACATAAATTCTTTCGAATAATAGCCAACAATCAGATGGGTAAGACAGCGTCAAGACTCGAATCCAGGACCTATCAATATCGAACCGTTGTGCTATGGCCACTAATGGTTTCAGGATATTAAGTATCTTATTATTATTGACTCTCATTAGTTTTATGTTTTCTTTTTAATTGAAAAAAATTTAACATGAAAGTTTATGGTAACATGTTACGTGTAACATTTTTAAGGGAGCAATTGGTCCCTAGCCAGATTGCCAAACACACCACCTAAAATTATTTTGGGTAGTGGGGGGAAAGGGAGGGAAAAAGTAAAAGAGGGAGGTGGAAAGGGCGGGATGGGGCGGCGCGGAGAGGGTACCCCGACTAGCGTCACAACCTCGGAACTTCGGCGACTGGAGTCCTTGAAGAAACGGACCGGCCGTGCCCAAGGACTCCTCAATCTCGCCTTCTTGGACCTCTGGCGCGCTCATCGAGGATTTGGAGGGTGTGCATTTCAAGGCGGCGGCGGTGGTGACGGAGGAGGTGCTCCGAAAAACATTACGCGAGCTGTCTGAAGGCGCTGATCGCAGAGCCGTTCGAGATCTCCTCCGACCAATCGGCCTTAAAGGAGGGGTTCTGAGGAATTCAAGAGGGAGGTGGCGGTGGTGCAACTGAAGAAGAACCAGGCGGGGACAATCGAGGTGGACCAGATCATGATGAAAACAAGGTACCTTTGGATTCTTCTCTCTCTTTGATATGTTGATGTTTTGTCAATCTCGAATAAAGAAGGATGTAATAGTTATTTCAAATTCTTGAATAAGTTGAATTCAGTATTGTAGGAAATAATTGCGAAAGTGGATCAAAATGATGTGCAGATGGCAAAAACTAATTATTTCAGCCCTCTTTTGCAACGCATCACTTCAGGTGCCTTTTCATTACTTGAATAATGTCTTGGGTTTTAGTTTCATGGATGTTCATGTTCCAATAAAATTGTACATGGAATTTCAGATTGTGTAAGCCTACTTGTAATGTCATGTATTTATTTATTTATTATTGTTATTGTTATTGATATTGTTAATATTTAATTTTAAAAGATTAGTTCCATGTCCTGCACATGAAGTTTCTTTTATATAGAAATTCAAAACCATTGGTGTTTTTAAATTTGCCTTTTGGCATAAATGTGACCAGCTAAATTTTGGGGCATGTTCACATGCGCATTTGTAGTGTTGATGGTTGCAGAGAGGGCGGAAGGGGGTTGTGTTTTCCGTATATTATACAATGGCTTCTTCTGAAGGTGATTGACATGCTGGTTCATATCCAGGTCCTCTTATTGTGTTCCTCTTTTTAGTTACCCATACATTATCGATGTAGTTATCTTAGGTAGTACTCAACCGTAATTTTCTACTACCAAGGTGAACATAAATTAAACACCTTTTTGTCCAAGATGTTTAGGAAGGAATAAAAGTTCTATCAATATTTCCTTCTTAGATAGATATAGGATTTGTAATGCTTTTTGCCTTTGCACATGGAGTTTTCTTTTAATATTTTGAGGATATTGTGCTGCCTTGTTTTGTGTGTGTGTGTGTGTTGTATAATCTGGATAACAACTGAATCTTCCAATAATGACAAAAAGGGGGAGAAAAAGAAAACAAGAGAGGAAAATCAGAGGAGGAAAGGGAACTTAAAGAGTGTGCTCGGGGCTTGTCAATGGTGATTAAATATAGTTCATAAACGTGATGGAAAAATTATAATTTTTTTTTATCAGGAATAAGAGTTCTCAATCTTCATCTGACTGCTGAAATATTTTATGCATAATTGATTTCCATAAAAAAAATTTGAGGGTTGCAGGATACTTGTGTAAGCGAAATTGATCATGAAATAAATCATAGATTTTTAAAATTATCAAAAGCATTCCATACCTTTATGTGTTATAATGCATATGCATTTAGCCATTTACAAATCTTTTTGTGCTGTTGTAATACACAGCCGTGCTGATGTTCATACAAATTCCCATTGACTCTGTAATGGTTGATATTTGTATGTCTTATTGCCTATGCAGTGTCCTGCAGTTCAAGTATTGCACATTGTGACATAAGTAATCCCATGTTACGGATAAATGCCATTAAATTGTTGTCTTGCCTTTTGGAGATAGTGATGATGGTATATATGTGGTGTGTGTAAAGCAGAGGTGTATGGGAAATGTTCTCTCTGTCATCAAAGCCTTCAATGATGAGGAAGAGATTAAAATGCAAAACGATGACTCTACAAAACTCGGGCCATCATTCACTCGGCAGTCAGTTTTAGGAGATGGTGTGAAGCAAATACTGTTTGAAGAACTGCTTGGTCCCAACAGCTGGACAAGCACAGGAATCTCACCAGTATCGATGACCCTTTTCTGTCAGTCAGGTCTTGTAGATATGGTGAAAAGGCACAAAGCACCAACAGCATTAACTATTACAGGATTCTCTGATGACCTTTGTTACTTTCTATTGTTGAAAAAAAAAACTGAACGAACGGGGATGCAGTTGGGGCATTAGTGATTCTTTGGAGATGGGGAACCTGGAGCTTGTGATGATGCTCTATCAGCACTAGTGATTCTCATTGATGGTGTCAAGAGCTGCAGAGTAGTGTTAAGAGGTCATTGTTGAGGCGAATGGCATTGTACTGATTATAAGGTTGCTGACTTCCAGCTCTGTAGGTTCAGTAAAAGATCTTGTTTGTCTTCAATAAGATCTTCTGTTTAGAGGAGATCGAAAGGAATTACGGGATTTCAGCTCAGATTCTATTAGTCGACATAACTTTAAGGGGAAGTGGTAGCATAAGAGCTTTGGTGGCTCGTATACTTTCTCACTTGAATGTGCTTCATGAGCAAACTTATTTTAACGAAGTGAACAACTCTTACAGACTCATTTTGGAGAAACTATCATAGATATGTGACATTCTTTGAAGCAGCAAATGAACTTAGAAAGATAACCTCTTTGTCCTATGGGAAGTATGGAATGGTGATCTTGTTGCTAGGAGGAACTGTTCCTCTACTAGAAATTTGTAATTTATGTATTTCCACCGAAAGTTCCAGCAGCACTTGTTGTCATGGAATTATGCGCATAAGGTATTGGAAGCATCTCAAGTGGTTGAGTTTCCTGGTTTATCCAAATAGATGGATATTGGATACCATCTATTCTTGTAAGTAAACAAATCCTTCTTTTATAACTAAAATTACACACACACACACTCACACACACACGCCTTTTTCTAGCTGAATTGTTCAAATACTGTTTTGCATCATAGAATACTGGTTAATTTTCTTCATATGTACAGTTCATTAGGATTCCCTTTCTAAGACCTTTTCTTTTGAGATAACAAGGATACCCTGAAAGGAAAAGGCAAGTCATGGTATAACCTGTAAAAATATGAAACTTGCACTCAGAGACAGATCTAAAACTAAAATACAGTTCTTCCAACAAGTAACTTCAATGCAGAAAATATTATATATTTGCAAAACATTGTTGAAACAGAGTTTGGTTGAACATATTTATTTGGAGTTGTAAGTGTAAATAAAATATTTTAGTTTTCTTATGCTTCAATAATTTAAGCTTTAGATGTTCTGGCTAATTTCATTTTAGGCTTTTAGCTCATTTTACTGTAGTGGAAACATTTAGAAAGTAAAACTTTACCAAATATCAACCAGAGAAAAGAACATTTAGAGAAAAAAAACACAGCCTTGTTTTTTGAAATGCACGCATAAACATGTGTTCTCAGGCAGGGTTTAGGTCTTCCATCGTATCATTACAAATTTCCATAAAGAATTCCTCATGGAATTGTGAGAAAACTATTTCTAAGCATTCAATAAATTTCTACACGCGTTTACACTGAGAGGGTGAATCAATTCAATTGGAACAGAAAAACCATATACAAATATACTTCCCATACAAAGTTTCACTATCTACTGAATTGCTTGCATTCCTTTTTGCAGGACCCATGTCAATTAACAGGACACCCTTCAACGATGATATCCTTTGCTGTCGGACAAGTAGCCAACGGGCATCCATCCAAGTTGTTCCCCCACCATTTGAGGCTCACATGCTCCATCTCCAAGAACAGGTACAACGTCACTCCCATGAAGGCCAGGCCGGCGTCCAGTGCTCCTGAGAGCACGTAATTGTGCCGCTGCCACCAGTCGCGCCGATACCTGTAAACCACAAATCCAGAAAGAAAGCCACAGATGATCCAACTGGTGTAGTTGACGGCTGTGGCCGGGGGCAAGTTTACGGTGGAACCAAGCAATATAGGCATGTTAATGAGTGATATCCAATGTTGTCTTGGGAAGGCCCTATGTGTGAGCCACACAAGGGCGGGCGCGATGGCTCCGAATAGGAAGAACCAGTTTATGGCTGAGTAGGTGCCGAGGTCCCCGAAGATCCTGCGTGGGCTGATGAGGCCCCATATGACAGACGCGTCGTAGAAGACGTGATCACCTGGGCAGGTCCAAGGGCTGTTTGCGGGGAGCAATGCCCTGTTGCAGATGTCAGGGATGGTGTCCATGAGCCACCATGCTGTTCCCAAGTGCACAAAGGCCGCGATGACCGTCCCCACCACCTTAATGAATTATCATCAGTTTCAAATTACAACGACAACAACAAAAATTCTTTGGTAATTTTGAAAGTGCAGAATGGTACCTGTGCCATGAACATCGTCCTGGGTGGGATTTTCATGTAGTGACCGAGCTTGAAGTCTTCCAAAAATGACAATGCCCGTTTCATGCTAATAAAGCCATACACCTTGAAGCACATGTTCGCGACGGGGCGACCGGGATACAGGTACCCCATGATGTACTCTGTTATGACGTTCAAGGTTGGCGTCTGGTTCGTGGTGGCAGTTATGATTCCGATGGGTAGAGTGAAGAACATTGCGACTGCGCACGCCAACAAGACACCCCACCATGGAAGTTGAAGTTTGTCAATGTAGTGCTCGCAAGCAAAGATGGTGAAAGAGATGTTCACCAGGAGGATGCACAGGAACCACCACTCAGGCACCTGCTTGTACACGCTCATCAGCCTGGTGTGCACGTCCATCGTCTCTTTCCGGAAGGCGGACTTGCTCATCTCCCATATCTCCCTGTTTTCAACCATGGTTTGTCATGTTCTCTCATTCAAGCCTTGTATTGATGAGTAGTACTTGCAAAGCCTTTTTTACTTACTTTCCATGAAACAACGCAACATGAACTATGGTTGCAGTGAGGGACGCGAAACCAATGCCATAAGCCATTGCAAAGAATGTGCTCAGATAGAGAGGCCCCTCTCTCTCGTATGCCTGCACGTCAAACTGGAAATTTGAGTCGACGATGCTCGAGATGTTGTACTTTTGCCCCGAAGACGTGAAGAGCCCATCAGAGAATATGGGGAAGTGCTTGGCCTTGTAGACATTGAACCCGTACATGATGGGTGTCATGACATACATCAGAAGCGCGAAACCAGCTGCGACATTTGCAGTGGCGAACCAGGGACTCGCGAGTGGGCTCCCGAGATAGGACGATATGGTGGACCAGTCCAGGCCGAGCGCGCCGATGCCCAGGCCGTGGAGGCCTGAGCCCAGTTGGTTGGCGAGGACAGAGTGGGGGAAGAGCCAACAGATCCATGAGAAGGAGGTGAGCATCTGGAAGAGGTAGCCGGGGAACACGTAGTAGGCGAAGCTGCAGATGAAGGCAATGAGGAAGAACTGGTTCCTGGAGATGCCCCCCTTTGGCCTCTCTTCCTTCTCATGCAGTGCCCTGCAAACGCAGTCTAAGATCATCATTTCGCAATCTTGGCCTACTTGATATGCATGGTAAAGCTAGTTTCATAAACTGGTTTGATCCTTGTGAATTTGAGTTCAGTATAGTATTTTCTATTGTTACTATTATTATTTGATGCATGGTGATGTACATGTATCCTTCAGAGGAAAAAAGAAACTTGGATGGTCTTGTTGTTGGATTTAAGACTAAATCTATCATTTTATAAACACAGAATTTAGATACATACAGCTTTAATTTAGTTTTAAATAGCTGTAATATATTAAATCACATGAACAATGAATATGCATTCACATGAATACACACACCTAGATAAATGCATATTCCTGTCAAGTCCATATCAACATTGCAGATCTCACCATCCCAATTGTTTAAAACTTCCCTGACAGGGGCAATGTTTTTTCAGCTCAAAGGACGTTTTTGTGGATATGGGATTGAGTCAGTTCTTCACTAGAAGTCGTCTCCAATAAGAAATTGACTTGTGATTATTTCACATGAGATCTAATGTTTATCACAATCCTAATCCTGATTAGATCAAGAGCTGTTAGAACTGGCTACAGTTAACATGATATATGAATTCATCTACTTTCTAGATGAATGTATATACTATTGTGACTTTTACAATGAAAAAATTGAACTAAAAATAAAACTAGGTACAACATCATCCCATATCACATCCAGTTTTCGGTTTTTTGGTACACAATGAACTCAAGAAGAGCACACACACCTGAACAAGGAGACCTGAACAAGGTTGTGCGGCCACCACATTGCCGCTGGCTCCACCAAATATCTCCTGAACATCCCAGCCCATCCAAACCCCAAAACCTGTTTAAAAATAACACACGACACACAAACAAATCAAATTCAAACCCACTCATTAAAAAAAAAAAAAAACAACAAAACGGAAAAAATCAACCCAAAATCAATCAACCTGGGTAGTCATCACCACAATGAGAGAAACAAAGAAGGATAAATCCTTCCCATAAAACACCTTCACAGCGGTCACAACATGAATGGCATAAACACTCCCCGCACCAGAATTAGCAAATATGGTGATCAAAACGTGCTCCTTGACGTTGAAGGGCCCGGGTTGAGCGTGAACTCATACGGTCTCCCCTTGAAGAAGACCCGTTCGGTGAGGGTCTTCGCCATTAGGTGTCCGAGAGGGACGACTGCGATCTGGGCAGAGACAGAGGTGACCGAGAGAGGCTCCTTTCGGTACCAAAAGAACTGGTTGAGGAAAGACAGGAGCACGCACGAGGCCGCGCCGAGGACCCACATGCGGAAGGTCAGTACGGGAAGTGTTGGGTCGTCGCTTATTGGGACCGTCAGCGCGACCTGCTCAACCGGGGAGTTCTCATCATCGGCAGTGGACGGCCTGGATGAGCTCGCTTGGTGGGTAGTGACTGTGAAGATACAGATAAGGGGGTTAGATTTGGATTGAATTTTTGGGTCTTAAGTGATGTGAATGACTTACTGAGTGGTGTGGAGAGGTCTTCCTTTTCGTGTTGGGGGGATCTCGTGATCCCCATCTTCGGCTCCGGCAATCCAAAAACCTGTTTGACGATTGTTTAGTTATTTGGGATTTGTTATTTGGGCATCGTTCAATATAATGAGAGCACAATTGACTTTGATATCTCCGGCTCTACTTCAGTAAATACAACACGTTATGAAAATATATATTATGTGAACTTTGTGATAAGATGTACAATAAAATATGCAAATGAATGTGTGTGATCAACGTTTTCTTTGTTTTTTTGTTTTTCTTCTTTAGTTTATTGGATGATATGCAGATCTAGCATGAGTCGTGACAGGTGGATTTGAGTGACGGCGATTATGGGTTTTTATATGTTTGGTATGGGACCCGCGGCTTTTTGGTTGTACTTGTAAAATGACGAGGGTTCGGAAATGGATCTGGTGGAATCTTATGTTTTGTGGACGAACCGTGTTAGGCTATATTTCGTTTGCAATAACAATTGACCGGTGGAAGATTCATTGAATGTGGACGGTCCATTGTTTACCATATGCGTCATCAGTTACGTTACCAATCTGGAGCTCGCTGAAAATGTAAATTTTATTGCCTCAGGACCCCCTATCTTGCGGTCCTGATCAAATACAGGGGATAGATTTAAACCCCCGTTCAATGAAAAACCACCTCTGTAGGAAAGACAGAAAATCAATTTTTTGAAACCTACAAAATCACCTTTAATAAATACTATTGTGTAACATCACCCCAACTCATTTAACAAAGCTATTTCTCTCTTTTCGACCCATCTCCACTTGTGCGCCATTTCAATCATGACCTTGCTTCACCTGTCTTTCTTCTCTTTTCTTCGCCATTCCGATATTATTCCACCTACCGGTCACCATCTTTTTTCGATATCGAAGTGTAAGGTAAATATACTTCCTCCATCTTCTTTTTCATCATCTTCTTCTTGTTGTTGACTTTGTTTGTATTATACTTTGTCATTTGAAATCCTAATTGATCAATGATTTTTATTTATCTTCTAATTATGAGTTTGATATATATATATTTTTTGGTTTATATTCAAACCAGGGCTGACAATATAAACTAACAAGAACTAATTTTATTCAAATATGTTATTGATGTTAGTTTGAAA
>CM060868.1:8812350-8873057 GCA_030737845.1 Acorus calamus
AAAAGACACGTTGTTCACTCAGTCATCCGGAAAACAAGGGGACCGGATCCGGTCAGTACCGAACTGCACCACTTATTGGAGAAAATATGAAAATTGAATTGCACCATTTATAAATCGAACTGCACAATCAATTGTTGGGTATATTTTTCACTCTCTTATTGGATTCAATCAACTATTGAAAAAAATATGAAAATATGAATTCTTAGGTAAAAAAATTTTGTTTTTGATTTATAAGTCATGCAGTTCGATTTGAACGTGTTGCAGTTCGGTACTGATCGAACTGACCGAGCTCGACACTGACCGGATCCGATCTCGAAAACAAGATCATGACTTTCTACACAAGTAAAAACAAAAAATTAAACAAGTAACAAGAACATGTAAAAATGGACTATAGTTTTTTTTTTCTCTAAATGTGTGCTTGATCTCCTGGATTTGAATACTGACCTCCTATAGGACATCCGATAAAAATGGACTATAGTTGATGAGGACATGCATGGCTGTTCATTAACGTGTGAGGAGGGTGAAATGTGCATGTTATTAAAATTTGTACCACTTACACATAAATATTTTTTATCCCTTGTCAGACAAAAAAAAAAAAAAAAAAAACTCAAAAGAAATTAAAGAAATAATTTTGAGGATATACCAGCTTTTTTGGGGAGGATCTTCCAATTGCCTTCTCCATGGGACTGAATGTACTGAATGAGAATTGCATGCATCTTCCTTGGGTGTCCATGGCCCTATATGCAACCTACCTTTTCACAACAAGGTGCCCTCCCCATCCCCTTCAGTCAAATTAGTCTCCCTCGGAGAGATATATAAAACCGTGTGAGAGATATTTAGCCAGGATTGTTTTGCCAAGAAAAATTTATCCTTAGTAATTATATATTTTTACTGACAAATTTATTTTTCTTAGGTAAAAATGATATTTTATTATTTTATCAATTTTACCAACGAAAATTGTTCCTTGGTAAAAGTTGTTTCATAAAAATTATTTATTATTTTATTAAAGAAATGTCTTTACCAAATAAGTTAAATGTCTTTTTAACACAAACAAAATCAGAAAATTTTCTATACCAATTAAAAGTTTTCCTTGTTAATGTTGATTTGTTATTTTTATCTGACCCATTTAACATCATTTTCTGATTCGTTATTCTGATCACCCATTCCCCAAATTTTCACAAAACCTGTGGAACCTTAATCCGTCAAAAAGGAGCACAAGAGACTCTCCTCCTTCGCTAATTGTCTCCGCCACGGAAGATTGAGATCGCCGACTGTCTCTTCGACATCGGTCATCTCTCCTCTGCAGAACCAATTCGACATCGAAGGTAACAAAGCCTTAGATCACAGGATTTGATGAATATATCATTAATGAAATAATATGTGGGGGACATATTTGAATATATGAAATAAATGAGCCTGATGTTTACATTTTATGATATGTTTATGCGTATTATAAAAGAGCTTGATATATTATAATCGGTGAATATTACACTTCATAAAACATGCTATATTAGTTGTGGAGGTTGTGAATAAATTCACATATAACTTTTATAAAAGAAAAAAATTATACTAACGAGTAGGATGGTTAATTTTTCATCGAGAGGGACATGATAACTTGAGTTTATACTCTTAATGGGATCTCATACAACATGGTGTAATCTCACTTCATTTCATCAGATCATTGCGCATTATTGAAGATCCAATCACTAAAGGTCTAGCGAGGAGGCTAATCTTTTCTGCATCGAAGGGGATGAGTCTAAAGCCCATAATGTAGTACCACAGTGGATACCCTACCTATCCAAATGGAGATCCCATGAAGAAAGGTTCAATGGAAAAAAACAAACTGATGCGTATCTATGTTAAGTATTGAAATAAAATTGACTTTTAATGTTTTATTTAAAGAACATCTCTATGGTGCCAATACTTATAATTGTATCGCACTACAAGAAAACTGGGCATTAGCTGCAAATTATTTCATAGCAAAAACCTTCATTTTCGCAGCAAAAGGCCTTTGCGACGAAAACATTTCATAGCTATTTTCGTTGTAACTGTCACATGTCAAATCTTTTCGTATAAATATTTTTTTTAATTTTTTATATTACAATTAAATAAATATTTATTAATGACAATAATAATAAAAACAATCCAAATTTTTAATAAAAACTATTTGTATATATTATAAATTGTTATAATATCTCTGATATAAAGAAAAATTTGAACACATAATTTGAAAATTCTGAAATTAAAATTTACATTCATTCACCAACTGCAGCTGCCAAGATCGAAGTCCATGATGTAATCATATTCAATTGTTGAAATATTACAGATGCCACAAACTTTAGGAAGAGAGAAAGAGGTACCTGTAAGTTGACAAATAATTTAATTGTTATATTATAATATCAACATAAATTTGTACTGTTGTTTGAACAAAAAATACAACGTTACAGGATTACAAGAATAAGGTAAGTGAAAGATGAAATGAATTAAAAGAGAAATAAAAAGGATGATAAAAGCAAGGATTCAAGCCCAGTTAACAGCAGCCCCTACTCTAATCTTTCAAGTGACCACTTATAATTTTATTATGATTTCTTCATAATTTGAATGGATTAAACCTGTTGTCAAATTCTGGTAACTTTACACAATCAATAAATTAGTTGCAGAAAGGACACATAACAAGACTTTATAGCAAATACTACTCAGATAGTAGATCCAAAACATTGGATGGAATCTCTGTGAATTCAAGATGATTTAATAAAGTAATAAACAAAAAAAAATGATTTTCTATTCTCTATACCAGCAAGATTTCTTTTTACTATGCAAGCAAGAGTTTATTAGCAAATAAAAGACTGCACTTGCAACATTGGCAAGGGACTACACGTGGACTACACATATTATGAAATTAAATGATGAAGGGAAAGAACAAATGCAAAATCTCAGTCCAAGAGCATTACCTGGAAAAAGTCTCCTTTCGCTAAAAGAAAATAATCTTTAAGGGCTTTCAGGTGACCAGTGAGGTCAGCACGTACGACCACAAGCTGGAAAAAACAGCTTAAATCAATACATACTGCCACCAAAAACTAAGGACAATATAAATTTCTGATGTCCAGATTAGGCACTACCTGCCAAAGATGCTTGGCTGCAATAATACGAATGGAGTCTATTGCAGATTCAAATGACCTTTTGTGAAATTCAGAAGAATCCAGTATTAAAACAAAAGATGATGGCACAGGCACGAAAATAGGGGCAGCTTGCACATAACAACAAAGGTCATAATAATTGCACACATTTATAAAATAACAGAAATATGTACTCAACAAATGGACTAACAATAAGAACAATAACAATAAATTGTAAAAATTAGAACACCTTCAATTCTTGAAGCATTGCATTGATTTTGTTTGCTTCAGATTGTGGAAGTAGCTCAATGTCCATGGAAGGTTCCTTTAGCAAAGTCAAGAAATCCATAAACCCTTTAACCTGATATAAGTCAGTAGCACTCGGCTGGTGAGCAATGACATCTTGGGACTTGAATGCAGGACCTGGATTTCTTAGTACTCTAATTGCTTTACCAACAAAAAGAATTGATTCTGCAACATGCATATGAATATACTCGGGCAGCATGTCCTGCAAAGATTGTAAACATATAATGTTACACCAACAAGATATGCATATTTAAGTAACCCACTTTTAATAATGGATGTGATGGTAGCAAGATCTACCTTTTCTATAAATAAAAAAAAGAAGAAGATATGCATATTTAAATATAGAGATGAAAGAATATATGTAGTCAGGTACAGATGGCAGGTGGACTTTAGATGATATGAAAATTGAAGTATACATGGAAAGATTTTACACAAAGGAGCAGAGGCGGAGAAGGATCCAAAATCTTTTTTTTTAAGATGGGGCAGATGATACTTGATTTAAAGCAATATATCTTATACAACTCCATGCGATCAAGGAAAACTTCTACTAATTATGTGCTAGCTAAGCTATCTTATTCTTCTTTAACCTACCATTTGCAATGGATGAACTGTCTTGGATTCATCCTGTAGAGGTGTTGCCGTGTTGTTCAAACAATTACAAGATGAATGAGGTTCAACCACACTATAAAAGCCCATCGATCCAATGTCAAGGATGTCAGGTTTGATTCTATTCTTAGTTTTGAGATTTTTGTATATGATTTGTAAGAATTGCTTGTTTTGAACTTCTAAAATTATCATAAAAGGCCAGAACAAAGTGACAAAAATTGAAGGATTTTGTTTAAAAGATATACCATGTAAGCCATTTTCTTCAATCCAAAGCAATAATCAAGACTTAAAAACCAACTAAAAAACATATGAAAAATGAGTTTGCTATTGAAGTCCAGATATATTCAAGAAAATCATGCCAAGAGGAAATTATCTAATTCAAAAAACCATAATGGACTAGGGATTTTTTAGAAGTGTGTATCAAGTATTTCACTTAGAGAAAGATTTGAAGAACATTATAGCACACCAATCACTAATCAAATGGTTGCTGCCCCATAAATACAAAGAGAATTTATTTCAGTTTAAAAACTAATTCATATACAACAAGGTCTAACATAAATGACTGGACAAGAATCTCACAATCTAACTGTCGAAGGGAGGCATATATATTACTTGCACAACCAAATTAAATAATCTGCTTTATAAAAATGCAGGAACATGTAACACAATAAACATATCAGAAATAGGAAAAAAACATGATATACTCATTTTACAAAATTCTTCAGTAGTTTGTTTCTCAAGACGAGCATTTGGACAGAGAGGACAAGATGAGCTAGGCCAACTAAATCACATTTAACCATAATATTGAGAAGATTGATGATCTTAAATGGTTGGAACCAGGAATCTATTGCATGTGCAAATCACAGTAACAAATTACTCGTGTTATTAATTGAGTGATTCGGTATCAGAACTTGCACAAAGTCTTGCACGTGGTGGCAGAAATAACTGTATAATTCATGAAGCCATTTCTCATTAAAAGAATAGTCTATAAATAATTATATTATATGAGGCAATAGGCACATAAATAATAAAATATAGGTTTTGTCTATTTAATCATGTAATGCAGTTTCCACAGAACAAAATTCAACACCGATGCAGGGAATAGTTACTTTAGTTCCTTATTAAATCAGATTATTTTTAAATAAAACAGATGAGGAAGAAGAAAAGGATTGTTTTGTCAGTCATGCCTTTTAAATTCCCATAGTAACCTTATCTTATCAATCTCTATGATAGTAATCACAAAGAAACTCCAAAATGACACTAAAAAAGTCATAAGAATTCAATTATTTTCATGCCTGCTGTTTCAATTATTGACTATATAACTGAAAATTCTGATGCCTTTGTTTGTGAAGGCTATGTCATAGTGACTGATAAAGTTACTGATGAAATGCCTGAGAATCCAAGTGTTGGCTTAGGCCCCGTTTGGCAATACCAATTGGGAAACTTTTAGCTTTTGAAAAGCTAAAAGCCCCAAACAGGTTACCAAACAAGGGGACTTAATTGAAAAGTTGTCATTATTATTACAACAAAAAAAGATGCCTCAAAAACTGTGTTTATTCCAACAAAAGCAGCTTCTATTATAAGCAACAAACATGATCCTTGATTAATAAAAAGCAGCCTTCATCATTACATCCTAAAAGACCGTGTATAAAACTTAAAGTTATTTTTTAAACTGTGTTTTCAAACACACCCTTAATTTACTTATAGCTTAGTGCTGAAAATAAATATATACCAGAATGGATAAAGTACATTACAAAACATGTGAAAGAAGGTTGAGACATTTTAATAAAGAAACGGTTCTAGTAAAGATTACCAAGAAAATATGGAATCCTGAGTGCCAGTCAGTTAAAGATGCACCTTCTGGATATTTAGTTCTTGATTTCTCAGACACTTCTGCATGAGATGATTCATTTTCCACATCTCTATCTTCCTGTCTGAAAATAACAGAAAAAGTAATTCATCTAGTTGCAAAATCCAAACAAATAGAAACAGCTCTAGGTCAGCAAGATAAAATAGAAAAACGATATGAAAAACTATTTAGAACTAAAATAGGAATGACAAGCTTGGTCCTCTACTCTAGATCATTGAAGTATCTCAATATGCAAAGATGTTCATCATTTACTACAAAGACAAACCCATATACACAGCAGACTATGAACAGGAATTTTTTTTTTTTTTGAGATAAATGGTAGGCGAGCGCCCTTATATTAATAAAGGCGAAAGCCCAAGGCAAAATTACAAGGCAAAATTACAAAGTAGCAAATTAAAAAACATAATCAAAACCCAAGAGGCCCATGGCAGAGCAAACCACAATCAATCCACGATTTTGAATCAGAAGAGAGATTTCCTTATTTTGAAGATCCTATTTCTTCATTCATTTCAGATTCACCGAACCACCTAGTAAAGTCTTCTCTTTTTTAAAATGAGACAATGTACTTGCAATCAACTATTGAGACTTTCTGTTTTTACAAAGAGACCTCCTTTTTGTAGGATGGATCGATGATTTTTGTTTTCTTTCTTTGTATTTCCCTTTGGGCATTCTCTCTAATTTATAAAATTTGAGGGCAATAGCCAATCATTTATTTCAAAAAAAAAAACTATTGAGACCTTCTGTTTTTCCTCGGTTTCTGTCCCATCCTCCGAGTATTCCAATGTGCCTGATCTCATTGGGTCTGCTACCAATCCACACAACACCCCCCACCCACCCGACCCCTTCTCTTTTATATATGTAGCTTTACAAGCTTGGTTATGTTAAATAACAACAAAGAAATAACAGAAACACTAGACCTGAAAGGTTTATAACCAGACCTTGAACATACATTGAACAATCAATTGTCAATTTTTTTTGTTTTTTTTTCTAATGTTTTGTTCCAAGGTCTTGCTATAAACCCCTAAAATTCGAGATCAGACCCTAAAAAAATTCAGATCAATAAACACAAAAAAAAAACTTCAGATCAATAACCGAACCCTAAAAAAAATTCAGATCAATAAACACTAAAAAAACACAACAGATCTAAAAAAAACCTAAGATAAAAAACACAATCAAAGAGAAGAAGTAGATATACATAGAGAGAGAAGACCTTTCAATGTAACCGTTCTTCCTGATGGGTCCCTGCGGCGAGATAGTTCAGCGAAGGTGGCGAGATAGAGGAATTGAGGCGGTGAGGCGGCGAGGCTGAGGAGGCGGCGAGGGGGAGGGGGTGGTGATGATCTGTTCCTACGTGACTCCACCCAACGAGTCGCTCCGGAGAGTACTCTCTGAAATCCGATCGGTGTTTTTGCGATTTTGGACGAGCCGCTGAATCGGCGATTTTGGACGAAGCCACGGAAGGTTGTTTGGAGAGGGTGAGAGAGAGATGCTAAGGATGGGAGAATGTGAGATTGGGATCTGCCCTAATATGACTTTTTGTTTTTGGGTTTGGCGCGCAAGTCCCTAATCTATTATTATTATTTACACCCTTTCAATTCGAAAAAGATAAGTACACATTTTTATAAAAAATAATATATTTTATCTAATGAGATATAAGTTTTAATACATATAATTTTATTTTCAATTTCAATTTTAATCTACATGTATTTTAAATTAATCTTGTCATATGAATAATCATTTTATCTTTGATTGAAATTTAATATAACATGTGTATCTTTTTTAAAAATAATAATTTTACCTCTAACTAAATGTATGATATATAAAAAGATGATATTCAATTCGCTTGGATGGTGGAGATACGGTGTTTTAGAGTTGGACGGTGCATTGAATATACAACTGCGATGATGACATCTTGTTTAAAATAGTGGTGTGCCTTGATTATTAAGTAAGCACGGGCTATAGAGAAAATGAGATTTGTGCATGATGGGATGTTAAGAACAAAGTAGCTAGAAAGCGATAACTAAAAATCTAACTTGGCATTAGGCTTATTATAATAATATAATGGACTATTCAAATTAGTTGTTAATTGATAACATTAAGTATTTAATTATTTTGTGAAATTTGTGAAAAATTGCTGTCAAAGGTTTCATTCACGCCTAATTCATGTCGAGTAGACCTTGCCTTTGTGAGAATTCTTAATTCATGAATTGTAGGGAGGGACTTATGTCACCACAAACAGAGACTAAAGCAGGTGTTGGATTCCAAGCTGGTGCTAAAGATTACAAATTGACTTATTATACAAATACAAGAACAAGTGAACTGTATATAATATCAAAATGAATATATTCAAATTTGATATCAACTAACATCAATCAATTACATAATGTCATTTGAAAATGAGTTCACCAAATACATGCATGATCCAAGGTGTCATTCTGAATATTTAATTACAATAAACACAATTTATATATATAATTATCTAATTCGATGATGGATTAGTGTGAAAAATAAAGTATATATCTATATTGAATATACGAATATTTATCCATATTTTCTATTTATACATATATGGATAAAGAAAAATATATATGAAACGGACCACGCAAAAAGGATTGTATAATAAATAATGTTCTAGTATTTGAGTTTGGAACCAAGTTATAGAAATAGCGATGCAGTGTAGATAATATTTTGATTTTGTAACAAATTAAATATTTTGAAAATCTCTAAAAAAATTGCTACGAAATTTAATTTCGCGGCAAAAAGTCTCAATATTCGCAGCAAAAAGTCATTTTTTTGCTACAAAAACATATTTCGCAGTAAAAAACCATATCTATTGCTACGACATATAGTTTCGTAGCTAAAAATCATAACTTTCGCTACGCAATTTAATTTCGCAGCCAAAGGTCACATATTTTGCAACGAAAGTTAATGTCGTAGCTAAATGTTATATATATTGCTACCAAAAGCCATATCGTTTGTAACGAAAATATACTTCGTCGAGAAAGGTTAAACTATTCCCTACGACTAATATTTTCGCAGGTAAAAGTGACTTTTAGCTACGAAATTAAATTTCACAGCAAAAACTTCGTAGCTAATAACCCGATTTGTTGTAGTGTCGGTATAGGAAGAGCAGTCGCACTGAATGAATTCAAAGCCTTTAATGCAGGGTGTTGCACCGCACAGTACACCATTTTAGAATTCTACTATGTGAGTGTGGTCATGGGGCCGTGATCTATGAGAACAGAGGGTGATCTCTAAAGCACTCATGAAACAAGATAAGCGTAATGGCCGTAATGCGCACACCGTTAAAGAACCTGGTCTAATGCATATACTGTGTTGTGTGACTTACTGAAGCTTGATCAAAAGGGTCTAGTTCAAGACCTAGTTCACTACGTACCTTCAAATGAAAGTTAATTAACACTAAGTGAGGTTCAAAACCCTAAGCTACCTCATCGAACACACAGTATTGTACCGCCTAAATTTTTTTTTTTTTATAATAAAATTATTTAATCTTGTGGGGGATTGTTGAAAAATTAATACATTTCAATAAAATGTATTAATTAATAATTTTTAAATAAAGATTAAAATTTTAATAGAATATATGTTTTATTTTTCGTAACGGCTAGTAACATTTGAATTTTAAACGTTGGAAATAAATATGGTAATAAAAAACGTTTACCATAATTGGCGTGTGTAATTATTGCGAACATTACACTTCTAACGGTTGAATCTCTGTGCCTATAAAAATGCCACTTTCACAGAGATTCAGATAATGAGAAAAAACTAAGTGTTCCATTAAAAATCTTCCACAAACAAACTTTTTATTTTTTTCTTGTTCTTTTGGGCGATCAAGTCTGCGACCGGTTCGACTTCTCTTCTTGCTTGCACCAAGAAGAGAACAGTGAGGGTTGAATGGTTTTATCTTGGGATTAGATCGTCGAAAACCATGTGTGATTGAAGGGGCGTATTCTGTTCTGAAAGCAGCGTCACCATGTGACTCCAAACCAGGCTCTTTTAATCATTGTCTTTATATTCTCATTATTTTATGTCTGATAATAGCTCATTTTTCCAACACGCGGATCATCGAAGGCAGCCACCGCCGATTGGATGCCTGCAGCCACCGCCGATGTCCCTTTTGCTTCCGCATCTTCACCTCTGGCCGGGCCCTCGACAGCCAGTTCCCATTCTGATTGATCGGCTCAAATTCCAAGGTAAAAAGCTTGTGTCCATTTCTAATTGATAAGTAATACAACAGTTGCTCACGCTTTAGATGGTTCATCATTTGTTTTTCTTTTAGTTGTTGATGCTTATTTGTTTATATTTTGGGGGGATTTTTTTTTAAAGCTGGATTCACTCACAGTAGTAGCTTCAGGTGGTTTTTAGTACTTCAGAAATTCAGTTGTTAAATATATTTTTTTATTAAAATTTTTATTTGTTTGGCTGTTCTGCTGCTCCATCAAAACCACCGGAGATTTCGAGACTGGTGAGGTGTGTCCAGTTGTTTATTTGAATTAATGTGAATACTAGGGGATTTGGTTTTTTTTATGTTTCTCACGTTGTCTGGTTATTTGGATGATTCTTTGATATCTCAGATGGTTAGAATTTTTTTTTATTTTTTTGAAAGGTCGGTTTGTTACCTCTCCTCGTTAGCGAGGTGGTGAGTGTACCCGCGTTTACGCGGTGAATCCGGGTTTCGAACCCCGTCCGACCCCTTAAATGGGACGTCCTCGGCCCATTGGGCTGTCTCTCAAAAAAAGAAAGGTCGGTTTGTTGCTTACATCAGAATGATCAATGTGTGTATTTTGATCAAAGGTTGGTTGATTTGATTAATGTCAATTAATATTACATGTGGACTCTACCCTCTGATTTTTTTCATGTCATTGTTGTGAAAGCTAATATTGCCCAATTTCATATTATTCTAGTTTACTTTAATCAATTTATTTGTACCATAGTTTGTAATGTTTGTTTAACTTTATGTTTATATCTTTTTAGTAGACGGAGGAAGGGGAGAGGGATTACATTTGAAGCCATGGGTACAGATATTGCCTTCATGGGTAAGAGAATTCTTCCAATAATACATTCTTCTAATTATTTTCTAGTTCATCAAACTGTTCATTTATTAACACATTCCTTCTTATGACGGTTCATCTTCTAACAGTGTTGTAGTATATTGTCATATAAATAAATTAATCTTGCAATGTTGTGTTCCCCTGTTTCTTTGTTAGCCAGATTCAATAATTTCCATGGGAAAAAATCACAACACTGTTAGAAAATTATTTCCCTTGTTTCTTTGTCGTCTCCCGAACGCGGTCATCTTTCGGGGGGCGACTGCGTATGCTGAAGACATGGGGGACACGTTCAGGAGGCTGGTGCGCGATTGGCAGATATGCTTAGCAGGGGGCCTTAACCCCCCGCAATCGCGGGAGTAGTGGGAGGAGCGGGCCGGCGGGTCGGAGGGTGGAGGCGTTGGTGCTAGATACTTCTAACAATGAGGCACCAATAACAATGAGGCACCCTAACTACACCTCGTCGTTCACCATGTCCGCCACTTCCCTTTCAGCACCCCCCACCAATCGGCCCTCCGATCCGCCTGACCCACCCGACTCCCCCCTCTCCACCCGACTCCCCCCTCTCCGTCGTCCCTCCGAGTTACTGTATGGCCTTTAGTTTTTTCTCTTCCGCTTATTCCCCTCTCTTAACCCCCACCAGCCCTTTCAAAGTTTGTAAGTTGGTTTTTAGGAATTAAATTGGGTAATAAATATATACCTTGTTTGAAAAAAAAGAGGAAAAAATTCATATAACCCCCTGAAATCTTGTCTAAATTCATATAACCCCCTGCAAACTTCATATATCCATATAACCCCCTATAATCATACCCAAAATCCATATAACCTCCTCCGTCCGCCTTCCGTCAGCCGAGTTAACGTCGAAATTAGAAAAAATCCATATAACCCCCTGTAATCTGATCTAAATCCATATAACCCCCTACAATACTCATATATCCATATAACCCCCTACAATCATCATATATCCATATAACCCCTTGTAATTTTGGGAAAAATCCATATAACCCCATGTAATCTGAAATTTTTTTTTTAATTCAAAAATTAAAAAAATAATTTTTTATTAATAATAGAGTAAATTTTTTTATTTATTTCCTTTTCTATTCTTAATTTTTGAATTATAAATGACATGTGATTTCATAACTAATACCCCGACACATTAATAATAGAGTAAATTAACATTTACATGCATTAACCTCTAATGGATTGTAAATCTTTATTTTGTTGTATTTTCTATTATTCTCATTAGGAAACGTAAAATTGAATTTTTTTGTTGTTTGATTCACTTTAGATAAAATAAGGATAAATGGTAGATAAAAGATGGATAAGAGTTTATGACTAAATGACAACTTAACCCCTGCATAAATTTTTTATTTTTGAATTTTATTTTTAAATTTTTAGAAATATTTTTTTTAAATTACATGGGTTATATGGATTTTTTTCAAGATTACATGGGATTATATGGATTTTTTCCAAGATTACAATATGGATATATGAAGATTGCAGGGGGTTATATAAATATATGAAGATTGTAGGGGGTTATATGGATTTTTTCGAATTTCGCCGTTAACTCGGCTGACAGAAGGCGGACGGAGGGGGTTATATGGATTTTGGGAATGATTACAAGGGGTTATATAGATATATGAAGATTGCAGAGGGTTATATGGATTTAGACAAGATTTCAGGGGGTTACCTGGATGTTTCCCAAAAAAAAACAATTCAACTCACCGAGGAGATCCGTTACATTTGGAAGACAACGTTCTTGCTCTCTAGGACCCAAAAGTTGTGCTCGTGAAGGTAACCCTCTTGACAAATTCAAACATTTTGAAAAATTTATAGCATGTTTATAAATTATAGCAGTTTAAGACATTATATTATTATTTATGTTACTTGGATGGAAAGGAAAAAAAAATTGTGTACGACATGGAAGTAAATCAAGGTGTAATATGTACAATTTATGGGGGATGAACTTGCCCTTTATTTGATATTTCAAGCATACTTGGTAACTAGAATCTTCAAATGTAGTGTATGTTTATTTCAATACTAGTTCGGCAATTTCTGTTTAAGAAAATTGTGCTAGATGTTTATTGTAGTATTGTCGTAATTGAAGCCATATATATGGTACATTGTTTTTATTACAAAATGTGGTAAATAAATTTATTCATGAAAATACAGATATATCATGTAAACTGTAAACTGATTTATAATAGAATGTAATAAATAAACTATCAAACCCACCAAAAAAAAAATTATCAAGGAAAACTTTACCTAGGTAATTGCACTTTTCGCTTTTACCCAGGATAATGTTACCCAATGAAAATAGACTTTTAGCAAGGAATAACTTCCTTTGTGAATATCAACATTTATCCAGGAAATAATTTTCGTCACTAATTTTATAAGTTTTACCAACGAAAATGGATTTTAGCAAGGAAATTAATTGTTTTTAGCAACGTAAATGTTCGTCGGTAAAGTGGCCGGCAAAAGTACCAAGGAAACGATTAGCCGGTAAACCCTATACCAATGGGCTTTTCCCAAGGAAAATTTTCCTTGGTAAAGAACATATTTCTTGTATGTGAAGAGCATTTCAACTTAATTCATTCAATTGGATTGAAGAATTTATGTGCCACTTGGTTCACTCTTTATATACAAAACTCCACATATCCACTGCATTGTCACAATGTATAGAACTGCAGATGAGATTGCAAAACAAAGTGTATATCAACTCTCTTTTAATCAATGATCTTGGTGGTCCATTTATGCAGCGTGAATATATGTTATGTTTCTGTCATTATCATTTTATTATTTGAATTTATTTTTTTCATGTGTGCATATTTTATTGTTAATATAATTAGTTGGCATGTTTTTTTTTTTTTTTTTTGTTTGGTAAATAATATCATTCCATCACAACAAAAAGGATTTACAAGTGTACATCAATGTCAATCTTAAGAGAGATACAAGAAGAAGGAAAGAGATTGGGCTATCCCATCCCTAAGAGTGGGACTCATGTACTACTATGATGTATCTAAAACCAATGAACAAGAGGGAGATTGATTCGGTGAATGACAATTCATTTTGGAACTCTATTTTGAGTGATGCCAGCTTTCTCTTCAGCAAGAAGTACTTGGATTTCATTATTGAGCTGAGAGGGGGAGAATAATGTAGAGCCCATTGAGGATTGCAAGGCCGCCAATGCGTCTGCCACACGATTGCCTTCTCTATAGATATGTGTAATCTTCCATTCGCTGAATGTGTTAGCTATCTCTTTGATTTCTCTGAGGTAGCGGAATGCGGTCCATGGTATAGTCCCTCTCCCCCTCGCCCAAGCCACCGCCGTTGAAGAGTCGGACTCTGACCACACTTGTTGGCATGTTGTTGTTACTTGTTCAACTTTTCTTTACTAAATACCCCACAATATGTCACTCCCAGGCATGAGCCACATTGAAAAGGGAACAGCTTTTTCAACTTGCATGGGGCCATGGGGGGAGCAACTGCCCCACTCTTACCCATGTTGCTCATACCATCTTAACTCTATTTGACAGTGTCGGGGGGACACTGCGTACCCAAAAGTTCTCTCGTGGTAGAGAATTGCTATTTTGAGGTGTTGAAAACTCATGAAAAAATAAATAACCTTCAAACACACACATTCAGCTTGAAATACAAATGCTTCTTTAAAATTTGGATTGGAGGTTGAGTTCGTTCCACCACGTCCAATGGTGCAAATGCGCCTCTAACACACACACAAACAAATGAGAAAAAAAAACAAACTGCAATTTGAAATTTTTTTATTATATGCATAGATATAAAGACATATTGTTTTTTATTTTATTCTTATTTTTATTTTTAATTTTAATGTTCAAAATGTAGTAATTATTTTTTAAAAACAAACTGGGGTACATGAGAAGCATAACAAAAAAGAAAATCATATAAATTACACTTCATGCATTCACCAAAAAAAAAAAAAATCAGTGAAGCACATCATCAACACAGGTGACTGATTTTCTTCGAATCAAAGAAGAAGCGAGTACTCCTCATAGAGCTTCTCCAGCATGTTAGCCTCCCACACAGTCATCCGGAAATCAAGATCATGATCTTCACCACTATCAAGTTCACTGATATCTGACACAAATAAACAATCTCCTCCTCCATATATTCCACCATCACTGAAAGAGACTATGTTGGAGTTGGCCCCAATTGATTGGGGTGTCTCATCTGACTTAAACGAAGTTAATCTGACTGGTTTCGGACAATGAATCTTTGTCTCTGTGGTCACCATCATCTCTGTAGTAGTCTTCTGGCGCTTGATCTTCTGCTTGGTCTTCTTTTGGTTCTTCTTTTTCTGGGTTTTGGACTTGCTTTCAGGGTTGGGGGGGACTTCACATTTTATTTTCTTGCTTAAGTGGCAGTTCCAGTAGTTCTTGATCTCGTTGTCAGTACGATTAGGGAGCCTCCCGGCGATGAGAGACCATCGGTTGCCCAATAGACGATGGAGTCTTATGATTAGTTCATCTTCTTCAGGAGTGATATTCCCTCTCTTTATGTCTGGTCTCAGGTAGTTCATCCATCTCAGTCTGCAACTCTTCCCACATCGAAGAAGACCTTCATAAATAATTCCGAGCATGAGAGAGTTAGTTTATGTTGAATAACTTTTATTAATTGATAGGTAATTTGTAAAAACAAAGTTGTAAAATAATTTAATTATAAATTTGTAAAAGTGGACTATGGTTGATCAGGACATGCATGGCACGCTGTTCATTAGTGTGTGAGGAGTGCTCCGGAAAGTGTTATTAAAATTTAACAAAAAGAAAAAAATTGAGGATATACCAGCTTCTTTTGGGAGGATCTTCCAATTTCCTTCTCCATGGGACTGAATGTACTGAATGAGAATTGCATCTTCTTTGGGTGTCCATGACCCTCTATGCAACCCTACCTTTTCACAACAAGGTGCTCTCCCCATCCCCCTATTCAACCAAATTCTCCCTCAGACAGATAAATGTCTGCGTGAGAGAGAGTGTTTGATATGAGGAGGTGATGATAATGTGAACACTTGGTTCACTCTATATACAGGACTCCAATATCTCCATGGACCCAAAATGTACATTGTTTATTTTCAATACATGTGCACATGTGCAGCACTTTCCGCATTTTACTTGCGTGTTAAATTTTTTTTTTTTTTTCAAGTCTACTGTGACGACCATGGTATTATTATAATATAATATTAATAATATATATTGCACCAATCAACAACCACAGAAATATTATATACTTTCGTATATATGGACTGAAAAAAAGAAAAGAAAAAAAAAGGGAGGAAAGACCAGAGTCCACACATCGAGACAACTTGGGTGCTCACAAGGTAGGTGAGGGGTTGTTTTTAACTTCTAAGGCTATGCTATGGGGCCATCCACGAACATTCCTCATGACCTGATGTCAGGATTTAGGCCAACTGTGTTTGACCAACCACCACTCAACTGATAACTCTATTCAAAGTGATCAATGGGTGACTAAATTAAATATTAGATACTTGAAATGACAAATGACACAAGTCACACATTGAATTGAACCATAATAACATGTTTCGTATGGAATATCATATAATATGCATGGCCTAATAGTCCCACAAGACTTTGTTAGAGGTTTTTCAAAATGTATTTTCATGTGTCTTGTAAGTTAGATCATTGTTTGTAACTTTGAGTTGCGTTTTAGTCCCACATCGATTAAAGAGGAAAAAGTTTGGCACTATATAAAGTGAGGTGTGTATAAAGTAATGTTTACTTTAGAAATGGTAATGTGTTATGCACATGGTGCGCGTGTGCGATGGGCGCAATGTGACGCTTTGTTGGCGCACTTGGCTAATCAAACGGTGGAGATCGTTCCATCAGATGCGATTTGGACCGTCCAGATGGTGGACCCGTCCGATGCAATGTGCACCGTTGGATCGATCAAGAATCGATTACACTGATCGAAGGGGTGCCATAGAAAAGGGTGCATCGGATGGTGATCGATCTGGACCGTCGATCTTGTAACTAAAAATCCAACGGTCCAGATTGGAGGCGGTTAAGACCCATGGGATGCCTTCAATGGGTGCTTTTGTGTCAATTAATAGACATGAAATTCAACCATTCTAAACACTTCGAATTCATCAAACAAGCTTACTCTTTTTCCCTAAAGTTTTCTTGTATTGGGTTTCTGCAGAACCCAATACAAAGGTCTTGGTTTACTTGGGTTTTTCTTCAACATTCTGTTCATCATCATTGGTGCAAACGCTGGTGGAATATCTTCTTCGAGTTATCCTGTAGACAGATTTGCATACCCCTTGCACACTATCTGGTGGGGGCAAATATTGTCTTAAGAAAAGCGATGCAGTAACCGACTCAAAGGGCTATTGACGTCTCGGTCTTCTTCCCCAACAATCTTAAGACGATATCTATGGCTCGTTCAGTGTAACAAATGACGCAAGACTTCATGAAACTGGAGCATTTCGATGGTGGGAACTTCCGACGCTGGCAGAAGAAACTGCACTTCCTCCTCACCACACTCAAAGTGATGTACGTATTGAAGACAGCGTATCCAGAGGAGCAATAAAATGAGACTCTCAACGAGTCTCATACAAGAACAAAGTGGGAGATGGATGACTACATCTGCAAGGGTCACATCCTCAATGCACTCTCTGACTCTCTGTTTGATGTGTACCAACATGTGGAGACTGCGAAGGAGTTATGGGAGATTCTAGAGTCCAAGTACCTCGCAGAAGATGCAACAAGTAAGAAGTTCCTTGTTGAAAATTTCATGCATTATAATATGATTGACTCCAAATCTGTTATTGATAAATTCCATGAGATCCAGCATATTCTTAGTCAGTTTCAACAATAGAATATGAGCATAGATGAGTCTATTATAGTATCCTCTGTAATAGACAAGTTGCCCCATTCTTGGAAAGATTTTACTCTAGAGGAGTTAACCAAACATCTTCGAGTTGAAGAAGAAACGAGGCTACAGGAGAATAAAGATGAACAGGGGACTCAAGTTCCCAAGGTCCACGTGGTGGAGGATGGCAAAAAGCCCAACAGAGACAAGCGTAAAAAGAAGAACAACAAGCCCAACAACGCAGACCCAAAGAAGAAGAAGGTTGAATGATGGTTTTGTGGAAAACCAGGCCACTTCAAGAAAGACTGCCGTCATTTCAAGAAGAAACAAAATACACCAGATCAACCAAAGGCACCTGATCAGGCCAAAGAAAAATTCGTGGCTGTTATATCTGAGGTTAACATGCTCGAAGATGGTGGAGACTGGTGGATCGACTCGGGTGTGACACGACATATCTGCAACGACAAGAACCTCTTCACCACTTATGAACCAGTGAGTGAAGGATCAGTTCTCTGTATAGGGAACTCCTCTACTGCCATCATCAAAGGCAAAGGGAAGGTGGATATTGAATTCACTTATGGAAAAGTCTTGTATCTCACTGATGTATGTCAGGTACCTGATGTTAGAAAAAATCTTGTATCAAGGGGCCTTCTGAATAAACATGGCTTCAAGTTAGTCTTTGAGTCGGACAAGTTTATTCTGTCCAAGGGTGGAATATTTGTTGGGAATGGTTATTTGTACAAGGGAATGTTCAAACTCAATATCAATAAAGAGAATGTTTCTGCTTATATGATTGACTCTCTTTCTTTATGGCATGCAAGAATATGACATGTTAATACTAAGAAATTGGATGGTATGGTTAAATTAGATTTAATTCCAAAGTATGAAGATAACATGGATGAGAAATGTAAAGTGTGCATGCAAACAAAAATAATTCGTAAGTTTTTCATAAAGTAGAGAGAACCACATCTTTGCTTGAATTAATTCATTCTGATGTATGTGACATGCATGCTACCCCTACTAGAGGAGATAAAAAAATATTTTATAACATTCATTGATGATTTTTCAAAGTTCTGTTATGTTTATCTTCTGCATTCAAAAGATGAAGTTCTTGAAAAACTCAAAACTTTTAAAACAGAAGTTGAAAATCAATGTAATGTTAAAATAAAAAGGCTTATATCCGATAGAGGTGGTGAATTTCATTTTTCAAATTTTTGTGAAGATGTGGGTATTATTCATGAATTAACTGCTCAATATACACATCAACAAAATGGAGTTGCTGAAAGAAAGAATAGAACTTTAACTGAAATGATTAATGCTATACTTTCTAATTCTAGTCTTACTCATGGTTTTTGGGGGGAGGCTCTTTTGACTGCATCTTATATTCTAAATAGAATTCCTCTCAAAAAGATTAATGTAACTCCTTATGAACTGTGAAAAAATAAGAAGCCCAATCTGAGTTACTTACGAACTTGGGGCTGTAGGGCAATTGTAAGATTGTTGGATCCCAAAAGGAAGAAATTGGGAGAAAGAGGAATCTAATGTGTATTCCTTGGTTATGCCCTACATAGTAAGGCATATATGTTCATGGTAATTGAACAAAATAGTTCAATGGAAGTAAATACCATCATAGAGTCTCGTGATGCAGTATTCTATGAAAATAGGTTCAATACTATTCCGAGATCAAATTGGGATGAGGAATCAAAGTCGTTGATTTTCAATAAAGAAAGTGAACCTAGTGAATCCATTGAATCGAGGAGAAGTAAAAGGACTAGAATTGATAAATCTTTTGGTCCTGACTTTATTGTTTATCTAGTGGAAGGAACTAGGGAATCTCATTGTAAACAAACAATGATTTCATTAAATATGGAATCTGATCCGTTGACCTTTAAGGAGGCTATGAAGTCACAAGATGTTGCCTTTTGGAAAGAGGCAATTAATGATGAGATGGATTATTATGGGGAATAAAACCTGGATTCTTGTTGACTTGCCTCCTGGATCCAAACTGATTGGTTGTAAATGGATTTTTTCAATTATGGGGAATAAAACCTGGATTCTTGTTGACTTGCCTCATGGATCCAAACCGATTGGTTGTAAATGGATTTTCAAAAAAAAATGAAGGTCGATGGAACGATTGAAAAATTTAAGGCCAAGTTAGTGGCCAAAGGGTTTACTGAAAAGGAGGGTATCGATTATTTTGATACATATGCACCGATTGCAAGGATCTCTACAATTAGAGTATTCATTGCCCTTGCTTCCATCTATAAGTTCGAAATACATCAAATGGATGTTAGAACTGCTTTCCTAAAGGGAGAGTTGGATGAAGAAATCTACACGAAGCAACTGGAAGGGTATGTTGTACAAGGTCAAGAAAATAAGGTATGTAAACTCATTAAATCACTCCATGGTCTTAAACAAGCCCCTAAACAGTGGCATGAAAAGTTTGATAGGATTATGATATCAAATGGTTTTATGATACATGAATCTGTTAAATGTGTTTATAGCAACTTTTCTGGTGGTAAAGATATGATTATATGCCTATACGTAGATGACATGCTTATCTATGGTACTAACCTAGATATTATTGAAATTACAAAAAAATTCTTGTCATCTCATTTTGATATGAAAGATATGGGCATTGCTGATGTTATTTTGGGTATTAGGATTAAGAGGGATAACAATCAATTAATCCTTACCCAGTCTCATTACATTGAGAAAATTTTGAAGAAGTTCAATAGATTCGATTGTCAACTCATGTCTACACCTTTTGATCCACAAATGAAATTGTATCGTAACACTGGTAGGGCTATTGATCAATTATTATATTCTAGAGTGATTGGGAGTTTAATGTATAATGACTTATACTAGACCTGATATTGCTTTTGCAGTGGGGAAACTTAGTAGATATACTAGTAACCCGGGTTGTGTGCATTGACATGCTATTGATCGAGTATTAAAATACTTGAAGAAAACTATGGATTATGGAATAATCTATAGTGGATATCCTACGGTTATAAAAGGTATACAGACGCCAGTTGGATAACTGACCGTGAGGATCACTCATCAACGAGTGGTTGGATCTTTACACTTGGAGGAGGAGATATCTCCTGGGGATCTAAGAAACAGACATGTATTACAGACTCTACAATGGCTACTGAGTTTGTGGCTCTAGCATCATCTAGCAAAGAGGCAGAATGGTTGAGAAACCTACTTCTGAAAATTAATGTGTGGCTAATACCCATGCCACCCATCTCTATGCATTGTGATGGTCAAGCAACACTGTCACGGGCTTATAGCCAGATTTATAATGGTAAGTCCAGACATATAGGACTTAGACACAATTATGTCAGGTAACTGATTACCCATGGTGTGATCACTATTTATTATATGCGGTCAAGTCAAAACTTGGCTGATCCTTTAACAAAAAGACTTGCAAGGGATTTGGTGTGGAAAACATCAAAGGGGATGGGACTTAAGCCCATATAGAATCACTCTTGATGGAAACTCAACTCAAAACTTGAAACATCAAGTTCTTGAGTTCAATGAGCAAAGTACAACATATGTTGTGATTGCAAGCACTTAATTTTACGTCATCCCTGGGTAAAGTGCTTGGAACCTGTAATGACAAAGAAGGAGGATGAGTTTAACTCTTAATAGGTTTGATTTCTCATTAGAGTACTAAAGTTACAGGGGTATTCTTGATAACCTACCTATATGAGTGTGGAGGTGGTGCCACTTCCTATTAATTCAATGGGCTTGAATTCTAAAACACTCATAAAACAGGATATGGACACAAGGCCAATCCATTTGTCGGTTTCTCTGAATACTGAAGATATATTATTTTATGTGTAATGCATGTCTGGTTGGTTATACAGGATCATTGGTTCAAAGTGTCGGTATGTAAAAACTAGGGGTTTCTGCAAACTTGGTCCTGGTCTGTCTCGCGACTGATCAGATCACCGCCCGGAGAGTCATTCCTGAGCCGCCCGACTGCTTCTGAGAAAAGACGGGGTTTGTCGTTGTGATCGCCACCTGCTTTCTCAAAAAGCAGGAAAAGTTGGTGTTGGATTTGATCGCCTCGCGGGGGGAGTTTGTGGGGTCTCCGCTCTGAGATACGGATATACCGTACACAGAGGTGAAAAACAGATAAACCTATTCTACTTCAGGGGCTTGACTAGAGGAGATATGGGACTAAAAAAAGGGGTTAGGAGAGGGTCGGCTAGTTGGAATTAGCCGCCTAGTAGGGGACGGTTAGTTGGGACTAGCCACTTGGTACCTGGTTCTGGGTTTTCTGGATTTGGGCAGAACCTAGGCAGGGAAGTGTTTTGGCTTTGGCTAGGGTGGTGGTAATGAGGATTGAAAGTAGTGTTGGTGGTTTCCTCTTCTAGATTTGGGCAGCACCTAGGTAAGAATTTGGATTTGTTTGGCTAGGGCTAAGAGTGGTTTAGGACAATGGTTTAGAGGGGGGTGGGGTTTATGGAGAGTGGAATTTGGTGGGGAATGACTTTCATTCTCTCTCAACTAGAGCTCTCTCCCTCTCTCTCTCTTTCTCTCTTTCTCTAACACACACTTTGAAAATGAAAATGGCCACCCTTTGGTTCTCACCCCTACCCCTCCTTTTATAGTAGAATGGGATGCATAGGTTTATTCATTGGACAATGGAATGGATTGGATAATAGAGTGGTTTAAGCAAACTTCACCCCTAAGGAATCCAGATATTTGTTGTGAAAAATTGTCCAAATATGGGGCGGCTACTCGTAAGTAGCCGCCCCATGATTTCAAGATGCCACCCCCATGATGACCTGCCAGTCAACATTAAATGCTGCTTTATGTCCCATCAGGAGAAGCGGTTTGGGGTCGGTCAAGGGGCGGCTAGTTGAAACTAGCCGTCCAAGGAGGGGCGGCTACTTTCAACTAGCCGCCCGGCTTCTGGTAACTTAATTTTTCTAAGTGTTGTGGCCAGGATTTCTCCTTGTTCCTTTAATTTGCTAAAGCAGTTTTCTATTTGATCCAAATGTGGTCATTTAAAAATGTTACTTGAAGTAATTTTTTTCTCTTTGGACGGTCAAAATTGGGGTATCTACAATTGCCCCTCATCGAACGGAGTCTTTGGCGAAGCAGGAAAGACTTTGACCGATGATAAGGAAAGAGACCCCTATTTTGACCGGCCTGACCTTCAAGAAGTCTTGATCTCATGACCAATACAATTCAGGGAGTTGATTTAGACTGTCAGAGGCTAGGTCTTGACAAGAATTTTCAACAGAAAGGAATGATCTAGGTGGGAGGCGGGAAAAGTAAAATGGTGAGTGATCCAACCCGCGGTTGGGGTTCTTAGCTATCGTGCACGTAGCAGCCCAGTATCAGTTTCCTCGTGCCTACCGTTCCCGTGCTTGGGAAAACTCAGCAAGGAGGGGATATCGCCAACAGAAAGCAAGTAAAGGTATTGAGTTGGTGAATTGGATCATCCAAAGGATAAAAATTCTGGAAAAGAACCAGAACTGAGGAAATTCAAGCTGAATGGTACTAGTAACGTGATAGGACTTCAAGTGGGTCATGTTTTAATCAAGTAGAATTTTGAAATTAACTAAGACGTGACTGTAGTTGTAGAAAACTTTGGAATTTAAGTTTGTTTAAGATACTGGCAGGGAGTGCATGCATTTTTTATAAAACAGGATACCCTGCATGCATATGCATCATGGTGGGATTTAAACAAGCATGTTTTATATTTCTGAGTGTAAATGTGAGCATGAATTTTTAGAAAGCAATTTTTTCGCATGTGTGTTCTGTCACGGCGGAATTTGAAACAACATGAGTTTAAAAGTTTGCATGTATTGTCATGTTGGGATTGCATGCATGTGATGTGATTTGTTTGGAGCATAGCATCTAAGTTAAAAGAAGGGCAACTTTACATACATTTTATCATGGTGGTATTGAGTTTAGCAAATGCGTGTTGTGACATGTATGAAGGAAAAATGTGTTGTGTGATGTTAAGAAAAGAGAAGTTGAAGCAGTTTTCTTGATAAGCATGAATGTGCAATTTGTAAAAAAGCATGGGTGACAATTTTTGATGGTCAAGTATTAAGATGGATGCCAAACTCATGCATTGATGTGAGAAAGGGGGATAATTTTAATCATTCTAATCAAGACACGCTGATAATCTGAGGCAGAACACCTTGTGATTCACTCATGTCCAACCCAGGACATTTGGAAGTGGTTTAGCTTGAGGGGTAAGTTTCCAAGTGGAGTAGTTTTTAAATATTTGATTATGTTACTCTAAACATGCTGAACACTCCATGAATGTACCAAGAATCAAACATAATAAGTATCCCTCAGATATACAAGACTTTAAATAGACTCATGTGAGAGTGTGTGCTGTTGTAAATGTAAGGAAAGGTTCACCCTTGGTTGAAATTTCGCCTAGCCAACAGACTTGGTTTAATTGAATCAAGGTGGGAAAAGAGTGGGTGAATGGGGATGAGAGTAATATCTTCTTTGAATCACTTTAAAATTGTCCCAGTCCTAACATAAATCTTACTTTCTAGGTCCCTCTGGCTTTCTTCTTTTTACCACTTCTTTTTTTTTTCTTTTGAACGGAATGTATTGCCCACCGGGCATATACTAAATTTTTGGCTTCTAGATTTAAAATAGAGAGTGTTACCCACTTTGGGTTGTAACTGTTGACCTCTCTCATAGCCTTTTAAGGGGGGGCGTTTCTGTTTTTTACCCCTGTTCTTTTCTGCTTCCCCTTTTCTTTTCTTTTCTTTTTTTGTTTTTTTTTGAAGTGTTTGTATAGTGCCAAAGCCAGTTTTGGGACGTATGCTAGGTCTAGGGTATATTTCTTGTAAATCTTAGTTGACACGAAGCAAGAGAAAAACAAGAGAAAGATAATCCCAAAAAAAATATAAAAAAATTAAAATTAACAATTGCCCCAGTCCATGGGGCAGGCAATTTTCCCTTTTATCAGGTGAACCAAGCCTTAAATCATACTCGTGTAGTGGAGGTGGCATGATTGGCGGATATGAGTCTAAGTAAAATGCAGGTTATCTTCAGAATTTTTAAATATTGTCATCAAGCACTAAACGCTGGAATTCACAGTAAGGAAGAGTAAAATTTATCAAATATTAAAAATTATGCATAGAATTTCTTGAGGTAAAGTGCATACCACCGACCTGAAATCTCACCCCCTTCGGCATTTACCAAGCGGTAGGCATTCCTAGAATAGACATGAGTGATCACATAGGGTCCCTCCCATGTTGGTTGCAATTTTTCCTTGGATGGGGTCGTCTTGATGGCATGATTTTCTTGGGCAACATCTCCCTAATTTTCTTCCCTTTTTCTTGTAACCCCTTTTTTTGGTTTATATATTTTTGAAAATTTGAAAATGAAGGGCATAACTGAAATAAACTAAATATGTATAAGAGACTTTTTTTTTTATGAAAGCATTTAAATGCATGCATAATAGCTGAAATAAAAAAACTTTGTAAAGGAAATTTTTTTGTTTTGAGCTTTTTTTTTTTAGCTTTTAACATATTCGATTTTTTTTGGATTTTGAAATTTAAAGAAAGTAGTAAACAAACAATATGTTGTAAGGGAAAATAGTGTAGAGTGCTGGAGGATGGCCTCCAGAAAATGATGGTGCAGGGTGAGTCCTCTATGGAGGCTCAAATTGAAGCAGTTTCAAACGAAAACTACTTGAATGATGTCGAAAGCGCGAGTGGCACTTGATCTGCCATAGATCCTCAGCAGAAAGAGAACGATCCCTCATAGAGGGTCAGTCAACAAAGATGTTGATACGGAACAACAGTTCGCAGAGGCGACTACTAACTGAACGGGTGCAAGGGAGCACAGTTCAACTTAATACTGAGGTCCTAATGATGGTGGGGGTAAAGACTCCTCAATTGGTGCAATTAGGGGCATATAGATCAGATCAGAAATAATTGATTTGGATATGCCGGATGGAGCTCCTCTAACAGATGGGGTGGCAAGTCGAGTGGATCTGGCAATTGGGATGGTTTGACTGCTCCCTCAAATTGTGCATTTTTAAATATAAGTGGTTCTGACTCGATGATACACACAATTGATTGAACCGGATCTAGGTCAATCTTTGAATGTGATGAGTCAGAATCCGAGTCATCTGAGATGGTTAAAATGGGTGTAATAGGCCATGATATGATTGGATCTTGAGCAGTTATAGACAATGGATATTCAACCTCAGTCAGGTCTAAGGGTTGGATGGTGGAATCAAGTTGTGTGGGAGTAGGGTAAAAGAGTTCCAATAGTTCTCTAACCAAAAACTCTTCATCATCATCAGAGTCCTGCTTGGAACATTCTATAGATTCTATGATTTCAGGTGCCAGAGACTCATAGGATGATGGGGGTGGAATAGCAGTGTATTGCCTTTGGAGCGGTTGCCGGGGAATAAAGGTTTGTGTTTCTCGCGGAACAAAGGCATAGGCAGTTGGAACTTTGGCTCTATCACTATAGGCCTGACTAGGCTGTGTCTGGGAGACATGGTTCAATGGTCGGATTGGACCTCCCTCCATGGGATGAATTGAGATGGAATCGGGTATTTGTTCTGGGTATGGGGGGAGGGGCTTGATAGGGTTTTGGATTATAGGGTGCTGTTGTAACGGCACGGAAGCGGGTACTGATTGGGGAGAAAAGGTATTAGAATAAGTAGCTTGCTGAGGCATCATATATCCAGAAGGACCAGGTGTATACTGTCTCGGGGCTGGTCCTTGATTAGGAACACGCGCTTCATTCGGGTAGAGTGCCGAAACTTGTCTTGTAATCCCCTCTACCGTGGGGGTTGTCAAGGGGTTTTTCCTAAAGAGCCTTGACCAGTTGTTGGAAGTGAATGGGGTAGGGGGTCCAGTATAGCGTTGGATCCGGTTGTGTCTATCTATTAGGAGTTGATAGGTGGTGCAATCTCCGTATGACAGACTGGTACGAAGTTCTGGGGTTAGGTTTAGTAACATCATATCAATTTCTTGACATTCTGTTAATTGCAGGCCAGTTTGGTGTACAAGGGTGCGCCACCTAGACACATATGAGATCTGCGATAGAGGGGATCCTGGTTCTTTGGTAACCATAGCGACTCAAGAATTTGTCGCTCATAGTTGAAAAATTGGATAAATGGTCTACCGGCAGGATAGAAAACCATTGGATAGCCCCTCCTTCTAAGGACTTTTGGAATAGATATACAAGGAGAGCTTCATTATCCAAGAAGGGACGAGAGTCCAGATAAAAAGCTTTTAGATGGACATCCGGGTCTCCGCGGCCATTGTACCGGCGATATTTTGAAATTTTAAAATTTACCGGGAGACTGACGGAAGGGATTTGTTGTAGGTGGTGTAAGGACCTGTGGTTGGGGGTGGTTGTTTTTTTCTCAGAGAGGATTCTCCGGATGGTGTCATCGAGAGTTTCGGCCTTGGATGAATAGGTTAGCGGTCTCAGGCTGGAGGTGGCTTGGTAAGGGCATGGGGCAGAAATGGTCGAAAATATTGGATTCGTAGGGGAAGTCGGGGCAAATGAAAAGGTGGGGGGAGAAAAAGGGTTTGGTCTTGGATTAACCGAGAAACCGGGTGTTGGTGGGGTATTGGGGGTGGGATGAGCCTTGGGGGTCTTGGCAGGGGTTTCCTACCTCAAGGTCTTGGTCTGGCGATAGTTGGTGAGGTCATTGAACATGTCCTCTACCGATTGGTACCCTAAAGCAACCATCCTCTCCTCTAGGTGGCTAAGGAGTTGTGTGCTATGGTCTCCCTAGTTGTCTTTCTCCTCGACTGTTTACCCATGGGTGTAGATTTCCATGGTGTGAATATGGAATGGCCTAGGTATGAATTAATGCAGATTTAAAGCAGTAAATAAAGCAACAAAGGGGTGCGCAGTGTGCGGCTTAAAGCAGTAAAGGATGCGCAGCCGTGTGCGACTTAAAGCAGTAAAAGATGCAATTAAAGCAGTAAAAGGTGCGATTAAAGCAGTAAAGGGTGCGTAGCTATGTGCGACTTAAATCAGTAAAGGATGCACAGCGGTGTGCGACTTAAAGCAGTAAAAGATGCGATTAAAGCAGTAAAGGGTGCGCAGCTGTGTGCGACTTAAAGCAGTTAAGGATGCGCAACTGTGTGCGACAAAAAGCAATAAAAGATGCGATTAAAGCAGTAAAGGGTGCGCAATAGTGTGCGGCTTAAAGCAGTAAAAGATGCGATTAAAGCAGTAAATGGTGCGCAGCTGTGTGTGACTTAAAGCAGTAAAGTGTGCGCAGCTGTGTGCGACTTAAAGCAGTAAAAGATGCAATTAAAGCAGTAAAGGGTGCGTAGCTGTGTGCGGCTTAAAGCAATAAAGTGTGTTGTGATGCATAGTAGAGGATCTGACTTGAGGGGGTGGAAGATTCTAGCTTTCCTAAAGAGGTGATGGCTTTCTAGTCATGTTATGGAATGAAGCAGAAGAGGATTACCTTTTGTTGTTTCTCACAAGGGAGTCCCACCGTGATCGCCAATTTGTTGGTATGTAAAAACTGGGGGTTTCTGCGAACTTGGTCCTGGTTCGTCTCGCGACTGATCAGATCACCGCCCGGATAGTCGTTCCTGAGCCGCTCGACTGCTTCTCAGAAAAGACGGGGTTTGTCATTGTGATCGCCACCTGCTTTCTCAAAAAGCAGGAAAAGTTGGTGTTGAATTTGATCGCCTCGCGGGGGGAGTTTGTGGGGTCTCCGCTCTGAGATACGGATATACCGTACACAGAGGTGAAAAACAGATAAACCTATTCTACTTCAGGGGCATGACTAGAGGAGATATGGGACTAAAAAAAGGGTTAGGAGAGGGTCGGCTAGTGGGAATTAGCCGCCTGGTAGGGGACGGTTGGTTGGGACTAGCCGCCTGGTACCTGATTCTGGGTTTTCTGGATTTGGGCAGAACCTAGGCAGGGAAGTGTTTTGGCTTTGGCTAGGGTGGTGGTAATGAGGATTGAAAGTGGTGTTGGTGGTTTCCTCTTCTAGATTTGGGCAGCACCTAGGTAAGAATTTGGATTTGTTTGGCTAGGGCTAAGAGTGGTTTAGGACAATGGTTTAGAGGGGGGTTATGGAGAGTGGAATTTGGTGGGGAATGACTTTCCTTCTCTCTCAACTAGGGCTCTCTCCCTCTCTCTCTCTCTCTCTCTAACACACACTTTGAAAATGAAAATGGCCACCCTTTGGTTCTCACCCCTACCTCTCCTTTTATAGTAGAAAGGGATGCATATGTTTATTCATTGGACAATGGCATGGATTGGATAATAGAGTGGTTTAAGCAAACTTCACCCCTAAGGAATCCAGATATTTGTTGTGAAAAATTGTCCAGACATGGGGCGGCTACTCGTAACTAGTTCAAGATGCAACCCCCATGATGACCTGCCAGTCAGCATTAAATGCTGCTTTATGTCCCATCAGGAGAAGCGGTTTGGGGTCGGTCAAGGGGCGGCTAGTTGAAACTAGCCGTGCAAGGAGGGGCGGCTACTTTCAACTAGCCGCCCGGCTTCTGGTCACTTAATTTTTCTAAGTGTTGTGGCCAGGATTTCTCCTTGTTCCTTTAATTTGCTAAAGTAGTTTTCTATTTGATCCAAATGTGGTCATTTAAAAATGTTACTTGAAGTAATTTTCTTCTCTTTGGACAGTCAAAATTGGGGTATCTACACAAAGACAAGTCTACCAAGCAATCCTTATTGACTTTGATGTGCATCGCTAGGTGATTGGTTCAAGTCGCGAGACACCCCTCAATGAAACATAAGACTATCAAGTAAACCAACAATCAGTGTCATGTAAATTTTGAAAATGGTGGGGGCTTGTTAGAGGTTTTTTGAAATGTATTTTCATGTGTCTCGTAAGTTGGGTCTTTGTTTGTAACTTTCGGTTGGGTTTTTGTCCCATGGGATGCCTTCAAAGGGTGCTTCTGTGTCAATTAATAGACATGAAATTCAACCATTCTAAACACTTTGAATTCATCAAACATGCTTACTCTTTTTCCCTAAAGTTTTGTTCTATTGGGTTTCTGCATAACCCAATACAGAGCTCTTGGTTTACTTGGGTTCTTCTTCAGTATTCTGTTCATTATCGTTGGTGCAAACACTGGGGGAATATCTTCTTCAAGTTATCCTGTAGACAGATTTGCAGTACTCCTTGCACACTATCTGGTGGGGACAAATATTGTCTTAAGGAAAGCGACGCAGTAAAGCGACTTGAAGGGCTATTGAAGTCTCAGTCTTCTTCCCCAACAATCTCCATAGCGAAAGAAATGACTTTTGGCTGTGAAATTTAGTTTCGTAGCAAAAGGATTGACTATTACTGCGAAATGATTGACTTGTTATTGCGAAATTGATTTCGTAGCAAAATATTTAAGGATTTTCAAAATATTTTATTTTTTGTTAAATCAAAATATGATCTACAATGTATCATTATCAGATTGAAAATCCTTTTGACTAGAAATTATTTCTATAATTTGGTTCCAAACATGAATAATAAAATTGAACATTATTTATTATACTCGACAGATAGCGATCGAGGTCATTTTTCATATATATTTTTCTTTATTCAGATATGTATAAATAGAAAAGATGGATAAAAATTAGTATATTCAGTCTAGATATACTTTATTTTCCACACTAGTCCATCATCGAATTAGATGATTTATTATATTAATTGTGTTTATTATAATTAAATATTCGGAAGAACATTTTAATTTGTATCATGCGTGATGAATTCCTTTCCATATGACATTATGTTAATTGATTGAGGTTAATTGATATCAAATTTCATTATATTCATTTTGACATTATATATAATTTGCTTGTTTTTGTCTTTAGTGAGTCTAATATCAAGTTAGATTTTTAGTTGTCACTTATATATATGATGTGTATATATCAGGAGCAAGCAGAAACAATATCTAGCACTAATTTATAAAATCCAAATTCAAAGCCCAAATCAAATAAAAGCTTAACTCATGTTTGTATTTATTTATTTATTGGTAATTGTGATTTGTATTTCTATAATTGGGGGAATGTACAGAGAATCAAAACATACATTATTTATTATACTGTCGTTTTTGCATGATCATTTTTTCATATTTATTTTTCTTTTTCAAATATATATATAAATAGAAAATATAGATAAAAACTAATGTCTTCAATATATATATATATACACTTTTTTTTCACCCCAGTACATCATCGAATTAGATGATTGATTATATTAATTGTGTTTGCTGTAATTAAATCTTCGAAAGGATATTTGAGGTCTAAGTGCTTGATGAATTCATTTTCAAAGGACATTATGTTCTTTCAACCACGGTAATTGGTTAAGGTTCGTTGCTATCATATATGAGCATATTCATTTTGACAATATATACATTTTTCTTGTTCTTGTTTTTAATGAGCTCAATGCCATTTTAGATTTTCAGTTATCGCTCTCTAGCAACTTTAATATTCTTGACAACCCATCCTACACAAACCCCATTTCTCTGTGGCTTGTATTTACAGGATAACCAATGTATACCACTATTTTAAACAAGATGTCATTATCACTGTCATATATTTAATGCATCGTCCATTCCCAAAACACCATATCTTCACTGTCCAAGCGAATTGAATATCGACTTTTTATATATCATACATTTAGTTAGGAGCAATTGAGTAAAATTATTATTTAAAAAAACATGCACATGTTATGTTAAATTCTAGTCAAAGATAAATTGATTATTCATATAACAAGACTAATTTATTAGCTTTTATAGAGATAAAATGAGAAATTCAGGGTTAATTATGATACTATATAATATAATACCTTAACAAAAAAAAAGCTTATAATCTGTTGTACGCTTTAGCAAAAAAAAACTTATATCTTAACAAAAAAAAAATCTTTACTTATATAGTGTGTATATATTAGGAGCACACAGAAATAATATCCAGCCCAAAATTATATAGCATCACTACAAGAAAAAGAGCATTTAGCGGCGCCTATTATCGACGGTCAACAGAAAAATCGTCGCTAATTGGAATTCATAAACTGAATTTTACGACTAAGAGGAGTATCACCGATGGCCATGTCCTGACCGTCGCTAATGACATCACAGAAGAACCCCACAATACAGGTTTGACTATTAGCGATGGCTAGAATCATCGCTGAAAGTATCTTTAACGACGGCCAGATTTTGGCCGTCGCTATAGGTATATTATATAACTCAATGCGGTTTTGTTTCCACATTACCGACGGGTTCGACCGTTGCTGTTTCCACCTTTAGCGACGGCCAGAGTCTGGCCATCGCTAATAGTGTGGGTTAAGTAAAAAATTTCCACGACTTTTTTTTTTAACCCAACCTTGTCATTGCCGACCCCAACCCTAACCCTTGCCTCGACCCGATCCACCGCCTCCTCGCCCCTAGGCCTCCGCCTTGCTTGGCTCCGCCTCTGCCTCGTCTAATCTGCCGCCCGAACCTTGTTCCAGCCCGCCCCTCTCTCGCCCGAGGCGCCGCCGCCTCTCCCTGATCCAACTCCGCCTCGCCTTGATCCACCGCCTCCTCGCCCCGAGAGGCCGCCGCCTCGCTTGGATCTGCCTCTACGTCATCCAATCCGCCGCCCGGACCACGTTTCAGCCCACCCCTCTTCGCCCGATCTGCTGCCGCCTCTCGCCTACCCACCTCCAACTCGCATGATCCATAAGTGTGGGTTTTTTTTTTCAAGGTGAGTTTTGGCTGATTTATTAAAATTAATTTCAGGATTTAATTTGTGGGATTTCATTTAGGTTTTGTATTGTATTTTTTGTGGGTGAATTCTTATTATTGGGATTTTTTGTTTAGATTGATGAAGCATATATTTTGGAGTTTTTTAAGTTCTGCCTCTGTATATGTAAAAGGAATGTTTAATGTTTATGAATTAGGCTGTAAACATGGTTTGCTGAGATGTATATTTTGCATGTGTGTAACTTCTTTCTTTTTTTTTCATTTAGATACTTTGGGACCATTTTTTCAACCATCCAGCTGCTTAGTAAATTCTTCATGTAGATATGCAATTCAACAGTTTATTCCCAAATCAGTTTCCTAAACAGCACCAATTTTCAATCTGAAACATTTCTGGTCTTGTAATTATGATAGTATCACACTATCACAGGGACCTCGTAGCATGGTTTGGAGAAATGATAAGGATCAGTTTGGGAATGTATCATCACAGGGACCTCATATTCTATTAGTAAAGTTAGGTGATTGTGGTATAAAAGGAACTTATGCCAAATACAACAATGTAGAGTCATAGTTTTTATTTATAATCCAGAGTTTCATATTGGAGAGATTTTTTTATATGAAATGGGATGATACAAACCAATAAAATGTTCTTCCTTAGACAGAAAAAGAAAGAAATGTGGATTGAGAGTATATGTAAAATTGATTTTTTTTTTATCTTTTATGTGCTAACATCTGACCCCTTGCTATGTTCTCTCCAAAACAGGTGTTTTATTTGAATTAGTTGATTTGGTTTCTTACGTTGTTTCAATGGATAAAAGTTGGATGCAAAAGCCAAGAAACAGTCATGAATATCTTGAGGGAGTAGTTAAATTTTTAGATTTTGCATTTAGTCGGTCATCTTTTGGAAACCAAATTAAATGTCCGTGTCTTGATTATCGAAATGTATATCGTAAGGAACGGGATGATGTTCGTGGTGATTTATTATGGAAGGGAATAATGCCTAACTACACCACTTGGTATTATCATGGTGAAAAATTTCAGAATGAGGAAAGCAGTGATGAATCCAATGAGGGAGATGATATGCAAGGAATGCTACAAGATGCTTTTGGAATACATGATACAGGTGACAGTGTTCATAATGAATATAATGAGAGTACTTCAAATGAGCCAAATTGTGAAGCACGTAAATTTTACGAGTTGTTGAAAGATGCCGAGTCCGAACTGTACCCAGGTTGTACTATATGTTCAAAGCTTTCTTTTCTTGTTCAGTTGTTACACTTGAAGTGTCTGAATGGGTGGAGCAACAAATCCTTTAACATGTTATTGGAGTTGTTAAAGAAGGCGTTTCCAGAGGGTGAAAAATTACCGAAGAACTATTATGAATCTAAAAATGTTCTCCGAGAGCTTGGTCTAGATTATCAGAAGATTAAAGCTTGTCCAAATGACTGTATGTTATATTGGAAGGAGAATGAGAAGGCAAATGAATGCATAGTTTGTGGTTCATCATGTTGGAAATCGGGTACATGTGAAGCTACTAAAGACGCATCAGATATATCGATGAAAGAAAAAAAATATTCAGCAAAGACGTTGCGCTATTTTCCACTTAAATCGAGGCTTAAAAGGTTGTTTATGTCATCAAAAACAGCCGAGGATATGAGGTGGCATGCTATTCAACGTAAAGAAGACGGAGTCTTAAGGCATCCTTCAGACTCTATGGTTTGGGAAGCTATTGACAAGGAATATCCTTCATTCAGTTCAGAACCTCGTAATGTTAGACTTGGCTTAGCAAGTGATGGATTTTCTCCCTTTGCTAATATGGCTACTCCCTATAGCACATGGCCAATCATTCTCATTCCATATAATTTGCCACCGTGGTTGTGTATGAAACAATCATTCTTCATGTTGTCACTTCTTATTCCTGGGCCTAAGGGTCCTCAAAATGATATTGATGTGTGTCTACAACCATTTATAGATGAGTTGACTGATTTGTGGTCGAATGGAGTTGAGACTCATGATGCCTTTTCGAAGCAAAATTTTCAAATGCATGCAATGCTATTATGGACTATTAATGATTTTTCAGCCTATGCCATTTTATCAGGATGGAGCACAAAAGGCCAAAAAGCGTGTCCATGTTGTCATAAGGATACTCACTCTGAAAGATTAAAACATGGACATAAATATTGTTACATGGGTCATCGTCGTTTCTTATCACCTGATCATAGTATCATCAAAATAAGAAGTCTTTTAATAACAAGAAAGAGCTTGGATTGGCACCAATTCCGTTGAGCGGATTTGATGTTATTGAAGGTTTGCGTGACTATGAGCAAATTACTTTTGATAAAGCAGAAATAAATAGGTCTGGCCAAAAGAAAAAGAAAGATTACTGTCACTTGCCAAAAAATTGGATGAAGAGGAGCATTTTTTTTTAGTTGCCTTATTGAAAACATATTTTGTTGCGTCACAATCTGGATGTTATGCACATAGAGAAGAATGTTTGTGATAATGTGATTTCACATTATTGAATCTAAATGACAAGACAAAAGATAACTTAAATACTCATCTTGATCTTCAATTATTGGGTATTAGGGAGCAGCTTCACCCTATACCAAAAGGGAGTAAGTTCTTAATACCACCTGCATGCTATACAATGTCTTTGAACGAGAAGAGAAGATTTTGTCAATGTTTGAAGGACATTAAAGTACCAGATGGTTATTCTTCTAATGTCTCAAGATGTGTTCAAGTTAAACAAGGTAAAATCTCAGGGTTGAAGAGTCATGATTGTCATATTCTTATGCAACAGTTTATTCCGCTTGCAATACGTAGACTCTTGCCAAAAGAAGTATGTGCCACTCTGATTGAGTTGTCAACATTCTTTAAGCACCTATGTTCTAAGGTGTTGAGGGTAGTGGAGCTAGAGCAACTTCAAACTAATATTGTTGCAACATTATGCAAATTGGAAATGATTTTTCCACCTGCATTTTTTGATATTATGGTATATTTACCCATTCATCTGGCAGAGGAGGCAAAGTTAGGTGGACCAGTGCAATACCGGTGGATGTATCCGATTGAGAGGTTCCCATTTATTTATTTTAAAAAATTTTATACTAATTCTTTTCATTAATATATAGAAGAGGGGGTGCTAACCAATTAACCAAAATTTAATTGGAATATAGGTACTTACATAGATTGAAGTCTTATGTTCGAAATAAAAATTATCCAGAAGGTTCAATTGCAGAAGGATATCTTTAGAAGAATCTTTAACCTTCTGCTCAAGGTATTTACATGGAATAGAGACCAGATTGACTTGACCTGATCGGAATAACGATGACGAGATTGATGAGTCACAAAGAAAGTTGTCAATTTTTAATGGATCTGGTCAACCTTTGGGAAAGGCAACTCCGCTACTGTTGAGTAGAGAAGAATGGGATCAAATTCTCCTATATGTGTTGAACAACTATGATGAAGTAATTCCATTCATTCAGTAAGTATTAGGCTGCAGTTAGATCTTACTTAAATATGACATTCCTATTGTGTTGATTAATTTTTAATTTAATGTGTAGGGAGCACAAACAAATAATTAAAGACAATCATAGCCATATGAGTGCGAGAGAAGTGGATCGAACTCACATTAAAGAGTTTATTGGGTGGTTCCAAAAGCATGTAAGTGTTCAATAAAATACAATAATGTAATTAAGCATATATAATGTTTATGTACTAATACGTGTACATATGAATAAGATTTAAAAATGCAACAGGATGATGATGGGATAAATGGACAACTTGAATCACTAGCTTTCGGTCCTTCTCAAACCGTGACACAATGTACAGGATATATTGTAAATGGTTATAGATTTCACACAAAAGCCCGGGAGAAGAAAGAAAAACTCAAAATAGTGGAGTTTTTGTGACGGCTGAGATATCTAGTTTTGCAAGTTCAAGGGATAAGAACCCAATGACAAGAAATGTCGGGTATTATGGCATCATAGAAGAAATAGTCGAACTACAGTATATCGGCAGAAATAAGATTGTATTGTTCAAATGCGCCCGGTTTGATGTATTGAGTCGTTCAGGAATAAAAGAAGATGAGTATGGGTTCACATGCATAAATTTTACACGGACTTTAAATACGAATGAGCCATATATTCTTGCCAATCAAGCTCGACAAGTTTTTTATGTGAAGAACACAAATGATGATAATTGGTATGTTCCAATTATGACACAACCTCGAAACACATATGATTTCGAAATAGAAGAAGCTTTTCAATCCAATGAAGCAGACACACTACAACAATCTAGTAATGATGAAATTGTATCTTGGACTAGGGAAGACATTGCAGGAGAATTTGTTGATGCATAGATTCATGGTAAATGATGTTGATGGTTACTTTTTAGATGAATTAAGTTGTATTTTAAGTTCTTTAATTTATTACTTGTTAATTGTTTCTTGAAATATTATATGGATGTAATGTTTGTTATATTGTGTAGCACATGGTGACCCGATCAAGAAGTTCGAGACAGTCGGCTAGTTCGATTCCAAAGGGAGCAGGAAATAGGGACGATATTGTTTCCCCAGTACAGACTGTTGATGCTTCTTCTAGCGCAGGTATTAATATAGTTTTGCATGTATTTTATCTATTGCAGACCATTTACATCACCTTATTTTCATTTAGGTTCCACTAGTGTGAGGAGGAGGAGAAAGACAAGAGGCGTAGTTCTGCGACAGGGAGAGAAATTGCATGTTGAATGGAATGAACATGGACAAGCAATTGGAGATACTGGAGCTCGATTTATAAACACATTGGGAGCGACAATTAGAAATAGTGAACTCCCTTTAAATGTTAAAAAGTGGGCAGACATACCTGATGAGACAAAAGAAAGATTGTGGAAGATAATTCAGGTTAAAAAAATTGTTGGTTCATTTTTGTCTATTAGTTTTTCAATATAATTTTGACTTATTACATTAGAATGCAAATTTGTTCATATCTTTCAGGAAACCTTTGATGTAGGGGAGGATAGGAAGAGTTGGGTTCTACAATCAATGTCTATTAAATACAAATAATGGAGAAGTAATTTGAAAGAAAAATTTTATAAGCCATTTGACTCTGATGCTCAACGTTTGGCAAGGAAACCTCCTAATCTTTCTGATAGTGACTGGACTTGGCTTGTGCAATATTGGAGTACTCCGGAAGCTCAAGTAATTTATTTTTAGTTTACCACAATCTTTAAAAATGCACTTGTAATATATTATTGTTGATGTTTATATTTATATTTTGCAGGCAATATCAGCTAAAAATAGTCAGAATCGAAACAAACAAAAAATAAAGCATACCGGGGGGACAAAGAGCTTTGCTCAGTGTAGAGATGAAGAGGTGATATACATGAAATCTATTTTATTTGAAATTTTCAATATATTTATATGCTAACTTTATGTGTGACAATAGAAAATAGCAAGGACAGATGGTAGTACAAAAGAAAATAGCGAGGACAGATGGTAGTGTACCTACACGCGCTGAGCATTTTGCAATCACCCATACAAAAAAAGATGGGTCGCCATCAGATCCGCACTCCGCAGAAAGTATGGTATAGTTTGTATCATAAAAATGAATTCATTTCTGTATGTGTATATGAGTGTTATAAATGATAATAAGTTGTGACTAATTTTGAATTTTTTTTATAAAGTCACGTTTTAGGGAGATAGCCTCAACGCAGGAGTCAAGCTCCAATATTGGCAATGACATATACACCATTGTTATGGGGCTAGAGTGACATGGACGAGTGCGTGGATTTGGATTAGGACCGACGCCTATCACTGTATTTGGACGGTCATCAAATCAATCACAATGCAGTTATTCAGATGTATGCTCTCAATTACATGACGTGCGTAGTCCTTCAACCCTGAGATTTTACCTACGAAAGTCAAATGGAATGTCACATGAAGAGAAAGAGAGGACACGTGATGAGAGAGAAAGAAGCCTTGAGCATCAACTTGAAGAAATGAAGAGAAATATGGAGCAGATGCAGAATTTCATACAACACATAATGCCCAACCCACATTAACTAGGTAAGCGTAATTTTCTATTGTTTTGATATTGATAGCACTATCCATTACTTAATTATATTTTAATATATGCAATGCTTTTTATATAGGGATAAAGCATAATCAAATCGTCAATGGAAAGTCGACATCGGAGGAGAGTTGAGAGGAACTGAAGGCTCAAATGAAAAGGATTATTTTGAGGGAAAAAAATTCTATGAAGAGTTAGTTTTTCATTAGAATTACATGTAATATTTTGATGTTAGCTACGTTATATTTTGAATTATGAAGTTGTTTTATTTAAACCTTAGTGAATTCAAGAATTCTTAAATTTGTGATTGTGAATGAAATATCTAGGAGATGAGAATTGTTGAATGACTTTAGAATTATTCAGTTGCAAATTTTGATAAAAATCAGTAAATAAGTAAAAAAAAATCATATTAGCAACGGCCACCGACCGTCGTTAAAAATACATGGCTCAATCGGCTGAAAACCATTATATAACAGGGATGGAATATTAGCGACGGTCACCGACCGTCGCTAAAAATAGTCATAATTAACTATGGTTAAGCTGTGGTAATTTTTGTTTGCCTATTTAGCGACGACCGCAGTCGTCGGTGTTTCTTTTAGCGACGAGATATTTAACGACGACTTACGACGGTCAGTCCGGCCGTCGGTAAATATATTAGCGACGGCTTTTATGGTCTTTAGCGACGACCTCGACCGTCGGTAAAGGCACTTTTTCTTGTAGTGCATGTATATACTTATGATGCAAAAAATCTATATTGCCCTTGTTCAATAAATATATTTTTATCTTAACTATATAACCATGGGCGGATCTATAACTTTATTTTTGAGTGGGTTGAACTAACTTTTTGATATTAAGTATTCTTTTTATTTGTGTTTTAATAAATGATAGACTCAATGTAAAACAAATTTATTAAAACATTAAGTAAAATTTTAAAAAACAAGCAAATTAAAATGAGCTCAAAATAAAAATAAGTTCATCAAAATAATAAGTTAAACAAAACAACTTCTTTACATAAATCCATGAATTTACAATTTTTAGTTTTTGTTTTTTTTTTGTTTATTAAGAAATATGGTTTAAAAAGAAACAAAAAATAGCGATATGCGTCTCTAAAACGAACCTAAAATACCGATCCGCGTGTCTCCATAAAATTGAATCCTCACTGTTCATTTTCACAAAATCAGAAAGGCTTCAAAGTCCGCCCTAACCGATCCTTCTAAACCCTAAAGCATCGTCCCGCCCAAATCCCTTTCTCTCTCTCTCTCTCTCACACACACACACACCGACACACGCTCAAACCGATCCTTCTAAACCCTAAATGTCGATGATCGAAGCGTTGATGGATGGACAGAAGAAGAGGCGTAAGGGAGTGCGTCTGTACCTCCTGATCATCACAATCCTCTTCATTCTCTCCAACTCGTCCGCTTCGGAAGACGACGACGGTCCGGAAAGGGAGGACCGATGACCTCTGCGAGCAGACAGGGTAGCTCTCAATCGGGATCCCCTCCAATTCGTTCACCTCAGATCAGACGACGATGAGAGGGGATCAGAGGGTTTCGACAAGATCGGAAGACAATAGGAGGTCCTCATTGAAGACGAGGTAGATCGGACGGATCTGACCGATGGAGAAGAGAGAAGTCAGCTGTAATGGCACCGGAGTCGGAGACGAAGGCGAACTCGAACTGCTCTTCGGTTTTTTATCTGAGGTTTTTTAGATATGTTGTGTTTTTTTATCTGATTCAACTTAAGGTTATGGTAAGATCATTTTTCTACCATTTTTGGTCCTTGCATCGTGCCGTGGCTCATGAATATTGATTAAAATTTAACCTCCCTTGCGAAGTCATATTTCACATATGATATTTCCACTTGATTGTTTTTCTCAGATGATATTTACACTTGACTGTTCTTCAGATGCTATATTTTCCCCAGGGCTGACTTTACATTTCCTAGCATTATTCTGCATAGTAGGTTCTCCATTTCAGTACTCCATCTCCCTTAATAATCTATTCATGACTTCCCTTTCAGTACTCCATCTCCCTTAATAATCTATTCATGACTAAAATCTTACTCCTTATTATGTGTGTAAAATAGATCCTTTGTTTTTTCTCTCATTTTCTTGTTACTTAGGTTTAAAAAATGTTTATTTCTATCAATTTTTTTTGTTTTTCTTAATAATTATGGTGATGAACGTATGTTGTAATTGTCCAAATATGTCCAGCTGCGTTACGTCTCAAACAATAGGTGAACATCTCTATCTATTTGGAACTATGAGTGCATCTTTCTAGTAGTCAAATTGTGTGTTTGTTTCTTTTCTTTTCTTTATAAATGTTGTAGTTTATGATTCTAGGGCATGTGGTAGGTTTATGAAGACATCTATGCTATATGGGATTGTATGTTAATTGAAAAGCTGCACATTCTTTCCGCTGCAAGAAATGCATTCTCTGTACTTCTTGTTCTGCCTAAGACCTTTGACAATCTGTGTAATCTACTGATCTTGTGCAGATGAAAGTAAATGATTCTTCTTTGGTGGGTGTATAACTATATGAATGGCAACAAGAGCATCAGGAAGCACATGGGGCTGTTGTGAAAAAAAAATGCGAAAAATAGACTATTAAACATGCAAAAAAATGCATCATGAAGCACATGGGGATATTAAAAAGTATTCTTGTTATTATCTGGGAATGGACAGTTCTCTATCTAGAATGAATACTTTAAGAAAATGATGTGTTTTGTCACTAAACGAGATGATATTAAAAAGTTACGCTTATATGCAACGGTTTGTCTGATGTTGCCATTAGTTGTACCCTTTATGATATATCTAAACCTTGTATTTTCTAATGAATAATGAATAATAGGTTGATCCGTTCATATGATTCATAGTTGAGATTGTATACTAGTTTTACAAAAATTCTTTCTAGTTTTTCAAAATCTGAACATCTTTGTTTTCGATAGTTTGTTTTGCCATTTGACAATCTTGGATTCAAAATTTAAGTTTCATCATCCAGGAAAGTCTTACTCCGGCATTTGGAAATGGGTTATCAACTGCATGTTTTGTGCATATGGGTGCTCAAGTTACATCAGTCAAATGCATTGAGGCGAGGAAAACATCTGTTTTGCTATTTTTGTAATGCATTTTAACTTTTTGTGGCCTCACGTTAGGATGTGATATATAACAGAGAGAACTTACTATGTTGCATATAAGAGTAAGTCTTACTGGAATAAGGATATTATACTAAGTCAAGATGTCTTTTCTATTCAGGATGGAGTGGCTTTGCCCGCTATGAGCATGAATTTGCCTTTCGGTGGAGAAGTATGACAATCCTTTTCTTTCTTTCTTTCTTATTTATTGATAAAGCATGCTGTTAGCTTTTCTGGTCTATTTATTACTTTCCATTTTTCTCAGACAGTGTACCAATTTTATTAGTCAATGTTTTGCCTGTTGAGCTCTTTTTTAGTCATGTTCATGCAACATCATTTCATATCTACTGGATATGTGTCTATGAGCTTGAGCTTGACTGCAGTTTGTAGGCTTTGAGCTGAGGGTGAGACCCCAAATTGGTCTATTTTGGCAGAGGAGCCTAAGTTGCAATGCCCCAGTTTGGCTCTGTCTGTCTGTCCCATATTATCAGTTGTTGTTCTGCATTCTTCTATCAGATAATGTGGCCTTGGATTAAATTATAATGGTCCAATCTAAACGAAATTATCAGTTGTTGTTCTTCATTCTTCTATCAGATAATGTGGTCTTGGATTAAATTAAAGCATGGATGAAAGTAATATGGATATAAAGAAATTCTAAACTTGCACTTAAACAGAACGGATTTATAAGGCGGCCCAAATCAATGGGAAAAATGTTGTTATAGTCGTTGTCGGGTTTTCATATTTTCTTGAACAAACTAAGTGCTTGAAGTACCTATAGTTTGCCTAAATGTTTCTGCTAAACATGCAGACATTGACTTGCTTCCAATAAATTCATAGAAATTTGTATTGCATTAAGATCTTGGTTGTGTTTGTTCTTGCATTTTGTTTTTTCAGGAAAATGATTTGTTATCTGTACCATTATTATTGTTTTGAATTTATAATCTCTCTTGCAAAGTTAAATGCTACTTTGTTAATGTGACCTGCCACATAAAAACAGCAGGTGCTCCATATTTTTTTAATTTTTTTTTACAAATTTGAGTAAGAAAAATTTATGGGAAACATTTTAGAAGTCCATGCAGTGGTTTTTAATATGATATATTAATGAAATTCCTAATTATCACATGGCTTGAAACTTTTATTGATATGATAGAGGACCGTTTTACTTCTTTTAATAGAAGCTTAAAGCATAAATTTATTTACATCATATGTTATTGAAGTTTTTTTATCAGGTCATGGAATTGAGTCTGATTCATTCAGAGTAGCCAAGGTTGATAATGTTTTTCTACTGAATGCTAGAAGTTTGACAATACTTGCTTTGTTGCAAAGAAAGATTTTTTATTCCAAATCTCTTCAAATATAGCCTTTTTTCGCTACATAGATTGGCATTAAGCATGTTTAACACTTCTCTGTTCTGTTTGCTAGGTGGTTCCTGCTTGGTTGGGTTGTTTCCTCATAAATGGTGATCTGATTGAAGCCAAGGTTGTCCATAACCAACTCTGTACAATGTTCGAAAGGTAAGAATTTTTTATTATGATCTTATATATTTACATTGGCACTGCTTGGGTGCATGGAAAACTCACAAAAAAAAGGAATTTGGAAACCATCTTTAAACTCGAGATTGGTCAACTTAATATGTAGTTCATAATTGGCCAATCTAAAGCTGCTTGGGTGCATGGAAAACTCAGAAAAAAAAGAATTTGGAAATCATTTTTAAACTTGAGATTGGTCAACATAATATGTAGTTCATAATTGGCCAATCGACATGGAAAAATATGGCAGATCAGTCAACGTAATTTAAATGCGTGAAAATTGTATATTTTACAATGGACCTTCAATTGCTCAATAGTGTAGATATAATTCATGAATGAATCCATCATACATACGTGATTAGTTCCACATGTAGAAAGGCATTAAGAGGGGAGAAACTAGTTACAGTCCCAATCTTTGGCATTCTTTTCGCACAAAGTGGACACTCTCAATACTTTTAAACTACTTTATCCATTTAGCTTGAGCACTTAACCATTAATCTAATAATATGAGGGACCCTTTTTCAACATAAAAATTTTATTTGTCATTTTTTTAATTTAGAATGTTACTTACATTATGTGCATCGGATCCTCTTGATATGCTGAATTTTAGAACATTTTAAATATGAAGTAAAATATGGTAATACTTGTTGGACATTATTAATTTGGTACCTATGTTGGTTGAAATTAGGAGGTTGCATGCATAGGAGGGAATCATGCTGTTGTGTTTTGATTTGCCTATGTTGAAGTCCCAATTGAGATTTTAAATTTATTGTTAAATTCTATTTTGTAGCGAGAGATGGAGGACCGAAGACAGTTGAACTCCAGTCTAATGTTGAGGGAGACCAACTCTTCTAAATATTCTTTCCTGGTATTAGATCCATGAGTCGAGTCTTTTATTGTTGTATTTTCTTTTTAAAAATATTATAACAATTTTTAATTTATATAGTTACTTTTCTTAATATATGAATTGTTTTTATTATTATTGTCATAATTAAATATTTATTTAATTGTAATATAAAAAATATTTAAAAAAGTAAAAAAAAAATGTTTTCCCTATGAAAAAGGACCTTTTCCAGCGAAATATTTTATAGCGAAAGGTCTATAAAAAAAAATTTATTAAATTTATAGACTTTTAGCTGCGAAAGCGTTTTGTAGCAAAATGTGTCTTTTTGCTACGAAAATAAAAATTCGCAGCAAAATATAATCATTTGCTACGAAATCCATTTTGTAGCAACAGCTAGCCTTTGGCTATGACACTAATTTTGTAGCAAAAATTTATCTTTTGCTACGACAATCAATTCGTAGCTAAATGCTCCATTTTGCTGCAAAACTAATTTCGTAACAAATGATATCATTTCGCTACGAAAATATCCATTTCACTACGAAATAAATTTCGTAGCAAAATATGATGTTTTTCTACGAAAATAAAAGTTCGTAGCAAAAGGGAATCTCATACGAGGCTTTTGCAATGATAATTGCAACAAACGTATTTCATCGAGAAAGGGTTTTTGCTACGAATTATTTCGTAGCTAATACCTGAATTTCTTGTAGTGATCGTTGGTTCAAAGACAAGTCTACCAAGCAATCCTTATTGACTTTGATGTGCATCGCTAGGTGATCGATTCAAGTCACGAGACACCCCTCACTGAAGCATAAGGCTATCAAGTAAACCAAGAATCAGTGTCATGTAAATTTTGAAAATGGTGAGGGATGGTTAGAGGTTTTTCAAAATGTATTTCATGTGTCTTATAAGTTGGGTCTTTGTTTGTAATTTTAAGTTGGGTTTTAGTCACACATCGGTTAAAAAAAAAAGTTTGGCACTATATAAAGTGAGGTGTATATAAAATAATGTTTACTTTAGGAATGGTAATGTGTTATGCACACGGTGTTTTAGCACCGTCCACACATGCGCACGCGTGCGCGTGTGCGATGGGCGCAATTTGACGCTTTATTGGCGCACTTGGCACTTCACACGTGCGCATCGTCGCTAGGACCTGGTGCCTTTTCTTTTTATCTAATCAAACGGTGGAGATCGTTCCATCAGATGCGATCTGGACCGTCCAGATGGTGGACCCGTCCGATGCAACGTGTACCGTTGGATCGATCAAGAATCGGTTGCACTGATCGAAGGGGTGCCATAGGAAATGGTGCATCGGATGGTGATCGATCTGGACCGTCGATCTTGTAACTGAAGATCCAACGGTCCAGATTGGAGGCGGTTAAGCCTCATGGGATGCCTTCAAATGGTGCTTCTGTGTCTATTAATAGACATGAAATTCAACTATTCTATACACTTCGAATTCATCAAACAAACTTACTCTTTTTCTCTAAAGTTTTCTTGTATCGGATTTCTACAGAACTCAATACAGAGGTCTTGGTTTACTTGGGTTCTTCTTCAGCATTCTGTTCATCATCGTTGGTGCAAACGCTGGTGGAATATCTTTTTCGAGTTATCCTGTAGACAGATTTGTAGTATCCCGTGCACACTATCTGGTGGGGGCAAATATTGTTTTAAGAAAAACAACGCAGTAACGCGACTCGAAGGACTATTGAAGTCTCGGTATTCTTCCCCAACAGACTTTGACCGGTGTCCGCGAAGTTGATGCTCTTGGAAGGGTTCACAACCAAGCCAGCCTGCATGTGGAGATTTTTAGTGAAGGGGTCTAATGTTTTAGCTGACACGTGAATCTCATGTCAATCACAGTGCGTCAAATTATTATGCATGGTTTATTGTAAGAATAGTCTTATGGATAATCGACAAATGTTTTCGCTTTTTATATATAGTACAAAAAAACATTTAATAAAGCTTCCGTGGCATCTCTATAGAGTATAGCCCATCTCAAGTCTGGCCGGCATTGAAGAATCTCATTGACAAAGGCCACAGTGGTATCCTGTATATACGTGAAAATTAAAGCTTTTGTAGCACTTTTCACTTTTATCATTCTTGTGTGCTTTCGGTATAACCAGGTGGATTAATATTGAGAAGGGGTGAGGTGGATGCACGGTCTCAGTTCAGTGAGTTTGTTCCCTCGCCACACCTATTTTTGTTTACTCTGGTTAATTCGTATTAGCAATGTTATTAGTAATGTAATCCTTGAAATTTTTTTGTACATTTGCTAAATATTATGATGAAATACAATTTTAGACATACAAATTGAACTAAAAAAAATATTTAATAACGCGCGCACGCACGTGTGTGCGTAGGGAGCCTCTTTGGTGGGTGTCCACAAAAATCAATTTTTGTTTACACCCATTTTTATTGTTGATGGTGATTCAAAAACTAAAAAAAGTTTAATTTACTCACTTTGAATAGCATTAAATGGAGGTCTATCAACGAATCAGGTCCAGATCGGGTTAGGGTGGACCTGGATCCGACCCAAGATAAGGTACAATAGAACCGGGTCCAATCATGGACCTAGTGAAACCTTGAGACACCGGTACCGGGTTTAGGTCTAGGTGGACTCGGGTCGGACCTAGGTCAACCCGGTCTAGGAGCTCGTACATGAAACCCACACGTACAGTTTAGATAGAAAATCATGAAGTTTACTTTTCACGGTAAAGTATGAAATCGGTGCTTTTTTCGTGTGAGAAAGAGTAGGTGTCTAAATTGTTATATCATGCAATATTCATAAAACATAAGATTCATGGTTTGAAAAATTAAAAATCTAACATCATTTCTTCCACATCTTTCCTTTACAATATGGGAAATTTCAAGACCATGTCATTATCAACATCAATCCAACACAAAATAAACACAAATCTTAATTTCCTTTGCGCTAAGAAATTTTTCAATTCAGATCACCATCAACAGTGACCCATCACACAATAAACAAAATATAAATAAATAAAAACAGAGGACACCGAACCCCCAATCGAAATCATGAAAGGGCACTTCTATTCAATCCAACACAAAATAAACACAAATCTTAATTTCCTTTGCGCTAAGAAATTTTTCAATTCAGATCACCATCAACAGTGACCCATCACACAATAAACAAAATATAAATAAATAAAAACAGAGGACACCGAACCCCCAATCGAAATCATGAAAGGGCACTTCTATTCTATATTTTCTTATCCCACCGTCTAATTAAATTCACCCCTTTAGATATTCAGTATTCCTAAACCCACCAAACTATATAATCAAAATACAAAAACCCCTAAATCCACCAATCTAATTTCACAGTTTTTTCACTCTCTTCCCCGTGATGGTCCCCCCGATGACCTGCCCCTGGCCGCCGGTGAGTGATATCACCAATGAAGGCACCAGCTTCACGACAGAGGAGAGGAAGAGAATGTCGAAGCAGCCATGGAGGGTGAGAACAGAGAAGGCAGAGGTGGGGTGCTGGAGGGTGACATTGGAGACGACGCCACTGCCACCTAAGACGGAGATGTCGAGGCGGTGACGCCTCGCGAAGGCGGAGGTGGCCTCTACCACATCGGTGCCCGCCGCCAGTTCGAGGACTGCCAGCCTCATTGCTGCGTCGATGTCCGTCGTCAGTGGGAGGGTCATGTTTAATTTATAGTCCTGGGTGGAATTGGTTCTTAGTTCTTTTAATTTTTCATGGAATTGGAGGCGGTGGATGCGCGTTGGGAGAGTCAAGAGGAGACGTAGGAGAAGCTGGCGTTGGATCTGCGGAGGAGGAGTGCAGCCTCGTAATAGTGTATGTGCTATTTGATATGTGTTGTTTGGTTGAAGCTATTACAAGCATACAAAGATGCAGAGAAGATGAATGAAGGTAGAGAGAGTTTTGCACTTCATTCGACCCAGCTTAGTCGACCATTACATAAACGGATGACTCTGTGTGGTCGACCTGGGAGGTTTAAATCATATTTTTTGGATCGAACGTTATTCGACCAAGTTTGGTCGACCGCCACTAACATTTACGACTTTGTATGGTCGACCTGAGAGGTTAAAATCACATGTTCTAGGTCGAACGGGAGTCAGAAAGGGTCAAGTTCTAAACTTTGTTCGACCAATATCAGTCGACCAGAATTTCACATGACGACTATGTGTGGTCAAACCGGGAGAGATAGCATGGTGGGGTTAGCCATTCAAGAAATAAAATTGAGTATGATTTTTTTTTCTTACTGGTGGGTTTAGGAAAATCCTTGGTGGGGATAGACACGCCCATCATGAAAACCATCAACACCAAATCCAGTATGAAAGAAAGGGTGCAATGAGATCCTACTTCCTATGCCTCGTTTGGGTGGCTTTTACTTTTTTTTAAGTTAAAAGTCTCAAACAAATTATCAAACAAGCCAACTTAATTGAAAAGCTACTCTCATGATTACAACAAAAAAAAAGTGTCTAAAAAACTATGTTTATTCTATCAAAAGCAGTTTCTGTTATCAGCAACAAACGTGATTCTTTGATTAATTAAAAGTAGCCCTCAAAATTACATCCAAAAAACTATGTATAAAATTAAAAGCTAATTTTTAAATTGTATTTCCAAACACACATAGGAGGGAAAGAAAATAGGGAGAGAGAGGCCTAATAAAGTTGGGTATGTGTGGCTCATAGTGATAGAACCATAATTTTTCATCTATGTACTGATAATAGTTTTTTTACATGGTGGGTCCATAGGGTCCATTGGATCAAGTCGAGGTGGGCCCAGACTAGCCTCATTTGAAGGTTTGGGTCATTTGGATCGGGTCCATATATCGAATTGAGTATTTTACATCTTTTATCAGGTCGTGACAGGCCTAATTAAATGATGTTTGTGACCACCTCATTCACCACCTTTATAACATGAAATGTTGTTTTTGACTGACCAACCAACCCTAGTTAACTAACTGATGCAGCGTGGGCTCGCGCTCTTCTGCGGATTCGATCAAAGATGCAAGATCTACAGGCTTCAACGACTCTGTTGATTCTTCACGAAGAATGTCAGGACGATGGGTTTCAACATATCTGTTGATTCCTAAGAATAACATAACGATGGACTTGTATGAATCTATTATTCCACTAAGAACAACAAAGATAATGGGAGAATTTTAATAAAGAAAATAATCTCAAATTTTTAAAAAATTTAATCTCCCTTAATTTTATGTTTACAAAGATTATTTATAGTCCTAACAAATTAGGATATCAACAAATCTATAAATCTCTCAAATCACCTAATATTAACTGAATCCTAAATAAAAAAAAATACAAAACATATATGAATATATCTAAATATAAAAATATTAACTAATCCTAATTATCAAAAAAGATATGATAAACCTAACAAATAATATAAAAATTACAAATCATCAATTTGAAGATCCAAGATCGAATGGTCTACGATCGTGTTGCATCACTATCTCTCTCAGTCTCACTCTTTCTCTTTCATCTTTGGAGCATATACTCATATCACAAAGTATATACTTCAATGAATTGCATGGTTGAATTTATAGAAAATATGGAGTGAAGTAAAGGTGGGGGAAGAATTGAACAAAAGGGGAACATACATACATATATATATAGATATAGCTTATCCAAAAGTTTTTGATACAGCCATTCATGCATTTTTTTGCTTTAACTTTTAATCTCCAGCCATATATATTTTGTTGGAGGTCATACAGTAAACAAGAAATATCTGTATATTTTCGTATGATCTCAAACAAAAAAGCAAAAGTAAAAGTTGTTATAAAAACAAGATGGACGTAACATTTTTTTACCCAAAAACATCAATATAGTAGCAAATAGTGTGAGGGGACTGTCCTCCCACGAAAAGTCCACACATGTCCATTTTAAATTAAATGAATCCATAAATCCACATACCTCACCTAAATATGTCTTATTGGATGGCTATGATAGTATATAAATTGTTCACAAGACTATCCGCGTAGAGTGTGTGTAACATCGTTCAATAGTCAAAAGTTGGCAACGACTCCAAGAAGTGATAGAAAGTTTCAAAAGAGCACTCTAAGCTGGTCAAATTAGCTAAATGTCTATTCTTGATTTTGAAATGGAAATAGAATCGGAATCGGAATTGGAATTGGTATATGTCACAGATTGGTTTTTCAAAGATTCCTGGTGTAACATGTGGATCTGATTATTGGAGTTGGTGACGACAATTGTTACTTCACAGTACTGTATCTAATTAAATCACTTACCGGACTCATTGTTTCTTTACAATGTCAAGTCATTTCATTGTCTTTCCTGAGGAATCGTGGGAAAAAAAACTGTACGTATCCCCCTCAAATTTCCAAATATCCATATAACCCCATGTATTTACATGTTTAATTCACATACACCGCTGTCATTACCCTGTTCAAATTGATATGTGGTTAGGTTAACCCAACATAACAAATTGATGATACTACCCTCTACAACATAAGAAAAAAAAAAGGAAAAATGCATCTGATCCCTTCAAAGATTGTGAATATCTATTTCGGCACCTCATTTTATTTGAAAATCATACAACCCCCTGAATTAATGGATTTAATTGATACAATTTTCATGTGTTCATGTGAAAGAAAATTTCAATCGCCCTACATCTACTAGTCCCCGCCGTTGCTGCCTAACCTCTCCAAGTTCTATTTTCCACCGGTTCACTCATCGCCTTCTATCTATGTTTACAGTTCCCCGCCGGTGCCACCTCACCTCTACAAGGTGACCACCACCATTTCACTCTCTCTTTCATATAACCCTAATTGTCGCTCTTCGAACACTTCATAGATGACACACATTAATCATATGTACAGTCCATCAAACACTTGATAAACACAAAATAAATACTTACATTTTCTGACAAAATTCAATAGATGCATCAAAAGGGCTATGACCATAAGAAGACAAAGAACTTAATGACAGTGGAAGAGTTGTGGGAGAGTTTGGCATGGTCCACTAGCAGTGGAGACACCTCACAACAAGGTTGGGTAATTCAAACTTTGATTCTGTGGCAAGTCTGTGGGAGATTTGGCTTGCTAGAAATGATGTCATATGCAAGGACAGCACGCGCAGGTTCTACTTTGAAAACATGTGGGATGCTGCGCATGGGCTCAAATTCAAAGATGGGAATGTGCTATAGCAAGGGCAAAGATGGTGAAGATCCAAGGGGGCAAGATTTGGTCAAGGCGTAGCATCGGGGCCAGGTTGAGAGTCGGTGGGGATTGATGGAGAGGAGGGACACCCGTCGTGTGCTTCCCTTTCCATTCTCCCAATTTTTTGTATGTCTTGTTGGGTTTTCTCTCCCACCCCCCTCACTCGGTGGTTTTTTTTTTACCTTTCTCCATTTCATTTTGCTGCTTTGTGCATGCACTTTTCCTCCCCCTTTAGTTTTACACCTTCAGAATTATTGTAACTATTGTTATTCAAGGTATAAAAAGTCTACATTTCCATATAAAAAAAAGATGAAAAAGAAGTGAGAGGCGGTTTTAAAGCTTCAAAATTCTCAACATTTGAAAATAGAACATTTGAGAGGAAGAAGAAAGCTCCTTCGGTAATAGGTGATCATGAGTTTTTTGGTCATTTTCAAGGATATTTTTTACATTTTTATTAAATGCCATGAGTTATATGTATGCATATTTTCTTAAGTCACCAAATATTCTTATAATATTCTTCAAAAATAGATGGCAAATTAATTCAAAGGGTTATATGCTTAATTAACCACCATAAAAATTAGAGGGTTATATATATAAATTTTAAAAGAAATAAGGGATCAATCTGAATATCAACAAACTTAAGAGGGGGCTATATGCTTTTTTTTCAAGATATAATAAACTTAAAATAGGACAAAATAAAAACAGCAATCAATAACAAAACGATAACTCACTCATTCAACCCAAAATTTACAAAAAGTATGTTTGATTGCCCCCATGCATATATATATTTATGCACTCTATTCAACCTCCGAGGAATCCCCAGACCATCTCTTCATGCATCCTCTTCTGATGGTGAAAGATGGTCCTTCGCCTTCTTCTGCAGATAGTCTGTCCACATGGATGGCTCGGAAAAACAAGAAATCATCTTGAGAAGTCCCACAGCATCAACTTGTTAGACAAATTCTGTTAGAAATTAATTTATTTTAATTTTAATTTATGAAAGATTTAAATAAATTATTATTGTTAAATTATTATTTTATTTTGAACTGGGTGTTCAATTTTTTTTTTTTTTTTATTGGTAATCAAGAATTTGTATCGCTATATAAATATAAACTTTACAAGTAACTCTTTACATCAAAAGAGAGCTACAGAACAAAAAGTTGTAGGACTCCTATCAATTCCAATGAAAATTTATTACTTCTATCCAAATGTCACCAAAAAAACCAAGTTTTTCAGCACATAGCAGACCAGTTGAATCACATCATCCCGTCCATAATAGAGCCCTTCTTGATATCATCTGACATGAGGTTCTGCCCTGTTTGCATCATTTAGTCCTACCCTTAATGACCCTTAATTGGTGATGAAATTAAATTTCCTTTTCATTGTTTGAAAACAAGTTGTGCATGAAATTTCCTTTTCATTGTTTGAAAACTAAAAAGAAAAAGGAAAACACATTTCCTTTTTTTTGGGTACATGAAAACACATTTCCTTTTTCGGGTGGGTGTGTGGTAGTGAAATACCATAAGTCCAAATGGCTGCACCTATAAACCCTTCCCTTAATTTATTGAGTCCATGTAATTGTTTGAAAAAAGGGGCACATTCACATCGGGTTAATTTTATTTTGTTTATATCTTTCATTTGTTTTATTTTGCATTCATTTATTCACTTTCACTTTATACTCATATCTAGGCTGAATTTAGATGTAAGGTTGAAACTTCAAAGATTCTTAAAATCTTGTGTTTTAAATTAAACTATTGAAAAGCTATGTTCTATTAGATTTTCAATCGCAAGATTTTTTAGCTTAAAAAGAGAAGATCGTGGTTTGAAAAACTACACGCTAAAAATATGTTTGAAGTAGAGTTTGAGAATTTTTAGCTTTTTAAAAATAAAATCTACCTAAACTCATATTCACACGGAGCCTTTCTTAGTTTAGAAGAAAAAAAATCTATAAAATTTGAATGGAATCCAACATAGAATCTATTGAGCACACAACAATTATGGTTTAAAAAATATAACCAATTTCCTACTTTGATCAACTGATCAGTCAAATAATCAATATATATATAATGTAAAATCAAAGTACTTGAAAAGAGAATCAGAGATGACATCCAATGATAGTAATTAAGCTTCATTATCCTTCCAAAATGGGAAACAAGAAACCAAACCAATCGAGGGAAACATGTGGGTACATAGCATGCATGGGAGGCATTCTTCAAAGGCATCATATCATACTCAACAATTTATAAATAGAACTAATTAAAAGATATACGTGTTACGATTTCATATCTTGGGATGCAATCAATGAAATGAATAAACAAACAAATCGAAAGCAAAGACACAAAAAATTTTCATGGTTCGACAAACTTTACCTACGTCCATGGAGCACACCAGAAATCAATCAACTGTCAATGAGAAGTTTTTACAATGGTCACACAGAAAATAAAAATCCTTGAGCCTAATGAAAAATATGAGATGCTCTTTTATAGTAACATTTCATTAAGGACAAAAAAGTCAATACACGAAAGACATGGAAGCTCCCCGCAAAGCTCGATCCCCGCGAGCTCTGCGGGAGCTTGACCCCGTCCGACCCTGCGTAACGCCAACAATCTTTTGCGCACATCATCAGACCCCACAATATATAACAATACGAACCAAACTGAATAATACATGAGTTATCTTATCTCCCAAAGGATGCACCCTCACGTCGTCATTGCACATAAGGTGTTCATGTATCAATCATTAATTGGAAACTGATAAATCTCGATGGAAGCAATGCTTATTGGAATTCAAACCAGAAAACAACACTTCATGCTAAATGCATTAAATGATTCAATTAGCTAGTTTCAATCATTCATTTTTTTAATTATTTATTTAAGAGTATAAGGAAATTACAAGGCCATCCCATGTGGAGCTTAAAAGAGGAAAAAATCACTCTCTTTAACAATTCTTTTATTCAAATTTCATGAGAACCAAGTATCAGTGAAGTGGTCAATTGGTGACCGATTTTCCTCACAGATAAGTAGACGCGAGTACTCCTCATAGAGCTTATGGAGCATGTTAACTTCAAATGGGTTTTCCACGATCAATCGATTAACAAGATCATGATCCACAAGATCATGAACTAGTGCATTGAGGTCCCTGAAGTCCGATGACTTGTGGCCGTCTGATGAACTATCCTTCAAAGAGTCTGAAACACAATTCTCCCCAATAGATTGATCAGGACTACTTTCTTCCCATCTAAATGATGATATCCTAACTGGTTTTGGGGAATGAATCTTGGTCTCTTTGGCATGCTCGTGTTCGTTCTCGATCTTTTTCGTGTACTTCTGGATCTTCTTCTTGTTGTTGTTGTTCTTTTTGGATGACGTAAACAAGGGAGTGGACATGGTTTTTACTTTGCTACCAATTTTCTTGCTGAGGTGACTGTTCCAATGGTTCTTGATCTCATTGTCTGTACGATTAGGGAGCCTCCCAGCGATAAGGGACCATCGGTTTCCCAATAGACTGTGAAGCCTTATGATTAGATCTTCTTCTTCGGGGGTGATGTTCCCTCTCTTTATGTCTGGTCTCAGGTAGTTCATCCACCTCAGTCTGCAACTCTTCCCGCATCGAAGAAGCCCTTCATTGATAAATAATATGAAGAGTTTAGCTTGAAAGTAATTAGTATAACCTCATAATTAAGCCTATGAATTAAGGTTTATGAGATGACCTTTTTTGGGTTGTGGGATATCAAAGAGTGTCTATTCCTGAAGGTGCATGGGGAGATGGCTGAATCTTTGTATATAGTTATTATTGTGTTAGTTATTATTCTGTTTTTCTAATCCATATTTCTTGAAACTTTTCATTGTTAATGTTAGAGAGATCAGTATTTTATTAGAGGTGTTGTAATTATGGAAGAGGTTTGTTTATTAAAACAATGAATTAATCAATGCATTTTCTCGACAAATTTATCGTGAATATCCTCTTCTTCGTCGTATGTTTTTTATCACATTGATATACCGATATGAAGGTTGAATCTTAAGAAACATACATGTTAATACATGTTTTTCTCATCAAACAATAAAGACCAAAAAGAGAGTACCTGCTTGTTTAGGGAGATCTTTCCAATTGCCTTCTCCATGAGAACGAACGTATTGGATGAGCAATGCATCTTCTTTAGCATCCCATGACCCTCTGTGCAACCCTACCTTTTCACAACAGGGTGCTCTCCCCATCTCTCTCTCCCACAAATTATGTCTATCAGACAGAATTCTATGAAAGAGAAGTACTGTGAAGAGTCTTGAGAGTTTTCTCACCTCCATTTCACTCTTCATATAGAGCACGTTCCCCATGCATGGACCCCATACTTTCGATCTCTGATGTAACCCCTAGTAGGTGCTTTTATTTTTATTTTTTTTAAAATACTTTTTTAATTCTGGAGTCTAATATGACAGCCATATATGAAGATCCTTTGAAAAGGAATTGTATGTTAGTTTCATAATACTCACAAAAACCAGTAGCCCACAATACCTACCTAACAGAAAAGTCTCAAACGAGACAAATGTGGGTAAAATGGCAGAGACTATCAATGTAACAAAATTTTGTCTGTCATTTTTTCCTTTGAACATGCTTGTCGTGGGACGACCATAAACAACTGTCTTAGAAAGACCCTAACCCATGAAGTCTATTAAACCACCACCACCCACCCACCCCCTCTCCGGTTTGATGTGTGACATAGCTAGAGTTATTCACCCCCTGATAACTATAATTATATCGGAAGAAATAACAATCCATGTAGAATAAAACAATAATTTTTTGCTTGATTGTCATTCCTATTATTTTTGTTGAAAAACATAAAAGTGACATATTTTGTTGTTTAATTTAAAAATTTTAGTATTAAATGAGGATGAGCAATAAATAAGAAATTAATAAAAAATTACTAAATAACAATTATATATCTGCATAATTTATTTATATTTGAAATAAGTATAAGATGTGTGTGTGATATGTTTAAATGTGACATGTTTTTAGAATGTGTGTGAGTGTTAGGTGAGATAAGTGTTTTATGAAATGATACAAAAAATGATTTTTATCAATTGACATAAATAAGCTCTGATAAATAATTTCAGTACCCCCTAAAATAGTTATCGGATATCTATTTCTAGCATACATAGACATAATTATCAGAGTTTATTTTTCTAAAACAAACAGTACTTTTTTCATATTCTTCTCTATTCCACCTTATTCCCAGATATGCCTTTCCATAGTCATACATGGTGAACTAGCCTGGATCGGATGGTGTGACTACAGACTCAGCTAGTCTTGGATGGTGTGACCACAGAGTCTTTCGTGGAAGGAGGAGAGACACTGTTTGTGCCTGAATATACACATATTGTTAGAGATCAATTCCCAGACGTCTCAATATTCTTGTTGGGTAGCTTGTGCAATCTGAGTGTAAGTTGGGAAGACAATTTTGCGTGTGTCAATCTTTTAAATGCAAATGGTTAAGTTGGGCAGTGACTATATATATCAGAAAAATAGATGACTTATTGGACTGAAAGAGCTGCTTTGGTGTGCGCTTGAAGTTGATCAATGACAGTAAACACAAGTATGTACATGTGGTTGTACTAAATTTGACTGGACTTTTTAGCCCACTTTGATAGAGAATTAAGTTATTATGAGATTTATAATAAATGATTTTTTGTTTACTTGTGTTTTAATTATTTTTGTTAAGAAACGTAATAATAAAGTTTTTGTTATTTGTAACCATGGTTAAATTATGGATTAAATGTGAAAATAGTGTAGACAATAATATATAAAATGTGAAAAAATGATTTAACATGTGTGTCCCCTGATTTATAAGAAGTAATGACAGTTGATTTGATAGTGGACCTCATATATTCAACTGAGTCGAACAACCTCAAATAACTTAATTCTAGAGGATAACAAAAATAAGTATACGATTTTATATCAGTTAATTCTGACATACAATTTTTTATTTATTTCAGTCTTCTAAACACTCATTTTATCACTATTCCACGTCATCTTCGTTTATTCTACGTACTAATGCAGTGCACTTGTGATGCATTAATTATGACATAATACAATTGTCCGCAGCAAAAAAAAAAAAAAAGTTGTTGACATATCAGACCATTCTTGTCGTCCTAACCGAACGAGGTAGATTATAAGCTCAGTTGGACAAGTACAAACTCGATGGAAAAAAAACGCACAAAAAATGTATCATTATTCAAATCATTCAAGCATTTTTTTTTTTTATGTGGGATACATCATTTGCCCGGGTCAAAGAGGTTGTATATGTAGCGGGAGAAATTGTAATCATAGAAGAATAGTGGGGTGCTTCCTCTTGGCTTGTGGTAGAAACCTCTTCAACCACGAGTCTCTTTGTTTGTTTGTATATTTTGGGCATTTGCTCTGATTAAATTTCATTACTAATGCCTATTATTATGTCAAAAAACAAAAAATTTATTTTTTATAAATTATATATTTTCATTTAGTAAGTGTGTGTGTATATCTTATTTTAAAATGTATTTTGACTATAAAAGTGACTGCATATTTTCACTTTAACGATTATAAATAAATAAATAAAATAGAATCTTACAAGTAACACACAGTCAAAAGTAATCTATCCACCGTCTTAATTTAATTTAACTTGTATGAATAATGTTTGATATTTCGTAGAATCATTTATTGTTGATATAATGCATATAATGTCAATTCTATGTACTTGGATTGTTTTTTTTGGATCCCTACCCAATCTGTATATTTGTTCTATATACAGTGAGTAATACAAATTTTGGCTTTATCGACCAAAAAAAAAAGGCGTTGTTACACTCAGTCATTTTTACTGATTAAAATATAATTTTATATACCTCGTTAAAAATTCAGTGAAGCATATACATCATTAGACGATGTATATACTTCATTAGATGATCCATTGTTTCAAAAAGAAAACATTACACACAGTCTATTTTACAATTCACAACACAGACAGTAAATGTTTTAATCGTTTTTTAAATCATTTTAGTATATGTACTTTTATAAATGTGAGGTAAATACTCCAATGAGTTATATCATTTGAAAAAAATGTGAAAAAATTTGAATGAGTTATATAGAATTATATTTGAGACTGGAAGTATCCATGCTCTTTCAAAAAAATATTATCTTAATATCCCTAGCCATTTTTTACCATAATAAATACGTTTTAGAAGATGCGACCTGGATTCTGTTTATAAATAACGTTATTCAAAATTGATGTGTAGCCACATATTTGAGACTATCAAAGCATGAATGCATTAAAATTCCACATGACCCCAACACGATGATAATAATAATAATAAACAAATAAAAATAGGGCTTTCATGGGGGGACTATCAATGAATGAATGCATTAGAATTCCATATATATGAGCTCCACAATGATTAAAAAAAAAAGGGAATGCTTTTGTTTATCGAGTCATTTTGGATTAATATTTTTATAATTGCGAGACCGTACCAGACAATTTCAATTCATTTGAAAGTAAATCTATAGGCTGTTATGCTTTTTTTTAATTATAAATATTCATAACTCTAATTCGATTCAATTAATTATTAAGTGGAGTCCAAAAGCCTACTTTTGTCAAATATTTACAGCATGATTTTCAAAACCTAGATCCAGCAAAATCAGAAAACATGGACTGGAAACACTTTTCTATTTAATAAAATGGCAAAGTTGCCATCAAGGAATCGTGATATATAAATATATTTTTAAGCTTATAATTTCAACACATCGTTGGTCAGGTTCAATGTAATTATAGGTTTGGTTTTAAGGCTTTTGTCTTTGATACCTACCAAAAAAAACAAGGCTTTTGTCTTTGATGTTGATGGATCAACCTATGGGCACGTATGTTTGACAATAATGGAAAAATGAAAAATAAATAAAAGAATTCAACTGAAACAAGAGATGAAAAATGATTTTTTATTAGAACAATTTAATTGAAATCCATGAATTGATATGAAAATAATGTTAATCAGCGTATATATATATGGTGTAGTACGTGCGAATCAGCGTATATATACATCACTTATCAAGGTATATTAATCAATAAAGAAAACATATAAGCTCATTGAAACATATACATCACTTGATAATATGCATTCTTTATTGAAACATATACATCAATAAAGGTTATATATATCACTACTACAAAAATGGTCAAAGATCACGGGTAAAAACCGTGATCAAAAGTAATAGATCACGGTTCACAAACCGTGATCTACCGAGCTGTGATCTTTTGTTGGTGACCGTGATCTACAAAATTCAATGAAGAATAATTTCAACCACAGCATTCTTGAAACCTCCTATGCATTAGAACAATTTCAACCACAAAATTCATTTATACATCAAATTTCAACCGAAATATTGAAACCCCTCAATTTGAAGCATTTTGAAACCCTAATTTTTTAGAGGGATTTGCTCGATTTTGTATGATTTGAAGTATTTTGAAACTTACCGGGATGGAGATCCGGCGGTGGAGATTGGCCCATGGAGGGCGTAGATTTGACAGCGGGACAATGGGTACGGCGCCGATGGTGCTGGTCAAGACGGCACCAGTGGGGACAGGATGGTTGGAGACAGAGTCGATGGAGTCTCGTACACGAACGGCGTGGTGGGGTCGTGCGCGGACGGCGTGGTGGTCTCGTGCGCGATGGTGCCGGTGGTTCCGGTTGAGACGGCGCCGGTTGACTCGGTCGATTTGGTGGGGACGGTGGGATTTGGTGGGGTCGGTGGATTTGGTGGGGACAATGGGATTTGGTGGGTTAGGTTTTTTTTTCTTAGGTGGGGACGGGTATTAGTGGTGGGGACGAGTACTTAGGGTTTTGATGTATATTCGTGATCTTTCTTGTGTTTTGATGTATATTAGTGATTAACTCAAAATCATTTAATCTACGCCGTCCCCACCAAATGACTTTTTAAACCGTGATCTTATAATGACTTTTTATCACAGATCATAAAAATGTGATCAATTATTAATGTAAAAAAATTATGAATATGAAATACAGAAAACCATGATCAAATGTCCTAATTTAATGATTTTAAATATTTCAAAAATAATTTATTCGATCACAGAATTATATAAACCGATATCTTTTACTTCTTCAAAACTATGAACATAATTTTTAATCACGCTTTAAATATCACCGTGATTGTAGGTTATACAAACCGAGATCAAATATGGTGATTTGATCACGGTTCACTAAAACCGTGATAATATGGTAGATTTAATCACGTTTTTTTTTTGTAACCGTGATCAAATGGTAATGTCAAAAAATTTAAAATTGGTTTAAGGCAGGAAAAGATCACGGTTTAACACGAACTGTGATCTTTAGTACCGTGGGCTATTACAGTTTTTGTAGTAGTGTATATGAACCGCACGGACCGCATATT
>CM060868.1:8883057-8917313 GCA_030737845.1 Acorus calamus
ACCTTGTATTTTGATGAGTAATGAATAATAGATACCATTGAGTTGTGCAAGAATATTGAACATGTGCTGCATTTGATTGATCAAAGACAAAAATAAGGCACAAATTTCCATTTGCTTTCTGTCTTCAAACATCTTCTGCATAGGTATAAGTTAGTGTTTTGCTTATTTTCTTCAAGGATCTATTTGAATGGTCCATGGATCTCTAGAAATATTTTTTGTGTTGCAATCCATGTATTCTTCTTGTCATATGTGAGAGTCAGTGTTTGGGTGCAATATAAAATTTCAGATGGACATTAAAAAGGCACTCTTATAAGCTAATTCCGCTAATCCCACTTATTTTACTACCATTTGTCAAACATACAGGTATGTATGCACAATTTCCACTGATATCTCCTCACTGGAAGGTTGTAGATGTGTGTGGATGATTGGTTTCATTGTGCCAGTGCCATTTCGTTTGACTGGTCAAAAGAATAACCAAACCAACCTGGATTCTGGGACACTGGTAGTTTATCTAAAATTATCAAAATAAAGGATTATGGTCATTTCAAATTTGAGGATTGAAAGGGCATCCAGATACAATTTTTTTTTTTGAAATCCTAAGACTCCAGCATCTGCAATCATGGGGTGTTGCTTATCTAAAATTCTAAATAGGCTGATGGAGAAAGACAACCAATATTGTTATTTATTATATTAGAAATACCAAGCATGACAAACTGCATCTTTGAGACATGAAACTGTATGTGTATGCATTGTAGATTTCCATCAAAGGTTATAAAATTATAAATCATTTTAATTTTCTTTGTTAAAAGATCATGTGATGAAAAGCATTCAAGCATTGCACATGTAGACTGTGACTATCACTCCATATTTGAATGATTGAACAGAGCTTTAATTTTTGTTTAGATCTCTCATAATTTGACAGGTATTATGCTAGTTGTTTCCTGGTATCTTTTAACGCACTTTCTATTGAATAGACTTTGAAGTTTGAATGCTATTGTGGTGTTTCTGAAGATGAAATTTTATACTTGAATAATTAGAAAAAAGAGAGTGCAACTAAAAGGAGCACATCTGAGAGCCAGAATATCTTTAGAGGAACAAAAAGCTCTGTGAAATTAGGTAATGTCCAGGAATCTGTAAAATAACCACCATACATTCATCTGCAAGACTGGATATTTTCCACCGCCTCATCATAATCTAGAACAATCTACATGCGATTTTGAGTTTCCCTTGTTTTTCCCAATGCCCAATGTATATCTCAAAAGATCAACCACACTGCATTATCCTCCTCCTCTACCTACTTTCACGTGGAAACCAGAAAATGAGGGTAAGAAATATCAGGAGACTGCAAATTACCGCACTAGTCATTCTTGGGCCATATATATTTATTTGGTAATCATATTACTATTCTCTTGGAATTAGGTTTCTAGCATTCATGGGCTAGCATTTCATCATCAGTTTTTCCATTGCATCAGTGTCTGCATCTCACTATGTAAAAGCCTTGATTGTAATGGCAAACTCTTTGCCTGTGCAAATTTTGATTGACCCTATCTTTGCACCCAATGTCCCAATCAACAAAAAATCAATTAAGGAAATATTCTGAATGCTTCCTAGTTTATCATAACTATACTACCAGTTATAATAGTTTTGATAATGCAAAATTTTGCTATTATGTAATTTCTATATTGTTTGATCTTCATTTATATCATCCCATTGAAGTATTCATGTTTTTTCTAATATGTGATGCATTGAATATATCTTTCATTTATTTCCTTTGTTATCTCAGATGTGTGGTAATGGCATACGTTGCTTTGCCCGATTCATTGCTGAGCTAGATAAGCTACGTGGACCTCAAAGGTGATATTGCCATTTACAAGTCATTGTAATTTGGTCCTCTGGTTCTGTTACATAAACCAACTGTATGGAAAAAGACCTTGAGTCTAAGAAGTTATTTGATAGTTGAAAGTAGCACATATGCTTATGTTTGTGATCTGACTGAAAAAGCTTGTTTGCTAAATGACTAATTTATGTATTGTTGTAGAAGAGCTTGAGCTATACATATGTTCAATGTTTAATTCATTCATTTTTTAATCTGATATTTAATCATGATAAGAGTTCGTATCATCAAATATTCTAAAGTAGGTAATTTATTAAAGATATTATGATTTATGCATTTTGCAGTTTCACTATCCATACTGGTGCTGGATTAATTGTTCCTACTATCCAGAATGATGGAAAGGTATATTTCTTTTTTTACCAAATAATTATGGCTTTGTAGAAATGAAAATTTCTTTATTGCACCATGGTGGATATATATGCTTCTTGGATATGCTTTTTTTACCAAATACAATGCGATTTTACAAATATTATGAGCTAGACATGCTTCTTGGATAAGTTCTTTGTAAATTAATACTTCTTTTTTGGGGTGGGGGGGGGGGGGGAAGAAAAGATTGCGCTTCATATTAGAACATGTCACCCCTCGAACAGAAGGAGATGTGGGTTCTCCAAAAGGAAGGAGAGCCAAAAAAAAGTAGAATAAAGTAAAAAAGAAGATTAGGAAGAAACAAAAGATCCTTAGAAAACTATCTTCAACTCATCCAAATTGAGTCCCATGAGAAGTTAGGCCTCTTCAATGAGCATCGTGGTCCAAGTCTCCAAGCCCATTTGGGAATGTAAAGTACTAAATGGATTGTCTTACCTCCTATGGATTCTCTTATCATGGATATGGTGCTGAATGTCATTGTATTTTCATACTTTTCATCTACCATTTATTTAAGCATTATTAGGTCTTTATGTGTTCTTTACATGACCTGTCTTTGACTCTTGACATTTGAAGTTAATTTTTTAAATATAGAAGGTGGTTTGTATTTTGCAGGTTAGAGTGGATATGGGCAAGCCAGTACTTAGAGCATTTGATGTACCTACTAAGCTACCAGGGAATAAGGGTGGAGCTGTTGTTGGAGCACAACTAGTGGTTGACGGCACAGAATGGATTGTGACATGTGTCAGCATGGGAAACCCACATTGTATCACCTTCAGCACAACAGAATGCAAGGTACGGGTGAGGTAGGGTTCTGGAAGGCATTGTCATGCTATTATTTTTGAATAGCAGATCAGTCTAGAAATGTACTCCTGACCAGTACTATTCTTAAATAAAGGGTGGAGGTCATCAAAATTTTATTGAAACTTGACAACAACAGAAACAGGAAATAGAAAACTGAAGAAATAAAAACAGGAGTAAGAAAGGAGGGCATGGGGGATGTCCCCATTTCACTATCCCAGAAGAGGGACCAAGATAGGAAAAGCGGGTTTCACTCTACAATGAAGGGAGCTTCCCTTTCTATATTAATTAACTTTCTAAGCACTGAGCACCAGCTTCATAGGAAGCACACCAAGTTACTCCCAAGTGTTTTCCAATGTCCATACATGCTTTTTTCCCCTAAATAGCTTCACATTTCTGATAATCTAATGAGCCAACGGTTGGTAGGAGGCAGTATCAAACAGAATATACTTCTTGCTGTTATCCCCTTGTCCCATCTTATTCTTGAAGAAGCGGCGTGTTCTGCATAGGAGAAAAATGAGCAAGTTTCCTAATTATTGTATTATTACATGAAACTTTAATATTTTGTATTATAATTTCTTTTGACTTATATTATAACCTTTTGTAATGTATACAATTAGTTTTAATGGTTTTATTATTTTTATAATTAGATGTTTATTTAATTTAGGTAATATATTTTCAGTAAAAAAAATGTTCTTCGAAAATATGACCTTTTACTGCGAAATATTTCGCAGGGAAGGTCTTTTTGTTTTTTTTTATTCACTTGATATACTTTTAGCTACGAAATATTTTTGTAGCAAAAGGTACCATTTTGCTACGATAACATGTTTTCGTAGCTAAAAGAATCATTTTGCTACGAACAATATTTCGTAGCTAAAGGAAACATTTTGCTACGAACAAAATTTCGTAGCTAATAGATTCCTTTCGCAACGGAATTTTTTCGTAGCAAAAGGTATCGTATTGCTACGAAATAGATATCGTAGCAAAAGTGGTGTTTCAGCTGCGAAATAGGTTCATAGCAAAAGATATTATTTATCTACGAAATCAATTTGTAGCAAATACATTCTGCTGCGAAATATTATTCGTAGCAAAATGGTACCTTTTGCTACGAATTAACAATTTCGTAGCAAAAGGTATTCTGATACGAGGCTTTTGCAATGATAATTGCAACGAACTCATTTCGTCGAGAAAGGTTATTAGCTACGAAAATTGGGGTTTTTGCTACGAAATCTTTCGCAGCTAATGCTCGAATTTCTTGTAGTGGGGGCTGCAGTGAGGGAGGGGCCGCCGTCGCCTTAGATGTGCATGCCGGTAGGATCTGAGGCCGGAGGATGAGCCGGTGATGGAGGAGGAGGCGTTTTTTGGGGAGGGGGTGATTTTTAGGGTTAGGGTTTTGGTTTTTTCGAATGAGTGAGGAGAGAGAGTGATTTTGGTTTTTAAACGATCTTACAGTGGTCTCCTGTAGTAGCGACCGTCCGATTTTAACCCACCCCGATCGAATGGTGGAGATTGGATCTGCCCGTTCTCTCTAATCGAAACCTTGTGCACGAGATCCACACCGATCGGACGGTGGAGATCGGATCCGCATGTGACACCTTGTCCGCACGTCTACAGGATATCAGAACTCATATGTCATATATATATATATATATATAGTGAAACGATTATGTGCGGCGAACGGCGGGTGCGGCCGCGATACGGGCCGTCCGATCACGGGTCCATCGCATCCGACGGTTGATGTGAATCACATTCGACCATCGGATGTGATGGACCCGTGATCGACGGCCCGTGATCGCTGCCGCACCCGCCGTTCGCCGCATGTAATCGGCCCCATATATATATATACATATATACATATATATATATGACTTTGATAGTATGTGCCAAGAGGACATATACTATTTTCACGACAAAAAAGTCATTTTGACATTACTGCCATAATTGAGATGACACTATTTAGAAAGAATAATAATATATTCAAACTTATCCCATATATATACAGAGCATATTATATCTAATACTAATAAATCAAAAATAAAATTTCATCATCTTATTTAAACAGTTTAAAGAAATCTTGTGAGTCGATACACAATATTCGTAATTCAATAATTGGAATGAAAAACATTCCTAATATGATTTTGTGATATATTTGATAGTATGTGCCAAGAGGACAGATATTATTTTCACGACAAAAAAGTCATATTTTGACATTACTGCCATAATTAAGATGACACAATTTAGAAAGAATAATCAAATGTCCAAACTTATCCCATAAATATACATAGCATATTATATCTAATACTAATAAATCAAAAATAAAATTTCATCATCGTATTTAAACAGTTTAAAGAAATCTTGGGAATCGTAATTCAAAATGAAAAACATCCCTAATATGATTTTGTGATATATTTATAAAGGGTTTTGTTAACGAGTGCCCTCAGGGCCTTTGGTTAAATTACATTTATTGCTATATTTTTAGGCAACTCAATAAATTAATTATGATATGAGTATAAAAAAATGAATAATTTTTTAAAATACCAACACCACCCCTAATAAATGCACCACCTTTTTTTCTTCTTCCCTCCCACACCCAATTTTTTGTCTCCCATACACAACATTAAAAAATGAAATAAAAAGTGTCATAGACATAAATAAGATATTTTCAAGAAAAAATACCCTATTTCTGTAAAAAAAAAATGTACATATACCAAACAATTGAACAATATTTTTTATATAAAATCATTTTTTATATATATTATTTAATCGATTACCTCTGAACGTTGTAATCTCTTGTTACTCATTAAATATATAAAAAATTGACTTTATATAAAAAAAAATATTATTCAATTGTTTGGTATATGTACATTGTTTTTCATAAATAGGGCATTTTTTTCTAAAAATATCTTATTTAAGCTTGTGACACTTTTTATTTCATTTTAAATATTGTGTATGGAAGGAAAAAAATGGGTGTGGGAGGGAAGAAGAAAAAAAGGTAGTGAATTTATTAGGGGTGGTGTTGGTATTTTAAAAAATTATTCATTTTTTTTTACTCATATCATAATTAATTTATTAGATTGCCTAAAAAAATAGTAATAAATGTGGTTTAACAAATACCCTGAGGGCACTCGTTAACAAAACTCATTCATAAATAGGGGCGGAGCCAGGATTTAGAACAAATGGGGGGCTGGGGGCAAAGACACTTATAGTAAAACATAAAAAATATTTATAAAAAAAATAAATCTAAATCATGGTAATTTTTTTAAAAAAATTATAGGACAATGACAAAATCTTTGAGTTCAAAATTGTGATTTTTCAATACCTCAAAACTAGAAAAAAAATCATCCGAAAACAAAGCTTTTCTGAAAATTTGAAAAATAAAAAAGAAAGTAAAACACAAATACACGACTTCAAATCTTAAAAATTTCAATGGATATTGATACACTAAGTCCGTTTTTTAGCCCCATTTGAAATCGTCATGACTAACACATTATATAAAATTGATTAACATATACATATTTCTCTATCTATGTACACACTATCATTAAAAAAAATATAAATATATGCACTCTATTGATATAAGAACACTTCATTAATTAGGTAAATACTTTACAAAAATTCAAAATATGTGCGAACTTTAAAAGAAATGAAACACAACATTTTTAAATTTCAATACTAACTTCATTGCAATAAGGACTAAGTAGTGTATCAACTGTCTTACTTCACACATTTTTTTTTTCATCCCCAATTTCAGTCTAATATGCGTTGATAGAAAATAACCGGAAAATATACTCACATTAATGAGGTATATGTTTTGATAAAATTCATTTTCACATTTCTATAAATGTATTAACGCAATTCATTGGAGCATATGTTTCATTTTTTGTAAAATCATATATCTTATTAAATGAGACATTCTATTTTTAAAAATTCAAAACATTTATAGACTAAAATTGGAACTGAAAAAATGACTATACATACCATTATCCTTTTTTTAATATATGATATGAGATATAGCCCATTGAGCACACCAAATTTCTTTAAAAAGTCCATTTTAAGTTCATAAATGATGGGGATTTCAAAGATTTGATACATGTGTTTTACTGTTTATAGGGCTGGCTCTGCCCCTATTCATAAAACTCAATTCATAGGAAAATTATTATTCGGGGACGGATATTTCAACCCCTCCACTTAATCCACCCACCCCTCCCCTTTTTTTTTCTTTTTTTTTTCTTTTTTTTTTTTGTGTTTCTAACCCACCCCTTCCCCTCCCCCTCCCACCACCCTACCACCACCTCCCCCTCCTCCCTATGCCGCCTCCGAGACCCCTCCCACCACCACCACCACCACCACCACCTCCCCCTCCTCCCTCCGCCGCCTTCGAGACCCCACCACCACCACCACCCCTCCCACCACCACCTCCGAAACCCTCCCTCTCCCACCACCACCACCACCACCTCCCCCTCCCACCACCCCACCACGCCCTCCGCCGCCTCCGAGACCCCTTCCCCTCCCACCACCACCACCTCCGAGACCCCTCCCTCCGCCGCCTCCGAGACCCCTCCCCCTCCCACCACCACCACCACCACCTCCCCCTCCCATCGCCTCCGAGACCCACCACCACCACCACCACTCCTACCACCCCCCACCACCACCACCACCTCCGAGACCCCTCCCTCCGCCGCCTCCGAGACCCCTCCCCCTCCCACCACCACCACCACCACCTCCCCCTCCCACCGCCTCCGAGACCCACCACCACCACCACCACCACCACTCCTACCACCCCCCCACCACCACCACCTCCGAGACCCCTCCCTCCGCCGCCTCCGAGACCCCTCCCCCTCCCACCACCACCACCTCCCCCTCCCACCACCCCACCACGCCCTCCGCCGCCTCCGAGACCCCCACTCATAGGTCGGCGGCGTCTCGGAGGTGGTGGTGGTGGGAGGGGTCTTGGAGGCGGCGGAGGGAGGAGGGGGAGGTGGTGATGGGGTGGTGGGAGAGGGAGGTAGTGGTGGTGGGAGGGGGAGGGGGAGGGGTGGGTTAGAAACACAAAAAAAAAAAAGAAAAAAAAAAGGGGGGGGTGGGTGGATGAAGTGGTGGGGTCGGAATAACCGCCCCCTTATTATTCTCCTTGATTAGTTTCATTTTAATGTTTTTGTTATTACAACCCATAACAAACATGCTAGGAAATTCATAAGATAAAATCATTCTCTATGCTTTAATTTATTTTGACACTTTTTTTTTATGGAAACAAATAGACAATTGCTACCCTATGGGGTGTGACATTGAGTTATTCGCTCCTGATAGCTATACTAGGATAGATAACAATTCAGACTGAATAAGCAATTTTTTGTTTGGTTGCATTTTTTGTTATTCTCATTGGAAAACGTAAAAATGCTTTTTTTGTTGTTTGGTTAATCTTGGATAAAGTGTTGATAAATGGTTGATAAGGGATGAATAAGAATTTATAACTTTTTAAATGACAACTATACCCCTGGGAATAGTGTGAGAAATATATGATTGATTTGATAGATGTGACAGTTTTTGAAATCTGTGTGAGACTGTTAAGTGAGATAAATTTTTTAAAATGACAGAGAAGGGTATTTTTATCCATTTGCATAGATAAGGTCTGATAAGCAATTCCAACATTTCCTTAGAATAGTTATTAGGCCTTATCCTAACTTATCCAGACATAATTATCGGGGTTTATTCTGTCAAAACAAACAACTTTTTTTTACTATTCTCCTGTATTCTTCCTTATTCTGGCCTAATTCTTCATGCCATACGGGGGGTAATAGTATTAATATATCAAAGTTACAATGTCCGAAAGAAAAGAGGAGATAGAAAACATCAAGACAGAAAATAAAACAACATGAAAACAAGTGTTGAATAGAAGAGAGTTCTATTCAAACACGTGAGGATATGTGATACGCACGCCTTAATTGATTTTGACATTTGGTTTGATGGTTCCTAATATTAGGTTTCTGGTAGTAAGCTTACACTTAACAGATTTAATTTATTTGTATATTGACATCTAGGATGAATATGACGATATTTTTTACTGCATTGACATTTACAAATAACCGACACTAGATCATCATTTGCTGAAAAATCAGAGAGTACTGGTACACTATTTTCATTTTTTTCATTTGATGTACAATAAATGTATTACTGTATATTTCTGATGAAGCGTGATATCAACCGTGTGTGAGCAAGTGAGTTGGCAAGCCAAATTTAGATTCATTAAGTTGATCGATTCATAAGATATTCTTTTATTATGAAAATATGGATGAAAGACTTACATAGCCAATAATATTTGATTGAATTTCCAGTTGATAAAATAAATTATAACTCCTTGTAACTCCTTATACCCATTTGTAACTCCTTGTAACTTCTTATAACTCATTGTAACTCCTTATAACTCATTGTAACTCCTTGTAACTTCTTGTATTCATCTCTATAAATGGAGATCCTCAACACTATTAAGTGTGTGAGGAGATTTATGTTTTAATATGATATCAGAGCACACTTAGATTCTTATCCCATGGCCACATCTCACTCAACTTCCAACACTCATCAAGAAACAATCATCAATCCATCAACTCAAACAATTCCCATGCCTAACCCAACTCAATTTCTTTCTCTCAAATTGACTCCCAATAATTATTTATTATGGAAAACCCAATTTTTACCAATCCTTATCTCTCATGACTTAGAAGACCTCATAAATGGTATAGACAGTCCTCCATTACCTACAATAACAGATGGTGATTCTTCTCAGCCCAATCCAACATTTATTTCTTGGCGTAGAAGGGATCAAATGCTTCTTAGTTGGATTATTGCATCTTTATCTGAAGATGTTCTTCCTCATGTGGTTGGTGCTACTACATCTAATCAAGCATGGGTATGTCTTGCACAAGCTTTTGGAACCCCTACTCATACGCAGATTCTTCAATTACATACTCAACTCCAAACACTCTCCAAAGGTGATCTTGCTGTTGCTACTTATCTCCAAAAAGCAAAGCTTATTTCCGATCAACTTGCTGCTGCGAACAAACCTCTTGATCCAAATGAATTTAATGCCATCATATTTTGCAACCTCAGTGGTGATTTTAGTGACATGATCACTGCTCTTTCTACTAGACCTCAACCTGTTTCATATCCTGAACTCTATATCCTACTTGTCAGTCATGAAATAAGACTTCATGAAAAAGAAACATATTCTTCTATTCTTCCTTCTGCCAATGTTGCCTATCGTGGATCTTCTCCAAGAAATTTCAACAAGTGAACTCCACCACATAACAACCAACCCACTAATACTCGTTTTCAATCCAACAACCGATCCATTGTTTCAAAACGTGGTCTTCTACCAACACCTATAAATTCTCACACTAGAGAAAAATGTCAAATTTGTGGGTATTTCAACCATGTGGCTATTCGCTGCTACTATCGATATGATCGACCATCTGATGCCTCGGCCAACATTGCGTCATTCCCTTCAACCTCTACTACCGGTGATTTTGACACTTGGTTTCCTGACACTGGTGCAACCCACCATGTTACTCCAGACCTCGCTAATCTAACTATGGCAGACAATTATATTGGTGCAGATCGACTGAAAGTTGGTAATGGTACTGGGTTACAAATTGCTCATGTTGGATCTTCTTCTTTTTCTAATCCTATTCGTTCTTCATCTGTCCAAAATTTTACATGTTCCTCATAATACAAAACAATTTCTTTCTGTTCATCAATTTGTCAAAGATAACAATTGTTTCTTTGAATTTCACCCCACTTTTTTTGTTGTGAAGGACCAACAAACACAGAGAATCCTTCTTCACGAGCTGAATGATGGCGGTCTCTACAAACTTCATGATGTTGCAATTCGGAATAAAGTTAATGGGCCCACGGCTTTCTTAGGTGAGCGTGCCACTGTCTCATGTTGGCATGCACGCTTGGGTCATCCACATCACCGTGTACTTCATCAAATAATAAATGGACACCATCTTCCATCCTTTCCTCCCAAGAGCTTGCTTCCTTGTACTGCATGTTGTTTAGGCAAAATGTCAAAATTGTCTCTTCCACCAACTCCTTCTATTAGTTCCTCTCCATTAGATCTTATTTTTAGTGATGTATGGGGACCCTCTCCAATTCCTTCAATTGAAGGACATCGTTATTATGTTTTATTTATTGATGATTTTTCAAAATATGTGTGGTTCTATCCCTTAGGATGTCGGTCTGATGTATGTGATATTTTTATTAAATTTCAAGCCAAGGTTGAATGTCTTTTTAATTCTAAAATTCGTAGTTTCCATTCTGATTGGGGTGGACAATTTCGTAAACTTGCAACTCATTTTGATAAATGTGGGATCACACATCGCATTATTTGTCCACACACCCATGAGCAAAACGGAGCAGCCGAACGAAAAATTCATCATATCACTGAAACGGGTCTCACACTACTTGCTCATGGATGTGTTCCTAAAAAATACTGGCATTTTACTTTTGACACATCTGTTTATCTCATAAACCGAATGCCGACCTCTGTTCTTCGTAATCGATCTCCTTTTCAAGTTCTTTTTAATCAATCTCCAAATTATTCATTTTTAAAAAATTTTGGTTGCTTAGTCTTTCCCTATCTCCGACCTTACAATAAAAATAAATTTAATTTTCACTCAATACCTTGTGTTTTCTTGGGTTATTGTCAAAACCATCATGGATATAGATGCATGGATCCAAAGTCCAGTAGGATATACATCTCTAGGCATGCACGTTTCCATGAAAACTCCTTTCCTTTCTCCCATTTTCACTCACCCGTGATGCGGAGTCCACAAGAAGTGCCATGTGGTCCATTCCTCCTCCCCATAGAGATGCCTCAATCAGTCTGTGAGGAGCAAAAATCTGGTAATTCTACTCTCTCTCATTCTTCTCACATAACTACCACACCACCACTTAGAAATATTCCACCTCCCAATTATCCTGACCAACTAATATCCCCAAATCTTCCACTTCTCCCCAATAATGTACAATCTCCATTACTTTCTGTTCCCTCTAATAATCCAACACCTCCTACTTCCATTCATGTCCCTCCTCCTCTCATTCACCATGACAATAATATTCCCTGTCAACAACGTCACCATCTAAAGTACTCTCTACAACCTCGGCCTACTCAACCCAAGGTATAGACTCTCTCATGGTCTTCTTACAGAATATGCATCCCACCGTGAACCAACATGCTTCTCTGAGGCCAACAGACATCTTCATTGACGTGAAGCGACGGGTAATGAAATCGATGCACTCATGGCTAATGGTACATGGTCACTTGTTCCATATAACTCCTCTATGAATGTCATTGGATGCAAGTGGATTTTCATAATCAAAAGAAAGGCCGATGGTACATTAGAATGTTATAAAGCCAGATTAGTTGCAAAGGGCTTCCACCAACAAGAGGGAATTGACTACACAGAAACATTCAGTCCTGTGGTCAAAGCGATAACCGTTCACACAGTTCTATCAATTGCAGTTAGTCATGGGAACACTTATCAATTGGATGTAAGTAATGCTTTTCTCCATGGTCATCTCAAGGAAGAAGTCTACATGACCCAACCACCAGGCTTCATTGATGCCACCCATCCTCGTCATGTCTGCAAACTACATTGGTCACTTTATGGTCTCAAACAATCCCCTCGGGCTTGGTTTCATTGTTTAACCTCATCTCTTCTGCAACTTAACTTTGTTGGTTCCAAGGTGGATAGTTCTTTATTCATATTCAACAATGGAAGTATTATTCTCTATATTCTTATATATGTTGATGATATCATCTTGATTGGGAATAACAATATTGCCACTGACAATTTCATATCTACTTTAAGCTCTCAATTTGCTTTGAAGGATCTCGGTACACTACCATTCTTCTTGGGTATTGAAGTAGTTCCTCATTCAACTGGTATAATTCTTTCGCAACGCAAATACATTATTGATTTCCTCAGTCGGTCCAAGTTGGAGAGAGCCAAACCGGTTGACACACCCATGACATCATCTTCTAAGCTTAGCAAGACGGGTGGTGAACCAATGACCGATCCACATCTATATCGCAGCATTGTTGGTGCTCTTCAATATGTCACACTAACACGTCCAGATTTGGCTTTCTCTGTCAATAAGGTGTGTTAGTTCATGCAGAATCCTACCACCGAGCATTGGCAAGCAGTTAAACGAATCCTTCATTATCTCAAGAAAAATTTTTCTTATGGTTTGTATCTTTCCAAAACACCTACACATGACATCCAAGCCTTCAAAGCCTTCAGGGATGCTGATTGGGCTGGTTGTCCCGATGATTGTCGATCAACTGGTGGATATGCAATTTACCTTGGTTAGAATTTAGTCTCATGGGCTGCAAAGAAACAACATATTGTTGCAAGATCCTCTACTGAAGCAGAATACCGTGCATTGCTAATACAACGGCTGAGATTATTTAGCTTCAGTCTTTGCTTAAAGAACTTGTTGTCCCAACCTCTACTGCTCCCACGTTATGGTGTGACAACCTAGGGGCAACATATCTTTGTGCCAATCCAATCTTCCATGCCCGAACCAAGCATGTGGCAATTGATTATCATTTTGTTCGTGATCAAATTTCTGTCGGCCATCTTCACATCAGATGTATTTCGATTAAGGATCAACTAGCAGATATTATGACTAAGCCATTGAGTTCAATTCGTCATCATTTTATCAAAGACAAGTTGAGAGTTCAAGAACGCTCAACTTGAGGGGGCGTATTAGATCAAATAAATTATAACTCCTTGTAACTCTTTATACCCATTTGTAACTCCTTGTAACTTCTTATAACTCATTGTAACTCCTTGTAACTCCTTATAACTCATTGTAACTCCTCTTGTAACTTCTTGTATTCATCTCTATAAATGGAGATCCTCAACACCATTAAGTGTGTGAGGAGATTTATGTTTTAATAGATACCAACAGACTTCAATGTTAAAGTTTCATCTCCAAACGCAACTTCACAGCTTAGTGTTAAAAAAAGGGGTTGCCCTGCAGGAATGGTTCGTATTCCACAAAAAAAAAAGGAACCTACTCTCGACGTGGTGGCTGCGTGGACTGTAAGTCTCTCACTTGATAATTGGTATCAAGGATATTTTTATAAAGTTTTTGTGATTTTAGACAGATTTATTTTTTTCCTTTTTTTATAATGAATAATTATGTAATACAAAGTTCTGTCTATGTCTTATAAATTGAACCACTGATGTTTACTATTTACAGGTGTGTCCAGAAACATTGGATGACTCCCGCACTCGGCTTTTCACTATGTGGACAGTGAGATCTATGCTTTAATCTGATTTATATCACACAGTTTAGTATTAAAAGACAACTTTGTCATATGTTCTCTCAATACTATTTCTTTTTATTATTATTGAAGGCTGATGATTACTAATCAACGGGATGCACGAATCTGGAGTGCCCAGGTTTTGTACAAATTCATAAGAGTATCATTCCAGGCTCAGTACTGGAACCAGTGTCAACCTATGATGGACAACAAATTTTCTTGAAAATTAGCATATATAGGGTAATTTGAATTTATTCCTTTGTTAGCCAACAGTGTCAATTACTTTTATAATAATTAGAGTGTATTTTAGTAAACATAGAAAGTCCTAATTTACGAGGACTGGCCCTCCATCATATCTTATTATGCTTGTCACTTGTCTCATTTCAGGATCAAAATACTAAAAACTGGTGGATAAAAATTGATGATGAAATTATAGAATATTGGCCAAGTTCACTCTTCACATCATTGGGTAATAGTGCCACTACGATCACTTGGGGTGGTGAAGCTCTATCTCTTGAAGAAAGACCCCCTATGGGAAATGATCATTTCCCTGATACAGATCCAGACAAAGCTGCTATTGTTAAAAACATAAGAGTCTGGAACGGTGCAGGTGAACATATTACCCCAAAATCAAATCAGATGCTCGACGTCATCGTCTTGTATGAGTGCTACAGATTAGGGGACCTTAAATTTGAATATGCCATGGATGGACTCCAGTTCTCTTTTGGGGGGCTCGGTTTATGTACAAATAGTTGATGCTATGGCTCTTAACATACCTAAAACTCTATAGAGAGAATCGCTCTTGCCCATGCATGTATTTCATCTACTAATGAGACTCAGGTATTTGGTTGAGCATTAATAAAGGTTAAATTTATAATATGCATATTCATTCTAGAGGTGGTTCACTTCAATTAGTCGACTTATTATTTGTTTCTTCTGCATATGTTGAGAGCACTTGATGATGGTGTTACGTTCAACAAAATATAAAATAAAAAATTGGCTCTATCTTATAGGTCACATGAGGTGACATAGATGCTAATATCTAATATGCCCTTCAAGCCATTTTCGATAACTTTTCTCCATAATTATGAGATGGTTAGGATTTCCTCGAACCAGTGCATTTCAATTTCCTTTTTTTGGTTTATCACAATTGAATTAATAATCAATAATTGAATTAACTCATCCATATTCATGCTGAATAATCGATAATTGTTTTTAACAACACATTGAAGCTTATCAGAAGTTTTGTTTTGGAGGTTTTTCAACCACTAATTTGATTTTTGGAGGACTTTTCAACGTCTAATCTAATCGGAAATTACAATTGAACAATTTGCCTATCAATTCAATGTCTAGCAATTCAAATGTGGCGTTTGTTATTGTTTGTTTTAGCAATTGTTACATTTTTTAAAAATCTGGTGTTTGATGTTAATTCTAGCCGTCTCTGATCTGGCCTTTTGAATCTTGTGTTTGATGTTAAAGTGTTTGAATTTGGCATGTGGTTGTGTAACTTTTGAAAATAAAATACATTTTGATACTTTTTTGGACTAATTAATATGCATTGTTTTTAAAAGTAAGTTATATTATGCATTATTTTTTTAAAAGTTAATTACATTTATGGAAATGTAATTAATTTTTTATATGGATACTATGGAGGGAAAAATCTGCACCATATCAAAAGGTGACATATGTCAGGTCTTAGATGGGTATGGGCCACCATATCCGACATCTCTTACACATTAAAATGTGTTTTAAAGCCGTGAGCCCATTTAGGGGCAAAGCGGACAATTTCTTGCTGTGTAAGCCTGGAGCATTACAATTGGTATCAGAGTCTGTCCATTTCGTGATGATGGGTGTGGCCCCACACATGGATGTGTGGCCAATTAGGGGGGGTGATTGTGACGCCCGGCCCATTGAGGGGGGGCCAACAGTCCCAAGAGACTCATAAATTAGATGAGGATGAGGGTTTGGTGTTTAGTCTCAGTGTCTCACATCGCCTAGTGGGAGGAGATAATCTGTGCTTATATGTGAGCTCTGAGAAACCAAACTTAAATTTGGAACACCGAACATGCACTCCCAAGTAGGTGAGGCACAATCGATAAATTTTTCTAAATTCCTAAATTTTTCTAAATTTTTCATAAATTTTTCTAAATTCCTAAATTTTTCTAAATTTTTCTGGATGCAGGGCTATTAACTACTTTTCTTGAGCACAAAAATAATAAAGCATGACCGATAGAAGGTCATACACTCACCTATTATAGATAGGACTGATTAGTGTAACATACACGCAATATAACTCAATATAACACATGAGAAATTCTATCACAAAAGAGATACATAGACCATATGTCAAAATAATCCAGCAATCAAGAATTAACCATACTAATGCTATTATAGAGGTAATGCTACTCAAAGCTATCTAAGGCATGACATACTATATATTAGATGATATATAAGACACCAAAACTAATACTAACAAGCATAGGATCCTGCATAATATAATTCACATATAAACTAAATATCTAAGTTGTCTAGCATAGTCTGGATCAAATATAGCAATACAATGTAGAAATCAAGATTGAATATAGATATAGAGCCCCATGGATATGCGATGCACGACAACATGCATCAAGCGCTTCCCAAAAGAGGTGGATCGAACCACTCACAGGTACTTTGATCGTCGCGCGTTCTGTCTATAAGATTTGCAAGACACAATAAAATATAGATAAACAACATGACAAACATAAGTTAAATAAATGAAGCATGATGAAAAATCACAGAGATGTCCTAGGGTTTCGTCAAGTATTCGAAAGGCGCCGTTGGTGAAAAAATGCGAGGAGAGAGAGTGTGTCTTTGGTGTAGAGGGTTTATATACTCCCAATAATTTCGCTGAGTGAGCAGGGGTATAGAGGTCATTTCCGTCTCACTTATGCGGAGGCAGAAATAAATAAGTGCAATGTGGGTTGCTGAAATAATAAGCGCTCATTTCCGAATAAGTGATGATATTTAACACTGCAGCAATAAATGAGCCAAACAACCAGGAAAAAAAAGCACTTATATTCAGCTTTAAATCAAATAAGCGCTGAAAACAAGACGAACCAAACACAGCCTAAGTGTAACAGAGCTCTTCCAACATTATGATGAACAAAAAAATTCCTTATTTTTATCTCAAAATCAAGAAAATTGTCCCAACCTTATTTGATTAGTTTTTACAACAAACAAGATATTTTTTTCAATAACCATTTATCCTCCTATTTATCCCCTTGTCAAATTTGACTACATATGTTTGGAATTTTATTTTACTTTTTTAAAGTTGTCTAATAAATTGTGTATCATAAAAAAAAAGTATAAAGCTGAATGAATTGAATGCCTAATTTTGCATTTTCTGAACATAGTATACAGTAGCCCTAACCTAATATATACGATTAGGGGAAAATGAGGGTTCAAAAGGGTCTACATAAAGTAGTACAATAGTTAGGTTTGATTGTTTTCGACAATAGTTAGGTTTGATGGGTCATATGAGAAAAAATCTGATTGTTTGTATATTGTCAGTGATGATCTGCTACATAAGGTTGTCTGAGAAATTAAATGTTGTAGGCTACCCTGCCATTACAGTTGTAATAAAAAGGGGGCAGGTGGAGATATGGACTGAACACTGAATAGGCTTTCTAAGTAGGTGGACCTTAAATTTTCATTTTAAGTAGGTATCACACCAAGATATGATACTGTTGGGAGATCCAGTTATTATTAGATATGGTAAATCTTCAATGAAAGAATAATAAGTGGACCCTATCACAATGTTTGGAATGCATTATAGCTATATCTTAGTATTATGATGGATCGCTATCAGAGTCGTTTGCATTTATTTTTTTATTATTTTAACATAATTTTCCTTTTGTGTATCATTTTTTTTTTTTTTTTTGCCTTCTGTATTTTATTACGAAATACAAGAAATAGATAGTTTTTTTCAATCCATTTGAAATTACTATAACTATACGAAGACATGAATCAATAACACACATGTTTAAATCTTCTCGTATGATTAGAATTACACGCCTCTACTTTAAAATGAACAAACCAATCAGGAGATTGTTTACAAGACAACCAAAATGTGATAAAAATATGGCTTATTCCACCCCCTTGTAATTACTCTCATATTTAATGCTAACTTAAACGAGAACTATAAAACTTTATTCGTGTTGTGGAGGTGAAAATGTGCTCGTTCCCAAATGAGCCAGACTCGAAGACTGTCCGGGTTTGAGTAGATCCGTAAAGAGACGATGATGAGGGTCCGCCGTTGATTTGTTGACGAGATTTGTCTGAATTGAACCTGATGTAACTCAGGCTGCCTATGTATCATTGTTAAGGGATCAAGCCACACGTACCTCTTTTATTTGAGATCTCACACCGGAAGTGGTGTCGTCCCAAGAAACTCCGATGATGAAGCTCAATCTTCATTAAAATGAGATTTTGAACTTCAGTATATGGTCTTTTTTTGGGATAGAAGAAGAAGAAATCCCTATGGTAAAGGGGATGCCCTACTATTTATAGTGGGAAGAGTTGTGCTTGTTGCTATGGAGGTGTGAGCATATCGGGGGATGTAATCTTCTACGTGGCTCTTGGATTGGTAGACACATGGAATCTCGGGATCAATGCCTCGTAACCAATTTCTGACAATTGGTTACAGTCAATGTGTCAGGGAGTATTCCCTAGGCTTTCTGCCCCTATTCACCCATGTCTGATCGGGAGTCTGACCAGACCATTTATTTGCCTGACTTGAGATGGTGTCATATTTATCGCAGAATGTGATGGGTTGGGGCGGTATGGCATTCTAAATGGATCTTAAGGTGTGACAGATTTTATCTTCTACAAATGCTCCCTCTTATGGTCTTTCCGGGAGAGCAGAAGAAAAGATTTAAGAGACGTCCTCTTAATGATCAGACCAAATCTGCAGACTCTTGGTCTTTCGGGGACCGGGGGAGCAGAAGATCAAACCTTGGGACCTTGCATGCTAAATCCTCATCTTACTTTTATCGAGGTGACGCTTTTCTGTTTCTTTCTTATTTCAACCTGGAAGACCTGGTGGTCTGCAAGGAGGACTTGAATAGATGGCCTATAGGGATGACCAGAATAGGTGACCTGTAGGTAAGACCTGAAGACCCGATCTGTAGGAAAGACCAGAATAGATGACCTGCAGGGAACACCGGAAGATTTGATCTGCAGGGAAGACCAGAATAGGTGACCTGCAGGAAAGACTTGATAACCTGATCTACAGAGAAGACCAAAATAGATGACCAGCAAGGAAGACATGAAGACCTAATCTGCAGGGAAGAAGAATAGGTGACTTGTAAGGAAGACATGAAGACCTGGTCTGTAGGAAAGACCAGAATAGGTTACCTGCAGGGAAGACCTGGACTGTAGGGAAAACCAGAATAGGTTCTCGTGACCTACATGGGAGACTTGAAGACTTGGTATGTAGGAAAGACCAGAATAGGTGACCTGCAGGGAAGACCTGAAGATCTGTTCTGCAGGAAAAACAAGAATAGGTGTCATGTAGGGAAGACCTGAATACCTGATCTACAGAGAAGGCCAGAATAGGTGACCTGCAGGGAAGACCTGAAGACCTAGTCTGCATGGAAGACCTGGTCTGCAGGGAAGTCCAGAATAGGTGACCTGCAGGGAAGACCTGAAGACCTAGTCTGCAGGGAAGTCCAGAATAGGTGACCTGCAAGGAAGACCTGGTCTGCAGGGAAGTCCAGAATAGGTGACCTGCAGGGAAGACCTGAAGACCTGTTCTGCAGGGAAGTTCAGAATAGGTGACCTGCAGGGAAGACTGAAGACCTGTTCTGCAGGGAAGTCCAGAATAGGTGACCTGCAGGGAAGACCTGAAGACCTGTTCTACAAGGAAAACCAGAATAGGTGTCCTGCACGGAAGACCTGAAGACCTGGTCTGCAGGGAAGTCCAGAATTGGTGACCTGCATGGAAGACCTGGTCTGCAGGGAAGTCCAAAATAGGTAACCTGCAGGAAAGACTTGATGACCTGTTTTACAGGGAAAACCGGAATAGGTGTCCTGCACGGAAGACCTGAAGACCTGGTCGGAAGGGAAGTCCAGAAGAGGTGACCTGCAGGGAAGACCTGAAGACCTGGTCTGCAGGGAAGTCCAGAATAGGTGATCTGCAGGGAAGACCTGATATGCCTTTAATCCGAGATAGACGAGTATGACTTATTTGTATGTACGACCTCAGGTCCATAACAGACCTTACGCCCCGTTTTGATGCAGAATAACCAGGATAGATTCTAGAATAAGGTGGAATATGCTAAATAAGCTGTTTAGATGCCCAGAATATCCAGAGATAATGTATGCTTGGATAAAATAATATAAAGTGATATATGGATTCTATCCAACCCCGAGTTAAAGTTATTCCAGGTTATTTCATACAAAGAATGTAGGTCTAGTATCAAATCAACTATTATTACCTCCTATAAATCACATATCAAATCATCTATAATCATTTTTTCACCATCTATAAATCTTTATCCATATTTTATTCACATTTTATCCAAATAATAAAAAAATTTATTATTACGCTTTCCAATATAAATAATTCAAAACACAATAAAACATAAAATCATTTTATTATAATTTATATTCATCTATGCCAAAATAATTATATACCGAATATAAATCATATTTTGCATCCAAATGAGGGGTCTATGTTCATGAAAAATTATAACTGTTGCACACTGTATCTGATCTTTGAGTATCTCGACTAGTCTGGCTTTGTTTATAAAGAAATCTTCTATGAATATTTATCCATATTTTAGAGTCATAAACTAATGTCTGAAAAAGATCAAAATCGTCTCATTCAAGCATTTAGAGGAGCCAATTAAGGCCGTGTGGGGACAGCTGCACGTCACTTATATATATTTTTTTGTTTTTAAACCAATTGATGTTTTGGTTATAGATTTAAATTAGTTAAGACATATATTAATTAATTTTGATTATAGATTATGTTTTATATTAATATTTATTATGTATTATTTCATTTTAGATTTTGTTACATTCGCTCGTAATTTATTCAAGCATTAAATAGTTATATAGAAATAAAAAACAATAGATGATTTTTTGTTTAATTTTTGTCTTACTATAACCAACTCGACATATAAAAAACTAAAAGTTAGAGTTGGTTAGAACATTATATTTTTCGTTATCATATTTTCTCAATCTTCTCCTCTCATTGGAAATCAGACTCATAAATTATCTTTTTTATTTTTTTAATATATATAAATAATATGATCCTTGTGTTGTTTTTTTTTTTTTTTTTTTGCACATTCAAATTACATAATTTTAAACATGTTTTATATTTAATAAAAATAAATTCCATTTTTTTAAATGTAACATTTTATTGTTGTATATTAGAAAAAAAAATTTCAGATTATAATGAAATGTCATAGGTCATTGGAAAACATGTTTGCAAAATATGAATTTATAAAAAATAGCTTATGAAAATTCAATTCTTAAATAACTCATTAATCACATTTTAAAAAAAAACTTTTTTATACTGAAAATCAAAATAATTTTTTTAATTAAACATGCGTTTTAAAACACTCATCTGTTTTTTTTTATAAAAAAAAATTCTATATAAAGAAAATACCGAAACTACCCTCGCTTGATCGTCGGTGTCACGACAATCTGGCATTCCGCGTGTCTCGTCTGACTGCCAAATAAAGACTCTCCTCGTCGCCTTCACTAAAACCACTCCCAACTCCCCTTATCCTTAACTCCCACCCCGCTTTACTAACCGTCCATTGGCACTGAAGGGCGCGGACGATGAGGCCTAGCGGGGTGACGTCAGCCACGACACGCTCGTCGTCCCCTACACGTGTCGAGTCGGCCGCGGCCGCGTCTCTTTATAAGATCACTCTCTCTCTCTCTCTAAAGACCCTCTCGACCTTTATATACAGGTTGATTCGTCCGAAGACCGAAAGAGCGATCTCACTCTCTGTCTCTAATGCGCGTTTGAGTTTCGTAAGTTCTCTCTCTCTCTCTGGATCTGGTGATTGAAATGCGAGATCTCGCACGAATTCCGAGGCGATCGAGTCCTCCGCGCGCGCGCGCGATCGATCTATCGATCGAGCGCCTCGGTTCGATTCGGATCTCGCATTTGTTTCGTGAAATTGTGACGGATTTGTTTTTTGGATCCGGAGATTTCAGATTTAGATCTCATTTGGTGTTGCTGGACTTCTGTTTCTCTTATGATTTGATACTAAAGAGTGATATTGGGTTCTTCGTGCGATCGATCTGATATCCCACTTGTTACTTCATTTCTTTTTTGTGACTTTTTTTTGGTGTTTGTGCTACAGTTTTACTTGGTAGGTAAATCAAAATATCGTCTTTTAATCTGGAAATTTTAATTTTTCTTTTACATTGCATTTTTTCCACGTGTAACAGAGAAAAATCGATCGGAAGAATCCACATAAGATCAAAAAAATATAGCCTTGTTCGGTCTAATTCATCGTATGTATGTAGAATTGATTGAAAGAAAGTAAATCGAACTTGAGCGCACATGAAGAAACCAACATAAGATCTAAAAAAGAAATAGCCTTTTTTTGTGAAAATGATATTGAATTCTCAAGGTCTAATTTGATTATTCCCACCATGTATGTGTAGAATTGATTGAAAGAAACAAAAATCGAATTCGAACCCGTTTCGAAGATGACGTCGTACACGCCGAAGAGCATCCTCATCACAGGTGCGGCGGGTTTCATCGCATCGCACGTCGCAAACCGCCTGATCCGCAACTACCCGGACTACAAAATCGTTGTGCTGGACAAGCTCGACTACTGCTCCAGCCTCAAGAACCTCCTCCCGTCCCGCTCGTCCCCCAACTTCAAGTTCGTGAAGGGCGACATAGCGAGCGCTGACCTCGTCAACTTCCTCCTCATCACCGAGGAGATCGACACCATAATGCACTTCGCTGCTCAGACCCACGTCGACAACTCCTTCGGCAACTCATTCGAGTTCACCAAGAACAACATCTATGGAACCCATGTCCTCCTTGAGGCGTGCAAGGTCGCCTCGGGTCAGATCCGGCGATTCATCCATGTGAGTACCGACGAGGTTTACGGGGAGACTGATGAGGATGCTGTGGTCGGGAACCATGAGGCGTCACAGCTTCTCCCCACGAACCCATACTCTGCCACCAAAGCCGGGGCCGAGATGCTCGTCATGGCTTATGGAAGATCGTATGACCTCCCTGTGATCACCACCCGGGGGAACAATGTTTATGGCCCGAACCAGTTCCCAGAGAAGCTGATCCCCAAATTCATCTTGTTGGCTATGAAGGGCCAGCCTTTGCCGATTCATGGTGATGGGGCGAATGTGAGGAGCTATCTTTACTGCGAAGATGTCGCGGAGGCGTTCGAGGTGATCCTTCATCGCGGGGAGGTCGGGCATGTGTACAACATTGGGACGAAGAAGGAGCGACGTGTTATCGATGTGGCCAAGGACATATGCAAGCTCTTCTCCCTTGACCCAGACGCGGTGATCAAGTTTGTTGAAAACCGCCCGTTCAATGATCAACGGTACTTTTTGGATGATCAGAAGCTTACGAACCTTGGGTGGTCTGAGCGGACCTTGTGGGAAGAGGGGCTGAAGAAGACGATGGAGTGGTACACAACTAACCCCAATTGGTGGGGCGATGTCACTGGAGCTCTTGTACCCCACCCAAGGATGCTTATGATGCCCGGGATCGATAATGGCAGTTCAGGTTCTTCTCAACAGGCGGTGATTACTAAGAGTAACAGTCAGAGCCGAATGGTTGTCCGGGTTCCGAAGAGTGGGAGTGCTGGAGGTGTTGCTTCTCCTCGAAAGCCTTCATTGAAGTTCTTGATCTATGGAAGGACTGGCTGGATTGGAGGGCTTCTTGGAAAGATTTGTGAGAAGCAGGGGATACATTACGAGTACGGGAAGGGGCGACTGGAGGACAGGTCCCAGTTGATTGCAGACATACAGAATGTGAAGCCGACACATGTGTTCAATGCGGCGGGTGTCACTGGTCGTCCCAATGTGGACTGGTGTGAATCACACAAGCCTGAGACCATCCGAACCAATGTTGTTGGGACTCTCAACTTGGCTGATGTGTGCCGGGAGCACGGGCTCTTGCTGATGAATTATGCAACTGGGTGCATCTTTGAATATGATGCAGAACACCAAGAGGGGACTGGCATTGGATTCAAGGAGGAAGACAAGCCCAATTTTGATGGTTCATTCTACTCAAAGACTAAGGGCATGGTATGAATAATTATTTTATCCTCCCATTACTGAATTTTTATGTATTATAACTGCTTTGCTTTTTCTATGCCATGGAATTGATTGTAGTAGTTGCATAACTTGGATTATATCTTCTTTGTTTTTGTTATACTCTCTAATTGATTCGAGGTGTGGCATGTCTTTGACTTTCTAGTAAGTTGTTCTTCAGCTGTGTACTGACTTTGTTTACAAAACCTATTTCTGGTGGATTTATAAGTATACCAACTGAAAACTGCACTAGCTAGGGATTGTTAGGGATATAAATTGATGAGTGATATGTGAGATGATATGAAATTGCAAGGAAGTATTGGAAGTGGACCTTATTAAAAAAAAGATGATATAGCTCTGTCATTTTTTTATTCACTCTACATAGCTACTGTGTGTCACTTTTGATGTTTACTTGAATTTTCTATTAACATGTTTACCATGTGTCTTTACTTAGAAGTGTTTTATGACATTATATTATGTGAGTATTTTATGTATTTCAAGAATGAGATTTGTGATGAAAAGCAAGAAAGTGCGGATGATTTAACTTGAAAAGGATTAGTATTTTTTTGAATAAAATTATGCATGTGTTGGCATGAGAAGGACATAGCATTCATTTTATTTTCCACTTGTTTAATGTTTGGATATTGTATATTACACAACGTCAAAATATAATCTTTACGCGGTGAATCAGGTTGAAGAATTGTTGAACGAATTCGAGAACGTCTGCACCCTCAGAGTCCGAATGCCCATATCGTCTGACTTGAACAACCCCCGCAACTTCATAACAAAGATCTCTCGCTACAACAAAGTCGTGAACATCCCCAACAGCATGACCATCCTCGATGAGCTCCTCCCCATATCAGTCGAGATGGCGAAGAGGAACTTGAAGGGCATATGGAACTTCACAAACCCCGGTGTTGTGAGCCACAATGAGATTCTTGAGATGTACAAAACCTACATCGATCCCGACTTCAAGTGGAACAACTTCACCCTCGAAGAGCAGGCGAAGGTCATTGTCGCTGCGAGGAGCAACAATGAATTGGACGCTTCGAAACTGAAGGCGGAGTTCCCCGAGTTGCTGTCCATCAAGGATTCACTGATCAAGTATGTTTTCGAACCCAATAAGAAAGTTCATGCAAATGGGATTGCTTGAGTGGCTACTTAGATCATATATATTATTATTAGTGATTGATTGTTAGTGGTATATTTTCGCTTAGCATCGCCACCATTCTTCGATCACCCAGTAACTCGTATAAAAGCTATTCAGTTGTTTTTCTCATATTATTATTTGTTGTGGACAAACTATTCTCAGCATATGTTAGAACACCTCTCTCCATATATATCATTAGCAGGCGATCATCTATGCAAGTTGGCATGTATTTTTTTTGTAGAAGTTGAAAGGAGACCTTTGTTTTATTCTGACATTGTAATCTTCATGATTTTTTTTTGGTGTTGCAATTTTGCATTTGAGATCTGGTGTGGATTGTGTTATTCTTACCTATATTTAGATCCTTTGTGATGAGAACATCAAAACCTATTTTAATGTGATTATAATAAGGTTCAACTCTAAATCTGACCTGAATATGGATTACTAGAGCGTTCTGTACATTTTGCTCTGGGAGTGTATAAAACTAATATTGAAATGGAGAAAACTATGTAACTTTATTCCTCCAGTAAAGGACTTGTCTCTTTCATCCTCAGTTTTTATTTGTATTTATTTATTGGAAAATGGAAAATGGCAGGGAATCATTTTTTGTTTAATAAATGCATATTTATAAAATGTTGAAGTATATTTGAATGAATTTTATAGATTATCTCTTTTTTCATTTTCTTCAATTTGAGTTTATATTTTATTAACTGAATATATAATTGATTAGACAATTCATGTAGTCTGGTAGGACTGGAGGAAGTCCTCGATAGTCCTTGATTAAGTGAAACTAGGGTGCATTTGGTTGCGCGATTGCAAAACTGATTCTGTAGGAATCTGCGATTGCAAAACTGATTCTGCAGGAAGCTCACTTTCTCAGTTTTTTGAAATCGCAGTTTTTGGACACTATTTGTCTGCAATCGTTGGATTTAAAACTGCGATTGCAAAACTGTTTGGTTGCACGATTGTAAACGTAGCTTCCTGCAATCGCAAACGCTACACAATCGCGCAACCAAACACAACAGGTCCAAACGGGTCTTTAATTCCCCAGGTGTCTCTGCATCAATAAATCAAAGACGGAGGACATTGGATTTTTTGGTAAACACATTTTTTATCACTAAATTATAAATCAAAACCTCATTTGAAAATGGAAGCCATTTGACCATACATGATACATGTTTATAATGCATGGTTTGTGTTGTTAATTCTTTTATTTCTTTATTAAGGAGAGCTTGGGATCCCTTCAATATTCCAAATGTCAATATGAATGCGTTATATGAAATTACCTCTACATTTTATCAATACGTGGTCTATTATGAAAATGTAAGAAACTATACAAATCAATTCATAGGAGTTTGTATTTTGTTATTTTATAAAAGAATATATTTTATTAGTCGAGTAATATTTTAAATAAAATAAAACGTGTGTGGTATGTAAAAGCGACCGCAAAGTTTAACCCTATTTAGAAAATTCAAAAATTTATTTAAACAAATAAAAAATATCAACCACGTACACATAAAATCATCAAAATTTTCTCTACATATAACTATTTTATATTTGACTAATAATCAGCCATCCTCTAACCAAAAAGATATTGAAAAATTAAAAATTAAAATATGTATTACTCTCATAAATATTAACGTTGAATAATTTAACTTAACCAACGTTAAAACTAATTGTTAACATTTTTCAACTAATTAAAGAACATCAATTTTTTCTCAACAAATAATGCTACCCCAAATTTTTTTTAAAAATTAGGTGGGCGCAAGCTTCATTTGTTACAGGCTTATACACAACTAAATTTACATTAAGTAAATATTTAAAAAATCATCTTCTAAATAGTCATGAATATACAAATTTAGGGTTTGGATACGTATCTCAGTATTGACGCATTTTACCTACCAAAAAAATATACAAATCAAATCTGCATGTGAGCGTATCCAAGTGAAATTATATTTACCTTTAATCATTTTCTTTAAACACAAATATATATATTTTGGTTTTTTGCATATATGCCCCTATTAGAATCTGATTTTGTGGAGTTACCCCTCTTTTATGTGCAACAATGCCCCTCTGTTGGCCACAATTTGCAATTTTTTTTTTTTAGGAATTGATAGTATATTCTTGCTCACAATTTGCAACTTAAGCTGAACCATTGTTAGATTCAAAACCATAGGTTCATACCTAACATATCCAACCCGATTTCAAACACACAACCCCCCCTTCACCTAAAACCGTAGGTGTTCATTATTGATCCCCTCCACCTGAATAATTATTGCAAACCCTTAAATAAATTTCAATCAAATCCCAAATGAAACCATAATCACTCCTCACATTCGGAACCCAGGCATTTTGAAGAAGGTAAGGGAAAGAAAATACTGACCGACTGGGGAAGAAAATGTTATTTTTGGTCATTTGGACAAGATAAAAATCATCCAAATATGCGTTTGGAAGAAGATGGAAGAGATTTATGACAACCGAAAAAGGGAAATGAAGAAGAAATGATTGTTTCAGGTTTTTCATAGTTCCCAATAGTAAAAGTAGGGTATTATGGACATTTTACCATGGTGTAATGGTGGCTAACGGTTGTTTTCTAATCACATTTAGGCCTAGGTAAAGAGAGAAAAAATTAGGATGAATTAGTCTAGTTATGAGGATAAAAAATAATTATTTTTATATATTTACATTTGATAATGCATTTTGTTATCCGCATTTTTTGTATTCTTATCCTTAACTTGACATTTGAATTACGTGATGTAAAATATAGGATAACTTCAAAAATATTTTAAAAATATTAAGTCTACCATTTTTATTAAAAGAACATTAATATTGTTGGTTTTTGTTTTTTGAAGTTTTTGTTTTTTGAAAATGGCAGTAATAAATGTTGTCTATGTTTTACAAAATGCGGTTAAAAATGATAATAAAGTTTATTTCACCTTTAACCTAAAATAAAATATCCTCATTTTTTCTCTCAAAATACGGACAATTATTCATGCTTTATTTTTTTTTCTTATGCCATATGGGATAACATGTGATTTAGCCCAATTATTTTCATATCCTAACCCCTTATCCCAATGCAAAACCAGACCTTAATGGGAGCTAATCATAGGGGCATCGTCGCTCGACTTTTGAATTTTTCAAGGATATTTTTGTCATTGCAGAAACAAGAGGGGTAATTCACTAATTCCACAAAATCGAATTCTAACAGAGGTATACATGCAAAAAAAAAAAAAAAAAAACAACTTATATATTTTCTCCATAATTTAATTGACTCACTTTTCAAACGTGACACAAGTACGTTCATGTTTTTATATGAATATGTTAGGTTCAATATCTTAGTGGATCTATTAAAGCACATGATATATGAATGTTTATATTAATTTATTATGATCACAAGGTGTGTGATGGTAATTTTATCATTCCACAAATTGTTTTAATATAATATATGTATAACATATTACATTTAAAAAATGGACTTGTAGAAGCCAACCCAAACATGTGAAATTCATTCATTCATTTGATTGTAATGGGGTAGTGACCCACTGTGTGATATACATGTCACACTTATGTGATTATTATTTTTAATAGTGGACACTTGAAACTGTGTATGTTAATGCAGCAAAACAAACTGTGACATCTATGTTGCGAATTATCGAGCCACATGAAATCTGTCAATTATCTAAACAGTGCCTTGGGATTTTTTTTAAGGAAAATGTTATATTTTGTTATTTTTGTTAGGTCACACATGATGTGAATTTTTTTTTGAAATATATACTTGTTTAGTAAAATTATGTTTGTATAAGAAAAAAAATAAATTACATAATCTTACGAATTTGAATGCATATAAATTTATTTTCTTATAATAAAATATATATTGTATGTTTGCATTTAGATGTTATTAGATTTGCATAATTAACTAAACAAGTTTTTGTGTACCAGAACTAAAATTAATATGTTAGTGTTTATCCCTTTTGTCACATACCATACAAATAAAATATAATAGATGTCATGATAATTATAGATGATAATAAATATGAACAATATACAATGGAAACATATATAATTTTAAAATATATATCGAATTCAGATATTTTTTTGATCAAATACACTGATATTCATATCTACATTTTATATTACAATCTTTAATTTTTTGATACATATTCAGAAGGATATTTTTTAATGCTTAAGGTCAGTTTGATAACAAGTTCAAAATATTTTTTTCCTTTTTTAAGTAACGGATGAATATATGAATGAGTGATCGATTTTAAATTTTTTCTTAGTGAAGACTAAGCCTGTCAATTATATGAAAAAATATCCGTATCCGATCTGAATCCTTATCCAAAAATTCAGAATATATCTGATATCCAAAAAATTTGTATTCATATCCGAAAAAATTATCCGTATCCAAAAGATTTTGGATTGGATACGGATATGCCTGTATCCGATCCGAAAAATATTCATATCTGAAATTATTATTATTATTATATGATTTATTTAATTATATATTTATATTTTTAGTATTAGTATGAGTTTTAAATTTTTATTTTTACTCTAAAGCATATAATGTATATGCTTTGGTTGACAAGTGTGATTAGGATTCTGTGAATCCTAGGAATCCTAAGTCGAGGTAGATTGTCATGTCAACATGTTTAGTAAAGAACATGATTTAGAAAACATGATTGAGATTCTCAATCTCAATCATGTATTTGATAATGCATGGATTACAATATAGAAATAAATATTTCTAAAAATACTCAATATATATATATATATATATATATATATATCGTAGCAAATTAGTTATGATAAATCACATGAACCTCATATCATCCAATTAATAGGTTATGAAAGCTTCCTTATTCATATATTATATAAATAAAGTAAATCAAGAGGATTTATGAACGTGTGCATCACAATTAAGGCTTGGATATATATATATATATATATATATATATCAGTGGTAATACCCAGACCCCATTCATAAGTCTCATGAGATGTCATCATCTCATCGGTTGGCTTGTTAACTTTTTAAAAAGAGCAAAATGTCAAAATACAAATCTGTCTTTCCTTAAAAATTTATCTCTTTAACCGAAATCCTGCCATTTTCTCTCCCATTAACCCAAATCCCTCCATTTTTTCTATTCAGTTATGACTCTTCCATATGAATCTTGAAATCCATTTATCCATTTAGATGAAAAAAATCCCCATTCAACTAAACTTTGTGGACAAGGACTCGCCAACAAATCGATCACTGTTCTCATAGAATCTTCCTTTGGCCGAAGAAAGGATGAAGATTCTCGCCTCCCCCTTCAACGAACTGGGTTTCACCCCACTAAGAAATGACAAATAAGATGTAGATCCAATCTCCTCCAAAAACAAGAACAAAAGAGCAGCCTCCCTTTTCTTTCTTATAATTATAATAGAATGTAATAGTGTTGCATAAACGTAACAGTGTTGCATAAATATAATAGAAATATGTGAATGTAACAATCTTATGACATTCATGTTAAAAAATATTACAAAATTAAAAAGACATTCCAACAATAGGACCAATAACTTCTGCACATTGCTCTTCAAAATCATCAAATTCAATTTCTTGTGGAATCTCGTCCATTGAAAATATAGTAGACTTCTCTATAAAAACAAATAAAAAATTTTCTCTTCAATAACTATTTAGATTGTAATGTAAAAAATGTAACACTTCCACAACAATACACATATGTAGTTGACTGTTACATATATGAATGTAACAATAGAAATCATTACATTTATACAATTGATTGTTACATTTATCATTCCACACGGCCAGCAACTAGGCCTGTCAACGGGTCGGGTCCAGACCCGGACCCGACCCGACCCGGACCCGATTACACGTGTAATATACCCGACCCGATTTGAACCCGACCCGATTTGGACCCGACCCGGTGGACCCGAACATACAAACGGGTCGGGTCCGGGTCCACCCCGCCCCGACCCGTTGGACCCGAGACCCGACTGTTTTATTAATATATAGTCATATTAGTATTAGTTGATCCATAATTTTATTTTTATTTTTCAAGTTATTAATATAAATCTTAACTCATTTTTATATCCACAAGTCCATAACAAGCCCACAACTAACCAAGTCCACAAGGACCACACCCACAAGTCATCCACAAAAAAAAAAAAAAAAAAGTTGAAGCCCACAAGTTAACAACCCGGCCCACCAACACAAATGTCATGCCCTAAAGTGAAAATTTGCCCTAATTAATTTTTCATGCCGCCGTCTCTATCTCTCTCAGTCTCTGTCTCTCATTTTTAAAGGCATTTCGTGAACAACCGCTCCGCGCCGTCGGCCATCCACGACAGGTTTTAAAAATCTTTTTTTTAATTTCGTTTTTTAGCTCCCGACGCCGATTCAAATATGAAACCTCCCGAGGTGAGGATTAAAAGGTTTTGATTTGATTGACTCATTTGGAGGATTTGATTGATCTTTTCTTGGTGGTTTATTTTGGTTTCAGAGAGAGGATTTGTCGGGGATGCAGCAGTTGAGTGGGAACAAAGTGAGGAGGCTGGAGTTCTTGCTGCCGGACGCAGTGGTGAGCGGAGCGGAGCGGATTGCGTCGTGACCATCGGGGGATCTAGAACAACCATTGCAGGGCAATCAAAATCTCGGGTCGGGTCAGACCCGGACCCGACCCGGGTCCGACGGGTCCGGGTCTGGGTCCATATTTTTAAGGACCCGCGGGGTCCTGGATTGGACCCGGACCCGCCGGGTCTTGTCACGGGTCGGGTCCGGGTCCACCCCGACCCGGCCCGGACCCGACCCGTCCCGGACCCGACCCGTTGACAGGCCTACCAGCAACCCCAACCCCACGAAGAAACTCAACCCCCCACAAAGCCACGCCAACGCCTCGTACTGCCCAACCAAAAACAAACCATCAATCCCATATCAAAAACCCCCAAATTTTAAAAAACCCTAAAAACCCCAGATCGGGATAACAAAAGATCTCACCTTTCTGATCATCAGCGCGAGGCGGTCGACGCACGGTTCAGGAAATGCGGTGTCGTTGTCCTAGATCAGCTCAGTGTGAATGGGAAGCAGTGAAAGAAAACAAGAAGATTCACGTCAAAAAAAAACTTCTGAATCGGCTCCTATGTGTTCTTCATCCGAATTGACTCCTATGTATCCTCAAAAAAAACTTCCCAATCGGCTCCTTTGACATAAAGCAGAAATTAATGGGATTCCATGATCATCGGACAAATACAAAAACCGTCAAAATGTGTTGGAGGTTGTTGTAAAATAAAGGGTAAAATAGGTAATGTACGACTGCCACCTCATGGGGTCTGCCACCTCATATATATATATATATATATATATATATGAAAATGATTGCGTGCGGCGAACGGCAGGTGCGGCCGCGACGTGGGCCGTTCGATCGCGGGTCCATCGCATCCAACGGTCGAGATGAATCGCCCCCGACCGTCCGATGCGATGGACCCGTGATTGACGGCCCGTGATCGTTGCCGCACCTGCCGTTCGCCGCACGCAATCACGTCCCTATATATATATATATATATATATAGAGATCCGATTGGGTAAGGCCGAGCGGCAGGTGCGGCGCGATTTTAAAGCGTCCGATGTGGTTTCATTAAATCGGACGGTGGGAGATTAATTTTTCTACTTTTTTGAGACCGTCTGTTACAGGTAAATATCCCTCTCTCTCTCACCTATCCCTCTCTCTCACATATCCCTCTCGTTTACGAAGACACCCTACGAGACCCCCTGTGAGAAACCCTACGAGACCCCTGCGAACCCCTCGGCGCCCCCACTCGGCCCCCCTACAACCCCAGCCCGGAGCCCCCCTGCAACCCCGTCGGCACCCCCACTCGGCCCCCCTCGACCCCAGCCCGGAGCCCCCCTTCGACCCCCCACTCGCACCCCCTGTGACCCCACTCAGCGCCCCTGTGACCCCAACCCGGAGCTCCCCTGCGACCCCAACCCAGAGCCCCCCTGCGACCCCCGTCGTCCCCCCCCACTCGACCCCCCAACTCGCCCCCCCCCCCTGTGAGCCCCCCTGCGAGGCCCCTGCGGCCCCTCCTCCGGTTCCACCAACGGCACGTGAGGTAAAAACAATTAATGAATCTGAGTATTATGTCCTATTTTTTTCCCGATTTATGCAGTGTTATTGGAGTCATATATATGTTGGTATATGATTATGATTTTTTTTTGCTTAATTGAAAATTTAGAAAGCATGCTCAGTTTCTTGTTACTGTTCTCTGCCAATTGGATATGCCATTTCTAATTGGCTTTATCATATAATTTCAAACAAAACAGACGAGGATGTACTGTGTTGTGGATTATTTCAAGGTGAACTGAAGCATTTTCTGTTAAGTTGAAGGCATGCAGATACATGTTTGTGCTTTCCAGAAATTCTTTC
>CM060868.1:8927313-9005313 GCA_030737845.1 Acorus calamus
GACAACTTGAGTCTTGCACGGAAAGAAAAGATATTCCTTAGATTTCCAAAAACATATATTATCAGACAAAACAAAGAGAACCAAGATTTAATAATTAAATTCATTGTAAACAAATCCGCTCCATTCCTTATCTTCCAAAGATACTAAATCAATTGCATTTACTACCTTGCGTAGAAAAAGTGGAAGGAAACTAACCACTTTGAGCAAAAAAAGAAATTTAACATAACCAAATACACTAGATTGGATCATTGTCTTCCTACCTTGCATAGAAATCCATGAATATCATCTCAATGTAGGTTAAAACCTTTCAATTAAGAACTTAATTTCCATTCCTTCATTAATGAATATCGAGAAATGCACATGAATAATGGACTCCAAGAATGAAGGAAAAAAAAGAAGACAAGTATGAACAAACTGATACGCCCAAGAGTTCTACCTTTCTGCTAATTAATAATGTTAAAATTGCAAATCTTCACTCACTGTCCAACACTAATTATGTGACGGGCAATAATTGATTAATGAGGATAGTCATCCACACAAGGGTGGCATCTCAATCTTCTTTTGAACTACCATGATAATGTTATATTCCCCAATACTATGTAATTGTGCAAGTTAAAATGCGTCATTTATTGTTAAGATGCGGAAGTTGTATCACACTAAAAATAATAATTTGCATAAGGTTATCATCTCCATCATTTTTTTGAAACTTACACACAGATGTGACAACAAGGCCCTAAAGCCATCACCTAGAGCAGTCCCACATATAACAGGGGAAAGAGAGACAGGATATACTCCTAACCTTAGGCATTCTTTTATACAAAGTGGCCACTCTCAAGACTCAAAACCGAGACTTGTACTATTAGCCCGATCACTTTACCTTCACTTTAAGCAATGACATCTGTGTAACTAGAAATATCTAAAACTTTAGAAGGTGCCCTTTGCAAAGGGTTTAAACTTTTGGCTAAAAAAAGAAAAAGAAAAAAACCTGTAGCTAATGTCTTTTCTTCAATTCTCTTTTATATTGATTTATTTCAAAGGGGTTACGACAGATTTATTCATTCTTTATCCTTCAGTATCAATGTTTTGCATAAAGCCTCTTTTCCTGCATTACTCCTCCTTTCACACTGCTTAGCAAGTTCATTGGCCAAAGCACAAACCACCATCAGAAAAGAAACACTGATTCCTACTGAATAAATGTCATAGAAGGGGATGTCATTCAAGAAACCAGCACTATATGCATGAAACTTAAGGTAAATAGGGCACCATCAGATCCATAAGAAAATTTCCGCTACATGCCAATTAGACAGAGACTTGCATTCCCTCTTAATTTGAAAGTTCAACCAGATGATGTGAAAAGATTTTCTGGGAGGCATTATTTTTCACACACTATTAAGTCATTAAATTGCTGGTCTAGGAAATGGTTCCGAATAAGAGTAGTTTGGTAACTTAAACTGGACAAAAGCCTTGGTCCTTAGGTGGCCGTCTGGCACCCAGGACTGGGCATCCACCTAGTTACTAGGATCTGCTTTGAACTGAATCCACCAAGAAGGCTGCCTAACATGTAGGCATTGCATGGACCCGTCAAATGCAGCCCAAGCCACTTTTTAAAACAATAATCTCAAGTACTCCAGACAAGATACATCCCAGTTGAGAATGAGTAGAGTCATCACAGTACATATATGATTATAACTTTTGGACATGGAAAGTGAAAAATTCATGCACATGCATACTTAATCAATATACTCCACCTACACTCTTATTTAGCTGAAACTCTTATCATCAATAAAGTTCAAAATGAATGAAATTCTATGTCCTTCAATAAGAAACATTATTTTCTAATGTAATTCAGAAAAAAATGGACAACTTCAACTTTATGAAATAAAATCTGCTATGACCTCACCAAAATAAATCGAAGGAAATGGGCAAATGACGACAACATTCTATGCGAGTTTTGTGGTTCAGCGGTAGAAACAAGAGAACACCTCTTCTTTGATTCTTCTTGAGCATGAAGATTTAGGACAAGGTGGGAGAGGCTCTTGGTTCCTCTTGTTCCTTAAAAGTCCTTTCAGGAGTATGTGGAGATGGTTCAAAAACAGGCGCAAATGAGCGATGGGATCAATCTAGTCAAATTTCAATGGCTAGTTCCACAAAGTGTGTTGGAGGATATGGCCTACCCATAATGAGTGTGTCTTCCAACACAACAGAACATATTGGGAAAACACAGGGGCAGCTATTTCCTCGCTCCTAAGAGATTGGGTCGCTACTATTTTGGAAGATGACATGCCATCCACAATTATGGGGAATTGGTGGTTCGGGAGGTGAAGATTGGTCCTCATATCAAAAGGGAACCCCCCATTTTTCTGTTTTGCATTCCCCTCTTACTCTTCTTGTCTCTTTTGTAAGAAAATCCCTTGTCTCCTTCTATCCAGGGGTTTGTTATTTAATAAAGATACTCCTATCATTCATAAAAAAAATCTGCTAAGACCAAGAACATGTCAAATGAAGAAAAAAAATGAATTCACTAATGCAAAGAAATTCACGTGCCCAGTGTTCAACAGGCTTACCTTGCGAGCAGCGAGCTTATATTTCTTTGCATCCAAATGAGCCAGTCCCGCCAGCACACTTCAACTTGGTGATGGTAGTCAGATCCAGTACCTCGGGCACCTGCTCCGCTTTACTTACGTAATTTGTCACCTGTATGAACTGTGTCCCATTTCGATGCTGACCAAGATCACATTCAAGCACATCTGGATTATATACTTTGATGTTGTACAATAATCTCGTGTCCGCACATAGCTCTTGAATGCATCACCTAGCATTCCATGGGCAAAGTGAAGTCCCCCAAAGTCATTGTACCCCATCCTGATAATTTCCTTGATCAAATTTGTCTGCAGCATATACCATCATATTACATGCCATCACTACATAATCACAAATATATAGATATAAACATTGTTACAAATTATGACTTAAGACAAAATCCAATACAGGAAAGAAAGTTATATAGCACATTAATCATAATAATTTTCTCATGTCAGAAATTTCTTGTGTTTAATGATGCACAAAATGCATATCACCGGAGAGAAAACTCAAGCAAACCTTTATCACCCACATCAACAGAAGTTCAATTTTTTAACATACCAAGATTTCATACTTCATGGACCAACACTTGAACAAACACAGAGACCAGGAATTCACAAAAAACCATAAAAAATCTAGTTTGTCAAAATTATACCACACCAAAAAAACCAAGATATTTATTGGAAGAAAGAACCCTTTTTTAAAAGGGTGTTGTTACACACAGTCCTCATTCTTAGCCCCACATGCAGTCTCATTTCACTACCAGTCTCATTCCACTAACTAGATATATAAGTTAGATGAAGCATGTGATTTTTTTTTTCCACACAACTGAGTATTTACAATTCATTGGTGTATATATTTCATTTTTTTTATGAGGTCATTTGTAACACGACGACTGCATCCAGGACTGTCCCTAACATTACCCTATGAAAAATTAAAAGAACAAAGTAAGAACAATTAAAAAAACAAAAAGAACAAATCCTACAAAAAGAGAAAAACTAAAACTTTCACTTTCAATCTAACTATCACAACAGAGAGGAAGAGGAGGGAACCACCTTGTAACTGTTGAGCTCGCTGTAGAGCTTCTCCTTGCGATGCTCGGACCTACGATCGACGGCGTCGGCCCACTCCAGGTCAAGCTCGTAATCCGGGCCGAGCCGCCCCGCGATCATCCTCTGCGCGACCTCCCGATGGAGCCGCGTGTCCTCCCCCTTCTTGATCTCCTTGTACGCCATTCGCAGCGCCTCCATCAGCGTCACCGGGTTCTCGCACCGGTCCGCGACGAACATCAGCCGTACGTTCCTCGTTCGACCGCTGTACATCCCCGCGTACACTCCTCCACGTCCACGGTGTCGTCAGCTCTCTCTCTCCCCTTTGGCTTTGGATTTTACCCCCCTTTTTCAGTAATCCCACCCCGTTAAAGCTCCACCCCATCCAAAATTGCTGATGCAAACCCATCCGGCCATCCCTACTTTTAAATCACATACCACACATTGGAACCCCACCCCCAGCAGAATTTTCATCTTCTCCTTCCTCTCCCTCTCTCTCTCTCCACTGGTCACAAGGTCCACATCCGACGGTGGTCCTCTCCCGCAGCTGCCATCACCGAATCGCATCCGTCCATTTGCTCCATCTCCTCACTCTTCATCATCCAAGTGGAAGGTTAGCCCCCCCCCCCCCCCCCCCCCCCCCCCCCCCTTCATTGTTAGAAACCCTAGGTGAGGTTTGTGTTACATTTGTTTGTCTATTTTTGATCTTAGAAATCCTAGTTTATTGTTTTTTTTTTGAAACATAATCCTGGGTTTAGGTTTGTTTGGGAAATGGTTGATTGGAAATTGTTTGAATGAATGAATGAAGTAAAATGCTGATGCGAAAATGATTGTCATGTTGTTGTTTGAATGACACATTTGGGTTATTTGAGAATGGTTTTTGTATGATTAGTTGATTGACAAATGTTTGTAATATTGTTATGGTTTGGATGAATAATGAATATAAATCTTAATGCATTATTGTTGATTGAATGTGTTCATTGATTGATATATTGATAAATCATTGTTGTTTGAGAATGATGTGTACTATTGGTTGAATGATTTTTTTTTAAGAAATGGTAGACCTCGCTATTGTGATTATATTAATTGAAGACACAAAGGTCAGAAAATAGGTACAAAGAAGAGAGAATGATGAGAAAAGAAAAACACTAAGATGAAAAAAGGAAACACAAGCAATTGCCATCAGATAAAAGAGATATCTATCCACCACGCAAGAGCTAGGAGCCATTCTCCCTCACACCAGCACCCTTAGACAATGAAAAAATGTTTATACATTTGCTTTGCTCTGAATTGAGTAATAAAGTTTATGTTCATGCAACTTTTTCAATGAATGAGAATGTGTTTGTTTTTCTTGCATATGCATGAGTAGTTGAGTACTAACTTAACATTATTGCACAGTAATGGCTCCTAAGGAACACGTTCGACCTACAACTTCTAATAAGAAAAATAGATCAAAAGACGCATCAAAAGACACAACTTCTAGTTCTCAAAATGTCGTTGAGGAGCCACAAGGGGAGGAAGTGGTGGCAGAAGAGGTAGAGGAAGATTCAGAGATTGATGAAGCCAGCTTGAAGGGTCCTTTTCCAGGTGGACCAGTAAATAATGAGCTCCTCGTAGACTATCGCCACCATGTGGCGTATCATATTTGGAATGGCAAGGTATATATTTATCTAATTATTGTATGTTTATCTACTGAAAAGTAGGTCAGCAAATTCAATTGTATATGTTTTTGACATAGGAACGTTCTGTGTTGAGATGTCGACAACCTGTAACCCAGCTTGATAGTTGGAGTTTAGATGATGAAGCCATCATCTTTGTAAACAGGGTTAGGGAGAGTGGTTTGCTTCCGTTGGTTCAGTGGAGCTTCAAAACAATCAATTGCTCTCTAATAAGTGCAATGGTTGAAAGGTGGCACCCGGAAACAAATACTTTTCATCTACCGGTCGGAGAAATGGGCATCACACTGGATGATGTACATCAAATTACAGGCATTCCAGTCATGGGTCAGGCAGTGTCAAAGCCACAAATTGAAAATTTTGATGCAGCTGTCGAGTTAGTTCGTGATACACTGCATATTGACCCAAGCAACATCGTTAGTGAATTAGCTACGTCAAATGGAAGATCAGTTAGACTCTCTTGGCTGAAAGAACATCTTGCTACAAAGTCGCGTATGATGCCCCAACATACCATTGAGTGTGCCGTTCGAGGATATCTTCTATATTTGTTGGGTTGCACCATTTTCTCAGATAAGACCGGCACACATGTCTCGGTTGAGTATCTCCAATATCTCCTGGATTTGAAGAAGGTAAAGGATCATGCTTGGGGGGCAGCTACCTTAGCTCACCTGTATCGTCAATTGGGGATTGCATCAAGAGCCAAGTGCAAACAAATATCTGGTTACCTCACCCTCCTTCAGGTATTATCCAGCATATATTGACGTACATTTATAATAAATTTAAAGTACAATAAATGTGTATCACCCAAATATTCACTTCTTCACAGGCCTGGGTGTACGAGTACATTCCTTTACTTAGGCCTGTACAAGATGATCGTGTCACTCAGGGATTTCCTCGAGCCGCCCTATGGAAGAATAGTAGGAATTTTCCTGGGTTGCAGAAGAACAATGTCATTGTCATAAGGGAATTGCTCGATTCATTGACTCGAGAGCAGGTATAAAGGTTTATGGTAGCGTAAAAATATCATGTTCAAATAATATTTTTAGTATGGATAATGTTATATCCAGCCTCATTTCCAACCTTAATTCTAGATTACAAGTGTTTTGAATTTTTTTAAAATAATATATCCCATCTAATGAGGTACATGCTTTTATAAAAAATGAAGCACATACTCCAATGAATTGCATGAATGCATTTATAGAAAATGTAAAAAAATTCTTTCGAAGCATATGCGTCCTTAACGTGAGCATATACGTCGTTAATTTTCTATCGACGCATATAGGACTGGAATTGGGGTTGGAAACGGACCTGGGCGTAACAACGCCCTTTTAGTATATATTGCTTTGATTTACTTTGTGTATTGATTAGGTTGACTATGAGCCATATTCAAATATAAGGGATTCATTTCCCTTACAAGAATACGCGTTCTTCAATGGTTGCTTGGTTGCTAACAGAGTTTATGAGCCATATATGCCTGAGCGGATGCTTCGACAGCTTGGGCACCTTCAGACAATCCCAAAAGGACCTACTCGGCCAGACGGAAAGACAAGAAGACCACGTGTAGCGAGTAGCTACCGTGTAACATATGGTGGTAGCGTAACTTATATGGAGCAATGGGAGGATCACCTTTTAGGTCCGAGATCAAGAGGCCCTCGAACACGAAGTTCATGGGACATTGTTCCGGAGTACATCACCTGGCTTGATAGGGTAAGCCACAGGTTTGTTCAAAACCCCGAGAATAGAAGATTTGGATTGACGACCAGCAGTTCTCATATGGATAGATCTTCAGATGATGACTGGGTAATTGTGTATACTCATCGTTCAATCCATCTATTATTGTAAATTTATTAACACTTCTGAATCCAATTTTGTGTAGCGTGTCATGATAGCAGAATATCTGCAACCACTGGTACAAGGAAGGTATACATCTGACGTTTTACAAAGGTACATGCAAAATGTAATCAACTACTGTCAAGATAGCACACCTCTTCCCACATTGACACCTCCGTCCACATCCATCAAAGAACGCCACAATAAGAGAGGGATTGGTCGTCCATCACAACATTGATTCCGGCAATCAAATGCTCTTCGAAATTGATGATCAAAGGATGATTGTGTAGTCCATACAACATTTGCAACCTCCATTTATTGTCATGTTCGGAAGCACGCAATTTGAATGGACATTCGCATTTCTTTGTGCCCATTTAACGATTAGGTTTTTCCTTATCGTTCTTTCGTGGTCGACAATCAGATTTTCCTCCCCTCACATATTAGAATGACATGTAGAGCTCTTTTGGGGTTGGAAACATCTCACCTTCCAATTACAACAATGACACCAACTTTTTTGTCAATTCTCTTCACTCATTTTATCAATTCCTTCCAATTATCAAAAGCCTAAAATAATGAAATAAAAAAATATTAGTATATAATAAAATAATAATATGTAAACACATTTTGGAGAAAAGTCATTGCCAATTACCTAATGAGTTGTAAAGTGTTCAGAGGTGTCAATACTAGAAATGGATCCGTCATGGTTTGGCGCAAATGGAATAATAGTATTCTACAAATATAATACAACAATTGTCATTAACAACTAAACATTCATATATTTTACTACTATATTATATAGTCCCATGAAAACTAACATCATTCACTATTGCTTTGATGCCTATCAAATTTATGAATGCCAACATCAAACGAGACAATTACATACCTAAAAGAAAATATCTTTCATTAGTTTACATTAAAAATTTCACAATTAACATGTCATTAATATCTATACAAACACCCTCATAAAAAATATCACAAGCACTATATAATACATCACCGTCACCACAAATACCAATGCCATCAAGATGGCAACAATGAAAATCAACACCATTACAAACCCTAGCACCACCAACATAACATAATCACCAACACAATTAATAAACCCTAACCCTAGTACCACCACCCCAACGAAAATAACCACCACAACAACATGAAATATTACAAAAACAAACAAAAAACCCTCCAAACAATAAGAAACCATTTACCTCTATCAAATGTGAGCTCTAAAATGACTTAGGATATCTCTTCTCGCATTCATCCAAATATGTGGGCGCGCTGGAGAGTCCGCCAGTGATGGAGGATGGAGAGCTCTAAAAACATACATATTTTGTCTCTTTTTTTATTTATAAATTTATATGTTTCTGGATTAGAAAAAAGCTTCACATGGTACGTTGAATTTATTTAAATGTTTTGGACAAGTTTGGTGATTGAATACCTCTGCCTCTTGTATATAGGCCTGTCAACGGATCGGGTCTAGACCCGGACCCGATTACAAGTGTAATATACCCGACCCGATTTGGATCCGACCCGGCGGACCCGAACAAATAAACGGGTCGGGTCCGGGTCCACCCCGCCCCGATCCGTTGGACCCGAGACCCGATTGTTTTATTAATATATGCTCATATATTATAAGACTATTAGTATTAATTGATACATAATTTTATTTCTTACTTAACTTATGTTTGTATCTATAAGTTCATAAATCATAATCATAATCATAACATTTTTTTCGTTGTGTTGATGTTGCAACTTGCAAGAACTTGATTGCTTAATATGTAATAAACGTAGTAATGTATTGTCGTCGGTTTGTTTTGAACAATTAACTCATTATCTTTTGAATTTGTATAATTAATTAGTTTGTTGCATGATTTATGTTTATTATTTTAGTTAATATGTTAGTGTTTATTGTTTTGAATGTTATTTATGTTAATATTGTTTTGAATGTTTGTATAATTAGTTATTTTTATTGTTTAGGTTAATATGTTTTTTATGTTAGTGGTTATTGTTTTGGATATTGTTTAATAATTCATTTACTTCTTTTGAATTGTATAAGATTATGTTTAAACATAGTCTCATCAATAATAATGTTTTATTACAAAATTTTTCAAATAGAATGATAAAGCAAACAAATACATGAGCTCCTCCTCTTTTTTTTTCTTTTTTTTTGTCAACCATCTGGGTCGGGTCGGACCCGGACCCGACCCGGACCCGACGGGTTTGGGTCCGGGTCTACATTTCCCCGGACCCGCTAGGTCCTAGATTGGACCCGGACCCGTCGGGTCTTGCCACGGGTCGGGTCTGGGTCCACCCCGACCCGACCCGGACCAACCCGTTGACAGAGCTACTTGTATATATCGACTGAACAAATTTGTATTTGTCATATTGTTAAGTAGATTGTAATGTTATTGGGTTTTGAGAATAGTTCTGCAATGGTTAAAATGAATAATTTTTTTCACCTTATATTGTGATCCACTTATTGAGTGGTGCCTTGAAAATGACAAAGGGAGAAACATGTGTGTGTATGCACATGTGGAATGAGACTCATTTTGGGGCATCAAATAACATATGGTTATTTTTTGCTGAATTTCTTTTTCTAAAATATTGAATAGTTGGGTTGGCCAACTCTCTTCCCCTGGACTACAACTCTTCAGCAATTCGCTAATGAAAGGGTGAATTAAAATTGTAATGGATGCAGCCATTCAACACAACAACCCTTCAAGCCCTATATAACTCTGTTCTTTGCGCAAATTTGAATAATCAATTTTTCCAGTTTCATTGAGAGTTGTAGGAAATCTTTAGAATTGTCATATGCAGATTTCTTGAGTTTCGTTGTATTCTGAAAGTGGTTTGCTTAGACCGTTTAGCAAATTCAGTATCTGAGTGGAGGCAAATAAAATTGTAAGGAAAGTGTTTATTCACGCCTCAAAACTCTGACTCTTCTTCTGTATTCTCTAATTTCTTCTACACATTTCGTGTATTTAGTATCTTCAAATCCGCTTAATTTGAATGTTTTTCCACATTCTTAATAATTTACAAATTAATTGTGATTATAATATGTCTTCATGCTTGACATTGATGTTTATGTATTTATTTTTCATTGATGATCAGAACACATGTAAAAAACAATTTAATCATTTTTGTATTTTTACTATATTTATCCCGCATCATTCAGGAATGCATAGTTACCAAACAAAACATTTGTTGTCACGAATTATGTGATTGATGAAGATTTTTTTTTTTTTTTAATCTCAGTTTTGGGGGAAGCCCAGAAACTGCTAATGCTTTTCCTTTGATATTAAGATCTACAAAAGACTATACATCTTTGAACATTCAGAAAGTTTTGGTGTTTTAAGGAGCCATTGTAGGCAGGGCAGAGCCAGAAATTATATTTAGCAGGGCCAAACTTATATAGCTTAAAATTTTCATTAAGCAATAATAATCAAATTACACATCTTTTCAAAGTATTATTTTTAAATTGACATACAAGAAATTTTAAAATACGATTTTAGAAGGTTAAAAAAAATGATGTTAATTATCTTTTTAAATCTATTCAGAAAAATAAGAAAAAAAATGTTTTAATTTTATTTGCAATTCAATAATCAATAATATAGAAAAAAGAGAAAGTTGACCAAATAGATGAACAATACTATATTATACCCAAATATTTATCCACGAACCAATCAAGAGTTATAAAAACTAAAATTGAAAGGGTGATGTTGTACACAATTCAGTCTCATATACCTCGTCAGCTATCCAATAAAATATATACCTTCTTAATACATTGTTAAATTTTTTCTTACACTTACTAAAATTGGATTCATACAACTCGAAGTAGAATGATATACATTTTTCATCAAAGCATGTACCTCATTAGATGAAGTTTACTATTTTTTTTAAAAGTGTAACTTTTTCTAAAATGAAATAATAATGTACTATAGTTTTGTATATAAATATAAATAATTTAATTCGTAATTAAACTACCTAACATACATATATCATAACTAATTAAAATTTATTAATATTCTCCAGATTACAACACATGATAATTAATATAAAAAACACACGTAAATATATACTGTTTTTTAAACAAAACCGAGTGGCCACCACTCGGCCCCATGTGGCTCCGCCACAAAAACTGAACCACTGATTAAGAAACCACATTTGGGCTTTTAAGAGAGAGCAGAACATGATAGCCCTGTGGAAATTGTAAGCCTGGAGATGTACTATTTTTTCAGAAAACCGAGTAGGGGCTGCTGCCATCACTCGGCCCCACGTGGCTCCGCCACTTATTGTAGGGTTCTATATGAACCACTGATTAAGAACCAACATTTGGGCTTTTAAGAGAGAGCAGAACATGATAACCCTCTGGAAATTGTAAGCCTGGAGTCCTGATTATGTTGCCACCCTTGATTTTTGTCCACCTGTCAAAATTTATCATCCAAAATTTAGCCTTCAAAATTTTCAGGAATGTATGCAAATGAGCATTGATAGAATATTACCTATACTTTGTGAGCAGGCAATGGAGGAAGACTGCCATCTGCAACTTGGCGAAGTCTGTTCCCACACAAAATCTCATGCCACCACCAAATGCCATGAAATTCTTGGACCCCCCATTTGTATCTATTCCCTGTGGAAATGAAGTCATGTATTAGTGTGATCACAAAGTTCGTGTACAAAAGATATTAGGCAAGGTTTCAATCATTACGGTTCATCAATGATATGAGACTGTGACAAAAGTACATGAACAATAGAACTGCTTTCTATATGTATTCTTATCGCGAGTATGAAAAATACATCCAATTTAAAGGTGGCGATGACAACTAGTGCTAGTTTTTAAAATTATGAAGAATGTGATAACCATCCAAACTAAATAAACATCCAGGTTTTTAAGGTACTAAACGCACAGTTCTATGGATAAAATTTCGGATTACTCTGTGACTATGATATTAGATACTTATGTGAAAAATGATGTGTTGGATTTTGTGGCCTTCCATGACCCAGTAAAAAGGATTGAAATTTTATTTTTATTGTTTCTTGAATTCTTCATATGTTAGCCTTGAATTTTTCACAATTTAAAGTTTTTTGAGCTACCTCATAAGATATTATAAGTCACATTGTTAATGACATTTTATCAAACCAATGTATGCATATTTACTTTCCACTAATATGTTACAAACCCAAGTAAATGTTTGAGTTATCCAATGTGAGGAATTCATGATGGGAGCAAACCAATGGAAATAAAGGTTATTGGAATTTATGTTGGGAGCAATTCCAATAAGAATATAGTTATTAGATATTATGGTGGACTCATTACAAGATAAATCACTTAAATGGGTCTTTTGATTTATCCAATATGACTTTTTGAGGGGATTCATGGAGTTTATGATGAGAGTAATTCCACGAGGTGAGCCATTGGTTTCCCATGGCCTATAAAAAAGGGCTTAGTCCCCCTCTACACTCATTACTTCACACAACATCACATCCACATCAAAATAAAATGGTTTATAGAAATATCCATCAAATCTCTACAAAAGGGAAGAGTGAGAAGAGAGAAGTTCAACTTTTTATTCTTATTAAGTTTCTTGATCAAATCTCATGGAACAAGGTATGCACTCTAGTCCTTTCTCACTATTTTATGAATTATAGAGTTAAGATCTATGCATTATGGCTATGTCTATGAGTTGTGTGGTTGGAAAATCAAAGTTGCTAATTTTGAAACTTTGATTGATGTGAAATGCAACTGTAGAGGGACATTTGAAAAAGAGAGAGAGAGAGAGGGAGAGAAAGAGAGAGAGAGAGAGAGAGAGAGAGGAAAGCTTACATCCCATCTACTTGGCTTGAAAGCAAGTGGGTCTTCGTAAATCTCAGGATTCAAGTGAACAGCTGGAGGGCAGACCACTACTGACCAACCAGCCGGAATTGTGTATCCTGAAAAAAATATATAAAAAATAAAGTTATAATAAGTTGATCCACCACTTTAGATTGTTATAATCATAAAAATGACTCTTTGGTTGTAAGAAATGCATTACCCTTTACATGTATATCTGTCAATGCCTTCCTGAAAATTCCAGGCACAATATTTGCCAGCCTAACTGTTTCATTGATGACCTGTGAATTTGGAGTTTTTTTTTTAATTTGGAGTTATTGACAAAAAGTTGACATGAAAGAAATTCTCATATGAATCACCCAACTGAGTCCTTCACCTGATTTGTGTAAGTCATTGACTTGTATTCTTTCCATGTCATTCCAGAATTTGGGTTCTCTCTGTTTCTGACGATCGCCTCGTGTTCTTCCTGATTTTTTATTTAAAACAGTTAGTGCTCTTTAAAAATGTGAATTATAAAAGATTGTAAGGCTTTGTTTGGATAAGAATATTGGATGCCTGAATTGGAATTGTGAATCCCAATCCAGATCAATAAGTATGTTAGGTTAAATTTTAAAAGTGAAATTGAAATTGGAAGAGTGGGATTGAGAATCCTTGATTAAAGAAATTGAGAATATATATATTATATACATGTATATATATTTATATATATTTATATATATATATATATATATTTATATACATGTATATATATTTATATATATTATATACATGTATATATATTTATATATATATATATATTATATACATGTATATATATTTATATATATATATATATGTATATACAATATATATATAAATTAATACTAGTTTTTATGCACATGCCAAGGCACGTGATATGAAATTAAGATAATGATAGTAAAATTAAATAATTAATAAAAGAGCCATTCAATGAAAAAAAGAAAAGAAAAGAAAAACCAATTTAATCTATCAAAGTGATATATAATTTTTATTTGAAACCTATGTCATAAAAAAGAATAAAAATCAATTTGATAATATAATTCATTAGAGTACATGCTTCAGTTTTTGTTAGTAGTGATGTTGATGGTAATTGTGAGCCCCACTGGAATCAGAATCATGCATGTGAAAAAATAGGATGGAATTAAATTCCCATAATTTTTTGTAATAATATTAAATTCCACCAAGAATCTTAAATTATATTATTATTCTACCATTTACAAATTAATTAAATTACTATCTATATCTCTTCTAAAATAAAATCTCTTCTCTTTTTTTTTAACCCACCGCCTCCTCTTTTTATTTATTTTCATTCAATTAATTTAACTAATTTAATTACTCTAAATATATATTTATTAAAATATAAAAATTACTCTAAATATGTATTTATTTAATTAACTATATATTAAAATATTTATATTTTATAATTATATGGATAAATACTGACAAACTATTGCATGAAATTTCATGAATTTGAAGTTCGGGAAATGATGTTTTGAGATGATGGATTTGGTTATAAATATGAAAATATGAATGATGCACATATTTGTAACAAAGATAGAGACTTGATTATGAAACTGGTAGAATCTGGGACCGACGTGCAAGAAACCCATGAAAGAGACGAAATTGACCGGATTTAGCAAGAGGTTTTATTATAAATTGGTATAACTTGGGGATCCATTTGCAAATATCCCAAAGGAGATAAAAATTGGGTGAATTTTTGTGAGGAACCTGTTTGTTAAATTATAGAAAGAGGGTGGCCTTATGCAAATATCCCACGTCCACACACCGTTTTGTAAAAAAAAAAACAAACAAACATTGAGAACCTCAAATGTCTAATTTACCCCTGTAATCATCATAGAAAAAAACAAAACAGAAAAAGGCTGACATGTCATTTATAGATAGATGTATGGGTAGAATAGGAAATTCAAAAAGTATCGATCTTGTCTTATTAGAGATCAATCCTTATAATACAATAATATATATATATATATATATATATATATATATATATATATATATATATATATATATATATATAGGGAAGTGATTCAGTGCGGGAATGCGGGAAGCGATCACGGGCTGTCGACCACGGATCCATCGCATCGGACGGTCGGGTGCGATTCACATCGACCGTTGGATGCGATGGACCCGTGATCGAACGACCGACGTCGTTTCCCGCATTCTCGCACTGAATCACTCGACTATATATATATATATATATATATATATATATATATATATATATATATATATATATATATAGATTTCCGATAATATGCGGTCGTGCGGATTCGACGTGCGTCGTCCGATCGCGGGTCCATCGCATCCAACGGTCGACGTGAATCGCACCCGACCGTCCGATGCGATGGACCCGTGATCGACGGCCCGTGAATCGCGACCGCACGACCGTATAATATCACGACTATATATATATATATATATATATATATATATATATATATATATATATATATATATATATTAAAGGTTATATATATTATAGATATATGGATATTTTTATATATTTATATTCATGTGTAAATATATTTATACATTTATGTACATTAGTGTGAGTGTGTGTGTATGAAAATATATATTTTTTATATTGCAATCTAGGTATTATCAAACACATGATTGAGATTGAAAAGTCAATTTTGTTTTATGAATCATGTTTTTTATTAAACAAGTTGACAAGATTCTTAACCCCAATCCACCTAGATTTGGATTCTCATTATTCACATAATCTTAATCCAACTTGTCAACCAATTAAGCCATAAGGCTTGATTTAACATTGGGATAACGAGTTGGGATAAAGAAATAATTGGATTCAATCACATGCTATTCCATATAGCATAAAAATAAAGATAAAGCAATTGTCTGTATTTTGAAAGAAAAAATGAAGATATTTTGTTTTAGGTGAAAAGTGAAACACACTTTATCCTCATTTTGTAAAACATGTACAACTTTTATGACTGTTCTTCCCTAAAAAGGAAAAAAATAATAAAAAACTTTATGAAACGAATACCAATAATATTAATACCTCATTAATAGAAATTGATAGAATTGATACTTTTTTTAAATATTTTAAAGTTATCTCATATTAGATCATGTGATCCAAATGCAAAATTAATGATAAGAACACAAATAAATAGGGATAATAAAATGAATTATCATATGCAAATCTAGATAAAATTAATGATTTTTTTTATCTCCATAAATTATGTTAACTTATCCTAAATATTTATTTTTTTATCAAACAAAGCCGAAGAGTTAGTTTGAACAGACCATCAATATTTTAAGCTCTGCTGGGTGGTCTGTGAGAATCTTGATTGCCATAGTCAGAGCCAAAGAAGTAGTCTCAAAGGTTGCAAACAGAAGTACAAACATCAAGTCCAGTGCGATCGCCTCAGTCAATAGCGACCTTTCTTTCATCAATTCCTCCACAACATAATCGAAGAAATCACTTTGACCATTTTTTCGAGGTGCAGAAGCACGCCTTTCGTCTAGCATTCTCTTCAGCATTTTCATTGCCTTCTTTCTTCCCTATAAAAGAAAATATAATTCTATGCTGTGATCAAGCTTCATCCATTCAATTAGATAAAATTGCAGAAATGATTAAACTTCCATCACTATAAAACACGTGATAAATCATCCAAATAAAATAGGTATCTGAATTCTGGATATATTAATGTGAACGAACAAAATATGTTCAGATCACTTTTCCAAACATTTCAAAAAGTTCAAAGTATTTTGTGACAATGGTACGAACAAAAAAGACCTTTAGAAGTTCTGTACATACCTGCAAACATTTGTTGTAGGCAGTGCCAGGGATGTTCACAGGGAAGGATATGAGGCCTTGCATGAACGCGACAAAATTCAATCTCAGATCCTCGGATGACTCGTTGGGGTCATAACTGATCAGCTTCTTTGCTGTCAGGTCAAATATCATCTGTGGATAAACCAACAGAGAGATTTAATTTAAACACATATAGTCTCTACTTGAGGACTAACAATTCTGAAATTTTTTCCCCTTATACAGAGTTATCAACATACAGTTGCAATGGCTTCCTTTAGATCAACAGAGGGCTGGTTCGACCACGACTCTAGACATCGCCACGCCTTCTCCTCCATCTCACACAGTAACTTCTCTTTGAGGCTTTCTGGTCCGACGAGTCTCAAAACCAGGCTTTTGAGGTACTTGTATATGAAACCATGCAATGAACCGACGTTCTCTCGTCCGAAGATCTCTGTGAATGTGTCTGGATACCAGCTTTGGAACAGCTTCCCTTCCTGTTGGAAGATGTAATGGTTGAATTCAGGATCGGTGGAGACCACGACCGGACGACCCACCAAGCTTGTCTTGAACAATGGTCCATATCTAAGCCATGCATGGAGAGAAAACACATTCATGAACACAGTTTGAACTACAATTTCTGGGGGGCGAATCGTATTGAGAACTACCTTTTAATCCTCTCTTTGATGAATGGAGGAATGTCAGAGGAGGTGTTTGGAGAGAAGAAATGGTGGGACTCTCCAAGGAGTGGCAAGCCCATGGAGCCAGGGGGGAGTCTGCCACTGCATTTCGGGTGTCTCCATTTGTGTGTATAAAGAGCTACACATATGATCAGCAGAGCTACAGTGCATAGAATTGCTGCACAGACCATGGTCTCTATATATTTGTTGTGCTTGAATGGTCAAGAAGAGTAGTAAGAAATGGGATGCACTGCTATGTGTTTGGTTTGCTTTATATAGACCCCCTCAACTCACTGTATCGATGTATATAGCTCGTTGAAATATTTTCACATTTATTATAAATAATATCATTCAATTAATTAGAATACATACTTCACATTTTATAAAAGGTCGTGGGGTCGAACCTGCCTTTATCCACAAAAAAAAAAAACATTTTATAAAAGGAAAAATGTATGTAACCCTTAGAAAATTCGCATAAATGCATATCAACCTCTCATTTTTCTAATAATTCATATAACCCCCTCAAAGTTGTCATGGTTAAACAAATACCCCCGAGTTTATTTGCTATCCAAACTCTAGAATATTCGGGGAATATACCGTTGGTTAACGGCGGCCAATAATTATATATGCATATAACCCCATGACTTTTAACAAAATTGCAAATCAACCCTCGCAAATTACTAGAACGCCCTTGTTCACATAACATGACCGAATTGCTCTTCCTCTTCATCCCAATGGTCTTATTTTTGACTGAGCATTGGGGAGTGTTGTTGTCAAAAACCGTGGAAAGTATTCTTGCTCACCAATTCTTTCATCTTTTTTGGTTTTCATTCCACGTCGGACCGGTTTCTCTTCTTCTTTATGCATTCTTTTGTTTGGTGATTTTCTCCATTACTGGCAGTCCGAACTGAATGATTTGGTGCTCAAATTGTCATGATTCATCACTACCCTTGTCATTTGGAAACATCTAAGAAGTAATGTCAGGGCCGATCCTGAGAATTAAATTTTTTGATTGGGCCTTAGGTAAATTTTCAAAGCAGGGCCTTATATATTTTTTTTATAAAAATGTAGATTGTTATAATATTACACATAATTTTATTTTAAACTATAAATATTACAAAATAGATACACAATATTATAAAATTATTTAAATTACAACCTTCTATATAATTATATTCACATAAAAAACCATAAAAATAATGAAGTTTTAATGAAATGAGAAAATTGGAATAATAAAAATATACAGAGTGTTTAAATTTTAAAATTTATATTGGTTGGAGAGATTTGTGAAGGGGAAAGAATTTAGGCTTGATTTTAGAGATATTAGAGTGAGAGCTTGTTTTGAGAGAGACAAATTCATTTTTTTTTATTAGATCTCACTATTCATTTTTAAAATTCTATTGATTAGATGGTTGAGGCCCTCCTTGGATGGGGGGGGGGGGGGCCAGGCAATTGCCTTGGTGGCCTTGCCTCAGGGCCGGCCTTAGTTCATAGACTGCAAGTGTTTTATACAGTCTATGAATTGTTTGATGAAATATCTGAATGAGTAATTTTTGCCAAGTCTTTGGTAATGTAACTGGTCTGTTGAATTTGCATTTGTAGTACATGATCCAAACATTCCAATTGCAATACTACATGCCAATGTTACTTGAATGAATGTCCGACTGAATTGGACTTCACTGAACGGGATTAGTTGTGGGACTGAACAGTTCTGGACTGGGGCTGAACTACATTGACTTATACTGTGGCTGGACCTTAATTTTGTTAAGAAAACAAACATTCAAACTGGCACTTCCAGTCAGCAATGCTCTTCAATTATTACTGTTCTGAGTTCACGTGATCCGCAATCTAAAGAACATAAAACATGTAATCCGAAGAAGAAGAAAAAACGTGAATGATGGCATTTCTTCATAAATCGCACAATGTGATGGCACTTCTTCTTGAGAGTAGTGGTGTAGGCACCACGGCTCCTGTGATTTGGGCGACCTCCCGGATCTCCACCGATTACAGGCGGGGGATCGTGGCCGTCGATGGGAACTCCGACGAGTGGGGCGAAGTCAATGGGTTTGAGATGCGTCTTCTTCCCGCGCTCGACTTCAATGATGACAAGGTTTATGACCAGGGGTGGAATCAGGATGTAGAATAAGGAGGGACCTGGGACCAAACATTATACTTAGGGTCCGTTTGGGACCGCGGTGTCAATCTCGGCGTTGGGTAAAGCAATGGACATTTGTTTTTCGGGTGTATCAAATGTAAGTCTTTTTTTTCTTATGAACGCAGGTTTTTAGTCTCAAAAGGGGATTTGCGGTGGCATATCACGACATTCCATGCCGTAGAATCCGTCCCACCATAGATACAAGTAGAGCCTTACCCCCCGTTTGTGTAACGGAATAAGGGAGTATAAGGGTGGTATAAGGGTGATATAAGAATGGATAAGAAAAATAGTTGTTTGTTTGAAGGGTATAACTTGGTATTACTAAGCCAGTTTAAACGAGTATAAGAGAGTATAACAATTCTAAGCAACCCCTAGGATAAGCTATACTTACCTTATCTATTTCCATGGGCCCACATGTCAAATCAACTTTTTACACCTCATCACATCAAATCACCTATCAACACCTCTTATACATCAATGGGCCCACATATCAAATCAACTTTTTTACACTTTATTTATATTTTATTCTTTATCAAACAAACAACTCAACCTTTATTCTTACGTTTTCCAATGAGAATAAAAAAAAATACAACCAAACAGAAAATCTTTTATTCTTGTAGATTTGTTATCTATACTGACATAGTTATCTATCCAGAATAACTCAATTCCACTATCCAAACGGGGGGTTAGAGTACAAAAATATATTATAAAAAGTGCATATATAAATATAAAAATAATAAGTTAAGATAAATAAATATATAAATTCAAGTAATTCATTAACAAGTTAATGCACCAATGAACATCTGTAGATTTTTTTGTTAATGGCCACAAAAATACAATATAATTAGTTTTTCTAGGACGCTTGTTTTACATAGTCTTTTTTATAGCTTCAAATTTAGTCTCACACGAGACCTCAATAATTTTTTTGCATTTATTAAAAATTAGTCTATTCAATTCGAAATGGAGTGATACACGCTTTTTATTCAAGCATATACATCATTGGGGTTTACTATTTTAAATAATTAAATTATGTATGGATTGTCCGTGGGATTGCATTTGGGCTGTATTAATATTCAATAATGATTCTTGGGTTTTAAGTTATCGACCCCATCTCAAATTCTATGAGCTGGCACATATGTATTACCGTTTATACCCCTATTTATTTATTTTCCCCTATTTTGGTAACCGATCCCCACAATTGAGGTGGTGGTTAATATATGGTATATTCTCGGATTGAATAATCGATCCCATATAGGCCTATCAACGGGTCGGGTTGGGGTGGACCCGGACCCGACCCGTGATAGGACTCGGTGGGTTCGGGTCCAGCCCAGGACCCGTTGGATCTTGGGTCGGGTCGGGTCCGGACCCGACCCAAGGAAAGTCAATAAAAACAAAAAAAATTTAAACTTATGAATTTGTTTGTCTTATCATTCTATTAAAAAAAATTGTAATAAAGCATTAATTATTATTGAACTTTCTAAACTGATATTCTAATATTGAGTTTGAACATATTTTTGTACAATTTAAGAGAAGTGAATGAATTACTAAACAACATTCAAAGTAAACATAACTCTAAACAATATAACAATGAATTAAAAGGGAGAGTTCATAGTTATTTGTGTCACAAAATAAACAATATACACTTATACTTGTAACTTAATAAATAAAAAATAAAATTATGGGTCAACTAATATTAATATTCTTGTAATATATGAGTGTATATTAATAAAACAGTCGGGTCTCGGGTCCAATGGGTCGAAAGTGCGTGGATCCGAACCCGACCCGTTTGTATGTTCGGGTCCACCGGGTCGGGTCCAAATCGGGTCGGGTCCAAATCGGATCGGGTATATTACACGTGTAATCGGGTCCGGGTCAGGTCGGGTCCAAGTCTGTACCCGACCCGTTGACAGGCCTAATCCCATATGATCTTCAACTTTTTTGCGAAATCAATCCAATCTAATCGTTTGTGAATATATAACACATATATGCAGATCGGTCGACATTCCTCAATCGATCATTTTTTATATTTTGACACAAAACAACAGTTCGATTTCATTTTCTGAGAGGGATTTTAGTTTTTGCTTTTGGATTTGAGTGATTCGATTGTGGTCTAATCAATGTCGATCGTTTTAGGCTTAGGCTCCGTTTGGTTGCACCGATTCGGCGGATTCCGCTTTTTGAAAAGCTAAAATCTCAAAATCGTGCAACCAAACGGGCCGGATTCCGACGGAATCAAAAGCTGGATTCCTTTTAATTTCTCTCTCGAAATCCGTGTTTTAAAAAGCTTAGAAACTATGATTTTTGGTCGGAATCGATTTTTTGAATTTAAAAGCAACTTTCTCTACCAAACATTAAATTCCTTTCAAATATTGATTCCTGAATTTAAAAAAATCATCCTAAAAAAGTCAAGGACTAAAATCATTTTAAAAAGCAGCTTTATTCTAAAAGCTACTTTTCAATATGTGTTTCCAAATTCTGAATTTAAAAAAATCATCCTAAAAAAGTCAAGCCTTTTCGATTTTCTGATTCTGATTATACAGATGTTTATATTGCATGCATATTATTTTCTAAGCATTTGATTCAATTCTGTTACATATGTCAAAATAGTTTTCTTTTTATATCGGTTTGGCATTTTCTTTTTTTGTGATGATATAAATGTTTTTATTATGTGACTCCTTTGTTTTAAAGCATGTTCACTCTTTTAGAAGCATTTGAATCAATTTTATTATATTCGTGCAGCTATTTTTTTTGCTTTTAAATCCAAATACATTTCAATGTATTTGATCATTACATGCATTTTACTTTTTGCATTTTGTTTTGCCTTTTCACTTTTTATGATGATATAGATATCTATAATTATGTATTACCTTTTGTTTTTGAGCATGTATAATCTTTTATAAGCATTTGAATCAATTTTAATTTGTTATATTCGTGTAAACAGTTTTTGGTTTTGAATTTCAGATGCATTTCAAATGTAGCTGAACATCATACACATTTTGTTTTTGAGTTTTGTTGGTTTTAGTGTGTATTTTTTTTGTTTCTGACTCTTTAGTTGTAATTGAATTGGTTATATTAGATAGTGATGATGATTTATGTATGACACCAATTTAGATAACTTGTTAACTTTTTAAATTCAGATACACTTTACGGATTCAGATACAGTTTGCCATTCAAATAATTTTCAATTTTTGAATGAAACATATTCAAATTCAGTTAAAATCTTTCATATTCAAATACATTTGGTCGACTATGCTTTACACAAAATATTTATACTAGCCATACCTTTTTTACATATCACATTTTTTATACAATAACATTATGGGTAATTCTACGTTTTAATTTCAGTTACACTCTATGGATTCAAATTCATTTTATAAATCATGTTTTTTTTACATATATATTAGATATATTTTGAAAAAAAAGGTTTTTATTTTTAAGTCCCCAAAAACTATATGATTTAGTGATCGATCCCTTACTTCTTCATATTTCAATTTAAGTCCCCAAATTTAAAGGGTGCGTTCCTTTTTAGTCCCTCCCAAATACTAAAAAGAAAATCAAATAATTTAGGGATAGGTTCGTCCTAAGGACTAATAAAGAACATACCTTTTAAATCTAATGATTTAAATTGAAATATGAATAAGTGAGGGATCAATCACTAAATCATATAATTTATAAGGACTAAAAAAAACCCAAAAAAAATTACAAAAAGGATTTAAATTCAGATACACTACCGATTCAGATACAATTTACCATTCAAATAAATTTTTTTTTTTTGAATGAAACATATTTAGATGCAGTTAAAATCGTTCATATTTAGATAAATTTGGTAGACTACGCTTTACACAGAATATTTATATCATCCATACCCTTTTTACATTTCAAATTTCTTATTCAATTACATTCTGGGTAATTCTACATTAAAATCCATTAAAAGCAGCGTTTTAATTTCAGTTGTACTCTATGGATTCATATTCATTTTATAAATCATGGTTTTTTCAGACACATTAGATACATTTTGAAAAAAATATATATTTGAGAAAGCTTATTTAAAATTTCAGATTATATTCATGAAGATGTCATTTGTTCATACAAAATTGCAACATAACGTTCTTAATAACACTTATTTATGATTGTATTCGAAAAAAAATCCAAACCAGTATTAGGAGTATATGATTGGGGGTAGAAATCAGAAAAGAAATTGGAGAAAAAACCACATAAGATTTTTTTTTCGCAAGCCCTAAAATCTCATCATTTGAATTTTTTAGGCTGAAAATCGTGGAAGGGGGGGCGGTTACAAAGCAGCGATTAATGGGGGAAGGGAGTGTTTTATTAGGGAGGAAAGTTTCAAAATCAAATGAAGGGTAATAATGTCTTTATCTTTTTTACTTTAATGAAAAATCAAACAGAGAACCAATGAGAAAATGACATTTATGGGGGTTTCTCAATTAGACCTAAATTTTGAGACCCACTTGGCAGAACTGTAATATTATCCATGATTTTAATATGTTGTTTTAAAATTGTGAAATATATCTAAGGGTAAATTATTCAAATACCCCTGGATCGAGGGTCTAAATTTGTTTTACCCTTGGACTTTTTTTTTATTTTTTATTTACCCCTGAAATCTGATTCTATTTTTTTTTCTGCCCCTGACTTTTCATAATATCCAATTTGCCTCTTATAGACAAAGTTACAGAAATATAATGTGATACATACATAAATTATACAAATATTTACTTATATTTAATAGTTATCAACAAAAAATATTAAAATACGCAAATATGTTTAAACATAAAATGATCTTATATACATTCTCAATGTCATTACACTATCATTTGTAAGTGCATTCAACGTACGCAAAATTGTTATCGATACAATCCCAAAGTTTCGTTAAAATAGATTCATCAATCATTTGAATTATGAAGTTTTCTTCATTAATGATCAGTTGTTGTCTCCCCGATCTTCTTGTGCTCTTGGGTGAAATGAAACCCATTAAAAGACCATTGAACTAGACATTCAATGTGCTTCATAACGAAGAACGAGCTTTCCAACGTACATAAAAATACAACAAACAGTCAAACACCTAAACAAATTTTCATTTAGCAATATGAACAAAATTAGTAATAACATAAATCCGAACTGAAAATTGATGAACAATTATAATATTTTAGTAGAATTACTTCCTCATCCATGTACTAAACAATTATGGAAACTAACATTTATATAACAATTACAACAAAAACTACAAATGCAATGCCCAATGGCATAATATACCATTTACAGCATCATCTATCATTCTTATAACAATTACAACAGAAATTACAAAAATTATAATTAACAAAATATATTTGTAATATCATATATGGAACTAAATTAAGGACATATAAATTACAGAAATATAATAACCAATTAGAAAAGTTTAACAATCATTTACAGAAATATAATATTAATTTACACATGAGAGTAGTTTAGGTATAAAAAATGAGGTGGCACTGGTCAGGGGCAAAAAAAAAAAAGGACCAGATTTCATGGGTAAATAAAAAATAAAAAAAGTTCAGAGGCAGAAAAAAATTAGACCTTAGTTAAGGGGCATTTGAACAATTCAACTTTTTTTTTTTAAAGGAACAAAAAAAACACAAAAATCTTTGTTGACCTACAAAATGACAAATGGGGAAATGACATAGCACAAGAACAGAGGAGTTGAATCTTCTATGGTGAAGTTTCAAGAGGCATCTAAACAATATGAAAGTTTGATTGAAAAAGATGGGTTGATTATACCTTTACTCATACATTAGTTAGAGCCATTCATTAATAAAAAAAAAGTCTCCATTGGTGTCCAAAATGACAAATTGGGTGGAGAATCTTCACCATAGAAGATTCAACTCCTCTGTTCTCTGCGATATGTTATTTTTCCATTTGTCATTTTATAGGTCAACAAAGAATTTTGTGTTTTTTGTGTACCTTCCAAAAAAAAAGGGTGAATTGTTCAAATGCCATTTGATCAAGAGTCTAATTTTACTTCTGCCCCCGGATTTATTTTTTATTTTTTATTTATCTCTAAAATCTGGTCCTTTTTTTTTTTGCTTCTGACCAGTGCCACCTCATTTTTTATACTTAAACTATTATCATTTATAAATTAGTATTACATCCCTCTAATTGATCGTTAAACTTCTATAATTGGTTATTATATTTCTATAATTTATATGTCCTTAGTTTAGTTCTATATATGATGTTACTTATCTATTTTGTTAATTATAGTTTTTGTAATTTCTGTTGTAATTGTTATAAGAATGATAGATGATATTATCTGTAAATGGTAGATTATGTCATTGGGCATTGTATTTGTAGTTTTTGTTGTAGTTGCTATATAAATGTTAGTTTATATAATCGTTTAGTATATGGATCAAGAAGTAATTCTATTAAAATATTATAATTGTTCATAAATTTTCAGTTCGGATTCATGTTATTACTAATTTTGTTCATATTGCTAAATGAAAATTTATTTATGTGTTTGACTGTCTGTTGTATTTTTTATGTAGCTTAGAAAGCTCGTCCTTCGTTATGAAGTACATTGAATGTTTGATTCAATAGTCTTTCAGTAGATTTCATTTCACCCAAGAGGACAAGAAGATCAGGGAGACAACAACTGATCATTAATAAAGAAAACATCATAATTCAAACAATTGATGTATCCATTTTAACGAAACTTTGAGATTGTATCTATAACAATTTTGCGTACGTTGAATGCACTTATAAATGATAGTGTAATGACACTGAGAATGTATATATAAACATTTCGTGTTTACACATATTTGCATATTTTAATATTTTTTGTAGATAACTACTAAATATCTGTAACTATTTGTATAATTTCTGTATATATGACAGTATATTTTTGTATTTTTGTAACTTTGTCTGTAAGGGATAATTTGGATATTATGAATAGTAAGGGACAAAAAAAAAAAAATTTCAAGAGTAAATAAAAAATAATAATAATAAAAAATTCATGGTCAAGGGGTATTTAAAACTATTCACCCAATATCTAATATACTTTATTTGAATGGCGTGGATTCAACCTATGTTAAGTGGATGTAAGACTGATTCTTTTTTATAAGATGTGATTTGATATGGGATTCGGATGATTGAAAAGACAAGTGGACTATTAGATTGGGCTATACCAGGCTGGGTTTTAATGAACGGTCACAATGTTTACCCGTTCAAAACTTCAAATCGTCCGGTCATTTCATTGGGTCTCCGAGAAGGACATTGTTGGATGGACGTTTATTAGAAGAGCACTGATCCATACACTATTCAACTTAATTTTTTCACTATCTTAAATGATGAAAATATCATTATTTATTTTATTTTTTTAATTCATTTTTCACTACTCAATTCGACAGCGTCCAGTCGAAGTGTTCTTCATTGGGACGACAGAGGTCCATCGAACTGTCTGAATAAGTGTCAACAGAGACTCAGTCGAAGTGTGTTTCACTAAGACGACAAAGATCCGTCGATCTGTTTGAGCAAATGTCGACATGGATTAGTCGAACCCTTCAAAACAACAACGGTCTTTTAAGAATCAATCACTTATACAATCATTTAAGTCCTTATGAAAATAAAATGTCATTTAAGTTATTTAAGTCTTTTGAAAATCATTCACATATATATTTATTTAAGTATAAAGAACAAAAATATCAAACAAAGAGTTATTTGAACCAAATAAACAGTAAACATTTCATATAGGCAAAAACATTATTTTCTTTTCTAAACAAGTGGAGTCTCCACTTGTTTAGAAAAGAAAATAATGTTTTTTTGTTTATATGAAATGTTTACTGTTTATTTGATCCAAATAACTATTTATTTGATATTTTTATTTCTTATATATATATATATATATATACACGCTCGCGATTAGGTGCGGCGAACGGCAGGTGCGGCCGCGACGTGGGCCGTCCGATCGCGGGTCTATCGCATCCAACGGTCGACGTGAATCGCACTCGACCGTCCGATGCGATTGACCCGTGATCGACGGCCCGTGATTGCTGCCGCGCCCGCCGTTCGCTGCACGTAATCGCGTTCATATATATATATATATATAAATGATTTTCAAAAAGACTTAAATAACTCAAATGACATTTTTGTTTTTCCATAAGGACTTAAATGATTGTATAAGTGATTGATTCTTAGAAGAAAATTGTTGTTTTGAAGGGTTCGATACATCCGTGTCGACACTTGCTTGACAGATTGACAGATCTCTGTCGTCCTAGTGAAACATACTTCGACTGGACCTCTGTAGACACTTATTCAGACAGTTCGATGGACCTCTGTCGTCCCAATGAATAACACTTCGACTAGACGCTGTCGAGTTGGGTAGTGGAAAAAGGAGACAATAAAATAAAATAAATAATGACATTTTCGTAATTTAGGGTAGTGGAAAAATTAAGTTGGGTAGTGGAAATAACTTTGCCTGAATCTTATATCCGTAGAATTCTTAGTTTCTTTGATTCCATGTATACGACCAAATGTGGATTTGCGTTTGGTTGCATGCTTATAAAACTTATTATACATGAATCTAAATTTTAAAATTGATTTTATAAAAAAATTATCCTCTTCAGCTTTTAAAATTACAATTTTTAAACACTGTTTGTTTTAAATATGTATACATGAAGCTATTACAGTAAAATTATTTAATTATACGATTCTAGAAGTAACTTTTTACAAACGCAAATGCTACTGAATCAGAATTTTTGATAAAATAATTACTAATAAACTCATTCTTACAAAGTAATTCCAAAGACACGAAGACAAGTGGTTGTAAGACTAATTTTTAGTTTGAGAAGGCTTGATTTGATATGGGATTGGGATGGTTACAAAGACAAGTGGACTAGATTGGGCCATTGTTTAATTATCAGGCTGAGTTTTAATGAACGGTAACAATCAGTGGCGGAGCCAGGATTTTTATAAAGGGGGGCCTAATGTGACTTATATAAATATTTTTTAAAATTATATCATTATATTTTTTTATTTCAATAGCATAGATTAAAAATACGTATAAAATGAAATGAATGTATTCATATAAAACATATCACTGAATAATTATAAAAATAATTATTATATTTTAAAATGATATGTTATATTTCATATTGATAATTCATAAAAAAAATATGTCAAAACATAAATCTAATAAGCAATACATACCTTTAAATTTGACTTCGATGATGTTATATATTCTGAAAATGTTGAATGATTTGATTATTTATATATTTATACAAATATTTTAAAATTTAAATAAATTAATAGCAATGATAATAAAGTAAAAGGAAAAAAAAATGTACCTTCAAAGTATTGATGGAAGAGAAGAGAGGATTATAGATTGGAGATTCTCAATTGTGAGACATTTAATGAAATAAAAAGTAAAAATTATTTAGAGATGAAGATTGATATTAGAAACAGTTGAGATATAAAAGAAAAAAGAAAAAAAGAGATTCAAAAATTTATTTTTTTCAAAATGGGCACTTAGGTGAAGACGTTGAGAAGTGGAATCCGTGTTTCTATAGCTGTTTGTGAGATATGGATAAAATGAAAAATTAGAGTTAAAAATGATGTGAGTGGTTGTTTTAATTTTATTTTATTTAGTTATGAGTGGTTGCTGTTTAAGGAATTTCATATGTAAGTGGGGTCTATGATTTATAGACCCTAATTAAAATTAACTTATCACAAAAAATTAAAAGAACATAGAAACAAATGAAAAGGACATAGAAACAAATGAAAAGCACATGAAAATAAATAAAAAAATCCAGGGGGGGCACACCCTGGTCCTACAGTGGCTCCGCCACTCGTCACAATGTTTGACCGTCCAAATCGTCCGGTCATTTCATTGGGCTCTCCGAAAAGGAGATTGTTGGATGGACGTTTATTGGAATCTTATATCTGTAGAATTCTCTACTTTCTTTAACTCGGTCTATACTAATAATTTAAACTAGTATATACGGTCAAATGTGGATTTTTTTCCAAGCTCTTGGACAGTCCATTTTAAGTCTAGGGTGCGTTTGGTTGCACTATTACAAAATTGATTCTGCACGAATTTATGTTTTAAAACTGGTTATATAGAAAGCTCATTCTCTCCACCTTCTGAATATCGCAGGTTTTTGAACATTATTTGTTTAAAATTTATCTATAAGAAAGTGCTATTGTAAAACTGTTTAGTTGCATGATTGTATAATCAAATTCCCGCAAAAGTAAAAATTGTCCAATCGTGCAACCAAAGCTGTTAGTTGCATATTTTTATGTCTGAAAATGGTATGTCCAATCCTATGTACAACTATGTCCATAGCCCTTCACCCGTTCTCTTAAAAAAAAGAATGATTTTTTTTTAAATTGTACATTCACCTATTGAAATACACTGCTATTATGAAAAATAAAATATATACTAAAATGCACTAGTGTATTTTTCTTTATTTGAAAAAATGATTTCAATATATATTTCAATTCATATAATAACATGAACTTCAAAATGGTATGCAGTGCAATGGGGCTGCACAAGAGGTTGGATATATCATTTTTCTTAGAAAAATGTTAGACTCAACCATTTTTATACTTCAAAACTCATACTACACATGTTTTTCATTTTTGTCCATGAACTAATATAAAAAAAGGTTTGAAATTAGGAACTTAAAAAGAAATATGAAGAAGGGAGAGACTGATCACTAAATAAGTTTACATGGACTTAAAAATAAAATCACATTTAATAAATTAACGGTGTATGAACGGACATTTAACAGAGTTGAATGTGGGGACTTAAAAAGAAATATAAATAATGAAGGAATCGATCATTAAATAAACATATTTAAGGGATTTAAAACTAAAAATCTCTTTATTTCAGGCCTGTCGCTCTTGCGATTCCCACGGGCACAAAGGACCGTCCCAATTAAATAAACATATTTAAGGGATTTAAAACTTCTTCTGTGTTTGTTGGGGACATTTAATTATAAAAATATAATGGATGCTCAATCATGGGGAGAGTTATCTAAAACCATAAATCAGCATAGATGCATCTTCTGATATTAAGTTCTTTTTATTTAAGTAATTACTAATTATTATTATTTTTTTGCTGGGTTCTAATTATTACTTTATTTGTACAAACCCTTTGAAGGAGAGATTGTGAATGATAATGAGCAAGTGGTTATCTCAAATTCGTACAAATCAAAACTCAACACACAAATCACAAGATTCACAACAATAAAAAAAATAGAGGACCTTGAGTCCTTCACAAACAGATGTGTGTGTGTGTGAGAGAGAGAGACCTGAGAGAAAGAGAGAGAGACCTCTGTTTGGAGCCAGTGGGGACCGAAAAGGCAGTCGCAGAGACGGTGAATAATTGAATCTCAAATCAGGACCTATTTTTCATGAAATAAACTAAATATTTGAATAGAAAAAAGCCCCCAAATTTACTCCAAATTTACCATTTTGTCCCGTATTTTCTAACATACGCCGAATCGCACGAATGGAGAGAATAATCGCTGAAACAGTCGACACTGGTGCTGGATGTGTTAGTTTTGGAGGGATCCAAGGTTTTGGTCTCAATTTATGTGCGGCTTTTGGTTTGGTGGATGTCCCCAACAAACACAAAAGAAGTTGAAAAAATATGATAATGTTGTGAATATAGTGGATATCCACCACTCATCTAAGTCATAACCTCTCCCACTCTTTGTAACACCTGCAAATTTTTACTATTTATATATTGATTTAAATATATAAATAGAGCTATTATATGAATCAAGTTCTCCTAATGTGCATATAGGTTGGCCCATAGAAGTAGGGCCCATATAGGTTCAATTTCATTTATAATTTTTAAAATTATTAATGGAGTTGAAATATTTATTATATAATTTTCTGGATATCATAATGGTCTCAAGAACCATTGTGTGTGATTGTGTAAAATTTGGAGCTGGAGAAGTTAGGTTTTGAGGCCTTTTGAAAAGGAGCATATGGTAATGGATCTTATTGTGAATAGTAAAAGTCTGGTATTTTTTTTTGTAGAAATATCCCTCTATGACCCCTGGATAAGTATGATAGGACTCACTTGAAAATAAAGTGTTGGCTTGGGTTTTTTTTTCAAAACTTCATCTCATATCCCACGAAAATTCTGTTACAGATTTAGAGACAATTTTGGGTAACGATTAATACCACCTTTTAACCTCAATCATCCTTCATATTTTGTCAACCTAAACAAAAAAAAAAAAAGACGCCGCCGCGAGGAGAGGGTTCTTCATCCATCATAGGTATTCCTTAATCCTTTCTTTGAATTTCTTTGTTTGAGTCTATTAGATTGGGGCCATAGATCTCTTGTTTCATGAATAACAGGAGGTAGAAATAGATTGAGAGAGAGAGATGGAGAGGTGCTGTGTGCCTTCGGAGAGGGTACCGATGCCGTGTAAAGGAGATGAAAAGGGTCGGGTGTAAATGTTGACTAGAGGAATAGATGGGTTGATGACTATAGATTTAATGGGTTACATCTGTTATGACTTGGTGATTGGCATGTAATATTTTTTTCTTTTTTGAATTGTCAGATTCATATGCATTGTTTGGATTGGTAACGGGTTAAGATGATGAAGACCCAGCCCATTTACATTGTTGATTTTTTTGGTTTATTGGGCCACAGGAGGGTTTACATTGTTGATTTTTTTTGGTTTATTGGGCCACATGAGGGTTGGTTGGTTTAGTGGGCCACATAAAGATGATGGGTTAGTGGATCCATATTGATATCTTATGTTACATAAAATGTTAGATTTCGGGTGGTCAATTAATTGTTATTGGAAGCCGGGTATGTAGTTTAAGTCAGTCCAGTTAAAACCATAGGGATGATTTGAGTTTAGAATAAATGGGTAATTCATTTTATATGGTTATTCAAGTCTCTTTTATTTATTAGAAATATTATTTTTATTTTCAGGCGATTCTCACACTGCTTAGACTGATAGTTTGTCACGAGTGTTCTTGTTAAAGGTGAGTGGATGTCTCTATATTATTTGAAAATCATAATATATGTATACATTTCGGTATCATGTTATTTTTATGATTTATGAAATATATTCTGTATGAAGCGTATGAGCATGTTATCATCAGCTAGGTTGATATTTTGGATATATCATATGCATTGGAAATTATGGGATTTATAAAAAATTGTTGCATGCTATATATTTGAAAGAATAAGTAGTTTTGATTGTGCATGCATTAAATCGTCTAGGTGGCTCAGTCTAGGTGGCTGCGGTCTAAATTTTGACCAAAGTTTAGGTGGCTATGTCTACGTGGCCCGATTTCCAAAGTGAAATCTCTGCGGCTAGGTGTCATGGAAAGTGGGCATGCGTGTCCGTTGCATTCATATACATTATGTAATTTGAATTCATGAGTAGATTTTTGTGATATCATATTTTATTTGAAGGAAAAATGTTATTATGTTCTTGTATGATTTAAATGACTTCTTTATTATAAGATTTCCGTTATATTACAATTGTTTCGTATTTATAACTGATTATTTTAAAGTACAATATATTATTGGGACACTTGTGTCCATTCACTGAGCGCGTGGTAGCTCACCCCTCTCCTTTCCCAACCTTTCAGATTAGCTGTTGGTGGTTGTTGATCTCGTTAAGGCGTTGGAGGTCGAAGTTCGTAATATCTATTTTTCCGTTGCATCGTAGGTGTTTGAAATAAGCCTTTCGTTTGGCATGTAGTTTCCTTAGTCCTTTCAGCAAAAACAGATGGCGTTTATGTTTAAATCATCCGCGTTTAGGATGAATTATGTTTATATCCTGGTTAAGTTTATGATTGGATTTTCGACTAAAATATTAGTTATTTTATTTTATTTTAAATTTTATTTTCATTTATTTAAATTTTTTTTAAAAGTGCTTTAAATCGGGAGCTATATATATATATATATATATATATATATATATATATATTTAAGGATTTAGAGTAGCGTAACCGAATTCATTGCTTCTAAATGGAGTGGTGAAATTTGGGGTGTTACAGTTTCAAGGTACTGTTTATCCGTGGGGTGTTACAGTTTAGAGCAGTGCGGACAGGTCCATGCCTTATCCGTGGGGGATGTTCGCGCGACTGACGAAGTCGTCCAAGGTACTGTTTCAATTGCCGGACATGATGCTTTCGTATTATTTGACTCTGGAGCTTCTCATTCTTTCGTATCTGTCACATATGTAAAAAGAGCATTTTTAGTTGATAGCTCTCTAGAGAAACCCTTTATTGTTGCAACCCCTACCGGCGAGTTGATTGCCATTCGATCGGTTTACCGCGGATGTATGGTCCGGATAGAGGATCAGTGTCTTGTAGCGAATTTGCTGCTGTTGGAGATTCAAAAGTTCGATGTCATTCTTGGTATGGATTGGCTCTCGGCCTATCATGCTAGTGTTGATTGCTTTTTGAAGACGGTGTCGTTCAAGATTCCGGGGTTGCGGACTTTGCGTTTTATCGGCGATGGAGGCGTCGCACCATTGGGCTTGATTTCGGCGTTGCTAGCGCATCATCTCTTGGAGAGCGGTTGTATAGGGTACATTGCATGTATCGTAGACCGCAATGCAAAAAAATCAAAGATCGAAGATACAGCGGTGGTCTCAGGATTTTCAGAAGTTTTTCCAGATGACCTACCAGGATTGCCGCCTGATCGTGAAATTGAATTTTTGATTGACCTAATCCCTGGTACCGAACCGATATCAAAGGCTCCTTATCGGATGGCGCCTACAGAGTTGGTAGAATTGAAGGTTCAATTGGAGGAACTGCTAGAGAAAGGGTTTGCAAGGCCGAGTGGGTCTCCTTGGGGTGCGCCAGTGTTGTTCGTCAAGAAGAAGAACGGTTCATTGCGTCTATGCATTGACTACCGTCAGTTAAATCAGAAGACGATCAAGAACCGATATCCTCTTCCAAGAATAAATGACTTGTTCGATCAACTTCAGGGAGCTGAGGTCTTCTCTAAGATTGATCTAAGGTCAGGTTATTACCAATTGAAGATCAAGAGGGAGGATATTTCGAAGACGGCTAAACTTTATGTCCAAGAGATTATTCGTCTCCATGGAGCACCGTTCAGCATTGTCTCAGATAGAGACTCGCGTTTTGTCTCACGCTTCTGGAACATTCTTCAAGCAGCGTTGGGAACAAGGTTAAATTTCAGTACAACTTTTCACCCTCAATTAGATGGACAATCTGAGAGGACGATTCAGATTCTAGAAGATATGTTGAGGGCTTGTATAATTGATTTCAGCGAAAGCTGGGAGGATCACTTAGCCCTGGCAGAGTTTGAATACAACAATAGTTTCCAGGTAAGCATTCAAATGTCACCTTTCGAAGCGTTGTATGGAAGGAGTTGTCGCACACCTCTGTGCTGGGATGAGGTCGGTGAGCGAAGTCTCGTTGGGCCAGCTCGTCCAAGATACGTTTGACAAGGTGAAATTGGTTCATGATCGACTTCGAATAGCACAGAGTAGGCAGAAGAGCTATACCGACAATCGAAGGCGGGAGCCAGAGTTCACAGTAGGAGATCACGTATTTTTAAAGGTCTCTCCATCAAAGGGCGTAGTCCGATTTGGTCAACGGGGAAAGTTGAATCCACGTTTCATTGGACCGTACGAAGTGCTAGAGAAGGTTGGACCATTGGCATATCGTTTGGCCTTACCGCCACAATTGGATCGTGTACACAACGTATTTCATGTATCAATGCTAAGAAAATACGGGAATGATCCTTCTCATGTCATCGAACTAGATCCAGTTCATGTGCAAGATGACTTATCATTTGTCGAGCAACCGGTGAAACTTTTGGATCAGAAGAAGCAAGTCTTGCGTAACAAGACCATTCCGTTGGTCAAGGTGCAATGGCGGTATCATCCAGGAATACCTGAAATGACTTGGGAGCGCGAGGAAGAGATGAAGGAGAAGTATCCACAGTTGTTTGTTTCTCCTTGAGGTATGCTTTGAATTTAGAGGACTAAATTCCTTTAAGGGGGAAAGAATGTAACACCTGCAAATTTTTACTATTTATATATTGATTTAAATATATAAATAGAGCTATTATATGAATCAAGTTCTCCTAATGTGCATATAGGATGACCCATAGAAAGTAGGGCCCATATAGGTTCAATTTCATTTATAATTTTTAAAATTATTAAATGGAGTTAAAATATTTATTATATAATTTTCTGGATATCGTAATGGTCTCAAGAACCATTGTGTGTGATTGTGTAAAATTTGGAGCTGGAGAAGTTAGGTTTTGAGGCTTTTGAAAAGGAGCATACGGTAATGGATCTTATTCTGAATAGTAAAAGTCTGGTATTTTTTTTTCTTGTAGAAATATCCCTCTAGGACCCCTAGATAAGTATGATAGGACTCACTTGAAAATAAAGTGTTGGCTTGGGTTTTTTTTCAAAACATCATCCCAATCCCACGAAAATTCTGTTACAGATTTAGGGACAATTTAGGGTACCGATTAATACCACCTTTTAACCTCAATCATCCTTCATATTTTGTCAACCTAACAAAAAAAAAATAGACGAGATGAAAAGGGTTGGGTGTAAATGTTGACGAGAGGAATAGATGGGTTGATGACTATAGATTTAATGGGTTACATCTGTTATAACTTGGTGATTGGCAGTAATATTTTTTTTTTTTAATTGCCAGATTCATATGCATTGTTTGGATTGGTAACGGGTCAAGATGATGAAGGCCCAGCCCATTTACAATGTTCATTTTTTTGGTTTATTGGGCCACAGGAGGGTTTACATTGTTGATTTTTTTTGGTTTATTGGGCCACATGAGAGTTGGTTGGTTTAGTGGGCCACATAAAGATGATGGGTTAGTGGATCCATATTGATATCTTATGTTACATAAAATGTTAGATTTCGGGTGGTCAATTAATTGTTATTGAAAGCCGGGTATGTAGTTTAAATCAGTCCAGTTAAAACCATAGGGATGATTTGAGTTTAGAATAAATGGGTAGTTCATTTTATATGGTTATTCAAGTCTCTTTTATTTATTAGAAAGATTATTTTTATTTTCAGGCGATTCTCATACTGCTTAGACTGATAGTTTGTCACGAGTGTTCTTGTTAAAGGTGAGTGGATGTCTCTATATTATTTGAAAATCATAATATATGTATACATTTCGGTATCATGTTATTTTTATAATTTATGAAATATATTCTGTATGAAGCGTATGAGCATGTTATCATCAGCTAGGTTGATATTTTGGATATATCATATGCATTGGAAATTATGGGATTTATAAAAAATTGTTGCATGCTATATACTTGAAAGAATAAGTAGTTTTGATTGTGCATGCATTAAATCGTCTAGGTGGCTCAGTCTAGGTGGCTGCGGTCTAAATTTTGACCCAAGTCTAGGTGGCTATGTCTACGTGATCCGATTTCCAAAGTGAAATCTCTGCGGCTAGGTGTCGTGGAAAGCGGGCATGCGTGTCCGTTGCATTCATATACATTATGTAATTTGAATTCATGAGTAGATTTTTGTGATATCATATTTTATTTGAAGGAAAAATGTTATTATGTCCTTGTATGTTTTAAATGACTTCTTTATTATAAGATTTCCGTTATATTACAATTGTTTCATATTTATAACTGATTATTTTAAAGTACAATATATTATTAGGACACTTGTGTCCATTCACTGAGCGCGTGGTAGCTCACCCCTCTCCTTTCCCAACCTTTCAGATTAGCTGTTGGTGGTTGTCGATCTCGTTAAGGCGTTGGAGGTCGAAGTTCGTATTATCTATTTTTCCGTTGCATCGTAGGTGTTTAAAATAAGCCTATCGTTTGACATGTAGTTTCCTTAGTCTTCTCAGCAAAAAACAGATGGCGTTTATGTTTAAATCATCCGCGTTTAGGATGAATTATGTTTAGATCCTGGTTAAGTTTATGATTGGATTTTCGACTAAAATATTTGTTATTTTATTTTATTTTATTTAAATTTTATTTTCATTTATTTAATTTTTTTTAAAAGGGCTTTTAATCGGGAGCTATATATATATATATATATATATATATATATATATATATATATATATATATAATTATTTAAGGATTTAGAGTAGCGTAACCAAATTCATTGCTTCTAAATGGAGTGGTGAAATTTGGGGCGTTACAGTTTGGATAACTGTATAAGATAAACTTTCCATTTATTCTAAACCCAACTACTCCGGTGACTATTTCATGACTGACTTAGACTACACACCCGGCTTTCAAATAACAATTTATTGACAACCCACAATTCAACATTACTGTAACACAAGATTAATTCAATACAGATCTAATAATCCATCCACCCTCATGTGGCCCATTAAACCAACCAAACCTCAAAAGAAAACAGCAAAACACATGGCCCATTAAACCAACCAACCCACATGAAAAAAAAAATGAAAAAAAAAAGTATAAACAATCCAATGGGCTCGGCCTTCCTCATCTTGACCCGTTACCTTCCCAAACAATACACACAAGTATGACAAATCCGAAAATATATCATGCCATTCATCAAATTATAATAGATACAGCTCATTAAATCTATAAATATAATCATTAACCCATCTATTCCTCTCATAATCATTTACACCCGACTCATTCATCTCCTCCTACACACGGCGTCGGTAACATCTCCGAAAACACACAGACACCTCTCCCTCTCATTCTATTGATACCTCTTGTTATCCATACAGCAAGGAATCTATGGCCCCAATCTAATAGACTCAAGAATCTAGACTTATAATAAACAAGAAATTAAAAAAAAGATAAGAGGATACCTATAATGGATGAAGAACCTCTCTTTCACGGCGGCCTCTATTTTTCTTTCTAGGTCGAATATGAAGGGTGTTTGAGGTTAAAAGTGGTATTAATCGGTACCCTAAATTGTCCATAAATCCGTATCTGAATTTTCGTGGGATATGGGATGAAGTTTTTGAAAAAGGCCCAAGCCAACACTTTATTTTCAAGTGAGTCCTATCATACTTATCCAGGGTCTTAGAGGGATACTTCTACATAAAAAAATACCAGACTTTTAATATTCACAAAAAGATCCATTACCATATGCTCCTTTCCAAAAGGCTTCAAACATAACTTCTCCAACTTCAAATTTTACACAATCTCACACAATGGTTCTTGAGACCATTATGATATCCAGAATTATATAATAAATATTTCAACTTCATTTAATAATTTTAAAAATTATAAATGAAATTGAACATATATGGGCCCTACCTCTATGGGCCAACCAATATACACATAAGAGAACCCAAATCATAAAATAGCTCTATTTATATATATAAATCAATATATAAATAGTAAAAATTTACAGGTGTTACATTCTTCTCCCCTTAAAGGAATTTAGTCCTCTAAATTCAAAGCATACCTCAAGGAGAAACAAACAATTGTGGATACTTCTCCTTCATCTCTTCCTCGCGCTCCCAAGTCATTTCCCCCCCGTTTGTGTAACGGAATAAGGGAGTATAAGGGTGGTATAAGAGTGATATAAGAATTGATAAGAAAAATAGTTGTTTGTTTGAAGGGTATAACTTGGTATTACTAAGCCAGTTTAAACGAGTATAAGAGAGTATAACAATTCTAAGCAACCCCTAGGATAAGCTATACTCACCTTATCTATTTCCATGGGCCCACATGTCAAATCAACTTTTTACACCTCATCACATCAAATCACCTATCAACACCTCTTATACATCAATGGGCTCACATGTCAAATCAACTTTTTTACACTTTATTTATATTTAATTCTTTATCAAACAAACAAATCAACCTTTATTCTTACGTTTTCCAATGAGAATAAAAAAAATACAACCAAACAGAAAATCTTTTATTCTTATAGATTTGTTATCTATACTGGCATAGTTATCTATCCAGAATAACTCAATTCCGCGATCCAAACGGGGGGTTCAGGTATTCCCGGATGATACCGCCATTGCACCTTGACCAACAGAATATACTTGTTACGTAATACTTGCTCTTTCCGATCCAAAATTTTTACCGGCTGCTCGACAAATGATAAGTCATCTTGCACTTGAACCGGATCTAGTTCAATGACATGAGAAGGGTCATGCACGTATTTTCTTAGCATTGATACATGAAATAGGTTGTGTACACGATCCAGTTGTGGTGGTAAGGCCAAACGATATGCCAATGGTCCAACCTTCTCTAGCATTTCATACGGTCCAATGAAACGTGGATTCAACTTTCCCCGTTGACCAAATCGGACTACGCCCTTTGATGGAGAGACCTTTAAAAATACGTGATCTCCTACTTTGAACTCTAGCTCCCGCCTTCGATTGTCGGCATAGCTCTTCTGCCTACTCTGTGTTGTTCGAAGTCGATCACGAACCAATTTTACCTTGTCAAACGTATCTTGGACGAGCTCTAGCCCAACGAGACTTCGCTCACCAACCTCATCCCAGCACAGAGGTGTGCGACAACTCCTTCCATACAACGCTTCGAAAGGTGACATTTGAATGCTTGCCTGGAAGCTATTGTTGTATGCAAACTCTGCCAAGGCTAAGTGATCCTCCCAACTTCCGCCGAAATCAATTATACAAGCCCTCAACATATCTTCTAAAATGAATCGTCCTCTCAGACTGTCCATCTGATTGAGGGTGAAAAGCTGTACTGAAATTTAACCTTGTTCCCAACGCTGCTTGAAGAGTGTTCCAAAAGCATGAGATGAAACGCGAGTCTTAATATGAGACAATGCTGACCTGCTCCGTGGAGATGAACAATCTCCTGGACATAAAGTTTTGCCAGTGCCTCCAATGAATCGTTCACACGCATAGCTAGAAAATGTGCAGACTTCGTCAATCGGTCCACTACAACCCAAACTGCGTCACACCCTTTTTTCGACTTTGGCAAGCCAGTCACGAAGTCCATGGTGACATGCTCCCACTTCCACTCTGTGATCTCCAATGGTTACAATTTTTCAGTAGGGCTTCGGTGTTCCGTCTTAACTTTCTGGCACACCAAGCATTTTGACACATACTTCGCAATGTCCTTCTTCATTCCACACCACCAGAAGTTTAATATTAGGTTTCGATACATCTTGGTACCTCCAGGGTGTACGGTGTATCGAGACCTATGTGCCTCATCTAAAATTTTCTTTTCCAATTCAGCGTCTGCGGGGATGCAAACATGCCCGCGATAACAGAGGACCCCATCAGTCGGATGGCGAAGTCCTGCCTCAACCCTTGGTCCTTCTCCGATGAAACCTTCTTCAACTCTTCATCCACCAATTGCGCCTTCTTTACTTCATCAATGAGATGTGGCTTAACAACAAGCCGAGCAAAGAAACTTTTCTCTGAAAGTCGCACCACACTGAATAGATTGGCAGCTTCGCCCAAAAGCTTCCACAGACCAACCATCAAATATGACAAAAAGTCCGAAGGTGGACCACTTAGTGCATCTGCAACCACATTAGCCTTACCGGGATGGTATTGGATTGTGCAATCATAGTCCTTCAGAAATTCCACCCATCGCCTCTGACGATTATTCAAATCTGGCTGAGATTGCAGATATGTCAGGCTTTTATGGTCAGTGAAGACCTCAAATTCTTCTCCATAGAGATAATGCCACCAAATCTTTAGCGCAAAGATCACCGCTGCCAATTCCAAGTCGTGAGTGGGATAGTTCAGTTCATGCACCTTCAACTGACGAGATGCATAGGCGACTACTTTTCCGTGTTGCATCAACACACAACCCAACCCTCGATGGGAAGCATCGCAGTACACCACATACCCACCAAGATCAGATGGAATAGTCAAAATAGGAGCAGACATAAGTCTCCGCTTCAGCTCTTGGAAACTTTTCTCGCACTGCTCAGACCAGATGTATTTGGCATTCTTCTGAGTTAGACGTGTCAACGGAACGGCAATCTTTGAGAAGTCATGTACGAACCTTCGGTAGTACCCTGCTAAGCCCAAAAAACTTCGAATCTCTGTAGCATTCATCGGTTGTTTCCACTCCATCACCGCTTTGATCTTCGAGGGGTCAACCGCAACTCAGGTCTTAGAGATGACATGACCAAGAAATGTCACGCTCTCCAACCAGAACTCACACTTGCTCAACTTTGCATAGAGTTGATGCTCCTTCAACTTCTGGAGTACCAAACGAAGATGCTCAGCATGCTCTTCCTTGTTCTTTGAGTATATTAGAATGTCATCGATGAAGACAACAACGAACTCATCAAGGAAAAGCTTGAAGACCCGATTGATCATATCCATGAATGCCGCAGGGGCATTAGTCAAACCAAACGGCATGACCAAAAATTCATAATGCCCATACCGAGTGCAAAAATCCGTCTTCGAAATATCCTCCCTCTTGATCTTCAATTGGTAATAACCTGACCTTAGATCAATCTTAGAGAAAACCTCAGCTCCCTGAAGTTGATCGAACAAGTCATTTATTCTTGGAAGAGGATATCGGTTCTTGATCGTCTTCTGATTTAACTGACGATAGTCAATGCATAGACGCAATGAACCGTCCTTCTTCTTGACGAACAACACTGGCGCACCCCAAGGAGACACACTCGGCCTTGCAAACCGTTTCTCTAGCAGTTCCTCCAATTGAGCCTTCAATTCTGCCAACTCTGTAGGCGCCATCCGATAAGGAGCCTTTGATATCGGTTCGGTACCAGGGATTAGGTCAATCGAAAATTCAATTTCACGATCAGGCGGCAATCCCGGTAGGTCATCTGGAAAAACTTCTAAAAATTTTGAGACCACCGCTGTATCTTTGATCTTTGATTTTTTTCCATTGCGGTCTACGATACATGCAATGTACCCCATACAACCAGTGTTCTGATATGCGGTATGCGGTTTACGTGCGGCTAGGGTACCGCACAGAGTATATGCGGTATGCGGGAGTATATGCGGGAGTATATGCGGTTCTATAATTTTTTATTAATAAAAAATATATGATGATTTTTAAATATATGAAGATAAATATTAAAAAAAAATATATAAAACATGTGTTAAAACATTCAAGATGTTCTATTCTAATCAAATTACCTTAATATAAAATATTCTAGATTACCAACATATACATTCTAACAAATAAAAATTGATTGTCCTCATATTGGTTCTAGATAACAAAAAAAATTAAAAAAAATTAACCAAATTAAAAATCAATCGGAAGACAATTGTTCCAATTTGTTACACCAAAAACAAGTGTCATCTAACCCTTCTCTCTGCCTAAAACAAATCCATAAAAAAACAAAACAGTGAGAGAGAGATAACAGAGTGAGAAAGAAAACAAAGATGAAGAGAGAGATAGAGAGAGAGAGAGACAAAGGGGGAGAGAGTGTGGGGAGAGGATCTGAAGCCAAGAAAATTATCTGAAGAAGATAAGTCAAATTAAGTTGATGAAGAAGAAGATAAAGCCAAGAAGATGATTTGAACAAGAAGCGTGGGCAAAAGAAAATAAATAAGGTTGAAAAAGAAGATGATCTGAAGAAGAAGCTTGAGTTGAAGCAGATGTTGGACTGCTGAACAGCTGGAGAAGAAGACCTCACGAAGAAGAAGCTTTGTGTATGAAGAAGAAGAAGAACCAACCCTAATTGAAGTTCAGGTCTATCAGTGAAGAAGATTAGGGACTCCTCGGGGAACATTGCAATCGGGGTCGATCGCAGCTAGGGTCGGCTGAAGCTGGTCTGCTGAAGGTCAAAGGAGATCCTTGTTGTTTTTTTTTTGGTTAAACGGGTTGACAGGCCGACCCGTTTAAATTTTCAAAAGCTGTGCGCCCGCTTAAGCGGGCGCACATGCGGGATCGTCCCGCATACGCGGGTCCAATCCGCATATACACGCATTTAGCTCCAGGCGGTTCGGTCGAGCGACCGAACCGCTCGTGCGGCCGCATATGCGGCCGCACGGAGCGCATTTCCGAACAGTGCATACAACCGCTCTCCAAAAGATGATGCGCTTGCAACGCCGAAATCAAGCCCAATGGTGCGACACCTCCATCGCCGACAAAACGCAAAGTCCGCAACCCCGGAATCTTGAACGACACCGTCTTCGTAAAGCAATCAACACTAGAATGATAGGCCGAGAACCAATCCATGCCAAGAATGACATCGAACTTTTGAATCTCCAACTACAACAGATTCGCAACAAGACATTGATCCTCTATCCGGACCATACATCCGCGGTAGACCGATCGAATGGCAATCAACTCGCCGGTAGGAGTTGCAACAGTAAAGGGTTTCTCTAGAGGGTTATCAACTAAAAATGCTCTTTTTACATATGTGGCAAATACGAAAGAATGAGAAGCTCCATAGTCAAATAATACGAAAGCATCATGTCCGACAATTGAAACAATAACTTGGAAGACTTCGTCAGTCGCGTGAACATCCCCCACGGATAAGGCATGGACCTGTCCACGCTGATGTGGTTGAGCTGGCTGACCATGCGAACCCGACGCTCCTTGTCCGCCTCCAGCGGATCCACCATTAAACGCCTGCGGATAGCCACCACGCGGCTTTTTCGGTTCAGTGCACTCGGCTTGGCGATGACCCAGCTTCCCGCAATTATAGCACGCACGAGGGTCACTTTGCTTCTTAGGACACACGTTAGATTTGTGCCTTGGCTCTCGACAGAAGTAGCAAATGATCTTGCCTCGAACTCCTCGACCATGACCCGCATCTTCATAGTTTCGCTTGCGATTGTCGAACCTCTGAGCACCGCCAGAACGAGCATCAACCTTACTCTTCATCCGAGACGAAATTTCCTTCTTCCATTCAATAGCATCTTGCTCCGTAACAATGGCACAATCCTTCAGTTAATCATAAACACGGATTCAGAGGTTCCGTAGTCTTTGTGGCTATGTATACGTGGCCATGCCTGTAGAAGGCCCCGCGAGCTAGGGCTGCGAAGACGAGCATGTGTGTTTGTGGTGTTGCATGCATCATGTTGGATAGGATTGTGTGTGTTTATATATATATATTATTATTGCATGTCTTGGTTGCCTTTTTTATAAATATTCTTTTGATATATTACATGTCTGTGTGGACATACTTGATATTGATATTTTGAATATAAATGTACTAACGGGATGATGATGGTCCATTCACTGAGCGTGTTGTAGCTCACCCCTCCTTTTCCCCTTTCAGATTTGAGGATCGAGTAGTAGCTTTTGTGGATCACGAAGGTCTTAGCGAGATCAAGTTTGAGTCGTCATCCTTGATCGTTTAGTTTTGCTTTCATTAGGATGAATAAAGCCTTTCTTTTTGGCATGTAGTAGACTTTCCTAAGCTCTTTTAATAAAACCGTAGAGATTGTTAAGTTCATAATTATTATGTGTGTATTCATCCAAACTTGGGATAAATTATTGTTAGATACTGGTGATGCCTTAAGTTATAATTTATCAGTGTAGTTTAGTTGATTATTTAATTATGTTTGGAAGAATAATTATAAATTTTTCATAGATTACTCTGAGATTCGAGGTTTATGACACATAGCGCACCGTCTCCCTCGCCTAATATGGGTGGCGGATTCGGGGGCGTTACAGAGTGGTATCAGATATAACTGTAACGCCCCAAATTTCACCACTCCATTTAGAAGCAATGAATTCGGTTACGCTACTCTAAATCCTTAATATATATATAGCTCCCGAATTAAAGCCCTTTTAAAAAAAATTAAATAAATGAAAATAAAATTTAAAATAAAATAAAATAAAATAACTAATATTTTAGTCGAAAATCCAATCATAAACTTAACCAAGATCTAAACATAATTCATTTTAAACGCGGATGATTTAAACATAAACGCCATCTATTTTTGCTGAAAAGACTAAGGAAACTACATGCCAAACGAAAGGCTTATTTCAAACATCTACGATGCAACGAAAAAATAGATAATACGAACTTCGACCTCCAACGCCTTAACGAGATCGACAACCACCAACAGCTAATCTGAAAGGTTGGGAAAGGAGAGGTGTGAGCTACCATGCGCTCAGTGAATGGACACAAGTGTCCCAATAATATATTGTACTTTAAAATAATCAGTTATAATACGAAACAATTGTAATATAACGGAAATCTTATAATAAAGAAATCATTTAAAACATACAAGGACATAATAACATTTTTCCTTCAAATAAAATATGATATCACAAAAATCTACTCATGAATTCAAATTACATAATGTATATGAATGCATCGGACACGCATGCCCGTTTCCACGACACCTAGCCGCAGAGATTTTCACTTTGAAAATCAGGCCACGTAGACATAGCCACCTAGACTTGGGTCAAAATTTGGACCGCAGCCACCTAGAGTAAGCCACCTATACGATTTAATGCATGCACAATCAAAACTACTTATTCTTTCAAGTATACAGCATGCAACAATTTTTTTATTAATCCCATAATTTCCAATGCATATGATATATCCAAAATATCAACCTAGCTGATGATAACATGCTCATACGCTTCATACATAATATATTTCATAAATCATAAAAATAACATGATACCGAAATGTATACATATATTATGATTTTCAAATAATATAGAGACATCCATTCACCTTTAATATGAACACTCGTGACAAACTATCAGTCTAAGCAGTGTGAGAATCGTCTGAAAATAAAAATAATATTTCTAATAAATAAAAGAGACTTGAATAACCTTATAAAATGAACTACCCATTTATTCTAAACTCAAATCATCCCTATGGTTTTAATTGGACTGACTTAAACTACATACCCGGCTTCCAATAACAATTAATTGACCACCCGAAATCCAACATTTTATGTAACATAAGATATCAATATGGATCCACTAACCCATCATCTTTATGTGGCCCACTAAACCAACCAACCCTCATGTGGGCCAATAAACCAAAAAAAAATCAACAATGTAAACCCTCCTGTGGCCCAATAAACCAAAAAAATCAACAATGTAAATGGGCTGGGCCTTCATCATCTTGACCCGTTACCAATCCAAACAATGCATATGAATTTGACAATTAAAAAAAAAAAATTACATGCCAATCACCAAGTCATAACAGATGTAACCCATTAAATCTACAGTCATCAACCCATCTATTCTTCTCGTCAACATTTACACCCGACCCTTTTCATCTCCTATACATGGCATCGGTACCCTCTCCGAAGGCACACAGGCACCTCTCCATCTCTCTCTCTCAATCTATTTCTACCTCCTGTTATTCATGAAACAAGAGATCTATGGCCCCAATCTAATAGACTCAAATAAAGAAATTCAAAGAAAGGATTAAGGAATACCTATGATGGATGAAGAACCCTCTCCTCACGGCCGAGTCTATTTTTTTTGTTAGGTTGACAAAATATGAAGGATGATTGAGGTTAAAAGGTGGTTTTAATCGGTACCCTAAATTGTCCCTAAATCTGTAACAGAATTTTCGTGGGATATGGGATGAAGTTTTGAAAAAAAAACTCAAGCCAACACTTTATTTTCAAGTGAGTCCTATCATACTTATCCAGGGGTCCTAGAGGGATATTTCTACAAAAAAAAATACCAGACTTTTACTATTCACAATAAGATCCATTACCGTATGCTCCTTTTCAAAAGGCCTCAAAACCTAACTTCTCCAGCTCCAAATTTTACACAATCACACACAATGGTTCTTGAGACCATTATGATATCCAGAAAATTATATACTAAATATTTCAACTCCATTTAATAATTTTAAAAATTATAAATGAAATTGAACCTATATGGGTCCTACTTCTGTGGGCCAACCTATATGCACATTAGGAAAACTTGATTCATATAATAGCTCTATTTATATATTTAAATCAATATATAAATAGTAAAAATTTGAAGGTGTTACATTCTTTCCCCCTTAAAGGAATTTAGTCCTCTAAATTCAAAGCATACCTCAATGAGAAACAAACAACTGTGGATACTTCTCCTTCATCTCTTCCTCGCACTCCCAAGTCATTTCAGGTATTCCCAGATGATACCGCCATTGCACCTTGACCAACGGAATGGTCTTGTTACGCAAGACTTGCTTCTTCCGATCCAAAATTTTCACCAGTTGCTCGACAAAGGATAAATCATCTTGCAATTGAACTGGATCTAGTTCGATGACATGAGAAGGATCATGCACGAATTTTCTTAGCATTGATACATGAAATACGTTGTGTACACGATTCAATTGGGGCGGTAAGGCCAAACGATATGCCAATGGTCCAACCTTCTCTAGCACTTTGTACGGTCCAATGAAACGTGGATTCAACTTTCCCCGTTGACCAAATCGGACTACGCCCTTTGATGGAGAGACCTTTAAAAATACGTGATCTCCTACTTTGAATTCTAGCTTCCGCCTTCGATTGTCGGCATAGCTCTTCTGCCTATTCTGTGCTGTTCGAAGTCGATCACGAACCAATTTCACCTTGTCAAACGTATCTTTGACGAGCTCTGGCCCAACGAGACTTCGCTCACCAACCTCATCCCAGCACAGAGGTGTGCAACAACTACTTCCATACAACGCTTCGAAAGCTGACATTTGAATGCTTGCCTGGAAGCTATTGTTGTATGCAAACTCTGCCAAGGCTAAGTGATCATCCCAGCTTCCGCCGAAATCAATTATACAAGCCCTCAACATATCTTCTAGAATCTGAATCGTCCTCTCAAACTGTCCATCTTATTGAGGGTGAAAAGCTGTACTGAAATTTAACCTTGTTCCCAACGCTGCTTAAAGTGTGTTCCAGAAGCGTGAGACAAAATGCGAGTCTCGATCTGAGACAATGCTGACCGGTGCTCCATGGAGACGAATAATCTCCTGGACATAAAGTTTAACCAGTGCCTCCAATGAATCGTTCACACGCATAGCTAGAAAATGTGCGGACTTCGTCAATCGGTCCACTACAACCCAAACTGCGTCACGCCCTTTCTTCGACTTTGGCAAGCCAGTCACGAAGTCCATGGTGACATGCTCCCACTTCTACTCTGGGATCTCCAATGGTTTTAATTTTCCAGCAGGGCTTCGGTGCTCTGCCTTAACTTTCTGGCACACCAAGCATTTTGACACATACTCCGCAATGTCCTTCTTCATTCCACACCACCAAAAGTTTAATTTAAGGTTTCGATACATCTTGGTACCTCCAGGGTGTACGCTGTACCGAGATCTATGTGCCTCATCTAAAATTTTCTTTTTCAATTCAACATCCGCGGGGATGCAAACACGCCCGTGATAACAGAGGACCCCATCAGCCCGGCTGGTGAAGTCTGGCCTCAACCCTTGGTCCTTCTCCGATGAAAACTTCTTCAACTCTTCATCCACCAATTGCGCCTTCTTTATTTCATCAATGAGATCTGGCTTAACAACAAGCCGAGCAAAGAAACCTTTCTCTGAAAGACACACCACACTGAATAGATTGGCAGCTTCACCCAAAAGCTTCCACTGACCAACCATCAAGTACGACAAAATCCCCGAAGGTTGACGACTTAGTGCATCTGCAACCACATTAGCCTTACCAGGATGATATTGGATTTTGCAATCATAGTCCTTCAGAAATTCCACCCATCGCCTCTGACGATTATTCAAATCTGGCTGAGACTGCAGATATATCAGGCTCTTATGGTCAGTGAAGACCTCAAATTCTTCGCCATAGAGATAATGTCTCCAAATCTTTAGCGCAAAGATCACCGCTGCCAATTCCAAGTCGTGAGTGGGATAGTTCAGTTCATGCACCTTCAGCTGACGAGATGCATAGGCGACTACTTTTCCATGTTGCATCAACACACAACCCAACCCTCGATGGGAAGCATCGCAGTACACCACATACCCACCAAGACCAGATGGAATAGTCAAAATAGGAGCAGACGTAAGTCTCCGCTTCAACTCTTGGAAACTTTTCTCGCACTGCTCAGACCAGATGTATTTGGCATTCCTCTGAGTTAGACGGGTCAACGGAACTGCAATCTTCGAGAAGTCTTGTACGAACCTTCGGTAGTACCCTGCTAAGCCTAGAAAACTCCGAATCTCTGTAGCATTCATCGGTTGCTTCCACTCCATCACCGCTTTGATCTTCGAGGGGTCAACTGCAACTCCAGTCTTAGAGATGACATGACCAAGAAACGTCACGCTCTCCAACCAGAACTCACACTCGCTGAACTTTGCATAAAGTTGATGCTCCTTCAACTTCTGGAGTACCAAACGAAGATGTTCAGTATGCTCTTCTTTGTTCTTTGAGTATATTAGAATGTCATCGATGAAGACAACAACGAACTCATCAAAGAAAGGCTCGAAGACCCGATTCATCATATCCATGAATGCTGTTGGGACATTAGTCAAACCAAACGGCATGACCAGGAATTCATAATGCCCATACCGAGTGCGAAAAGCCGTCTTCGGAATATCCTCCCTCTTGATCTTCAATTGGTAATAACCTGACCTTAGATCAATCTTAGAGAAGACCTCAACTCCCTGAAGTTGATCGAACAAGTCATTTATTCTTGGAAGAGGATATCGATTCTTGATCGTCCTCTGATTTAACTGACGGTAGTCTATGCATAGACGCAATGAACCGTCCTTCTTCTTGACGAACAACACTGGCGCACCCCAAGGACGCAGCGCCATATCATCCAATGCTTCGTATCTGCCAGAAGGGTTTGGAGATCCTGACGCAAAGTGTTGTTGTTGTTCGCCATCTCAAACTTTTCCTATTACAAAAATAACACACAGTTAGAACGCATTATATATGCAGTGCAAGCCTATTAGTTCTACCTTATATCCTTAGCCCTAACAGGAAAAACATAGGCTCTGATACCAAACTGTAACGCCTCAAATTTCACCACTCCATTTAGAAGCAATGAATTCGGTTACGCTACTCTAAATCCTTAAAAATATATATATATATTTATATAGCTCCCGATTTAAAGCCCTTTTAAAAAAATTAAATAAATGAAAATAAAATTTAAAATAAAATAAAATAAAATAACAAATATTTTAGTCGAAAATCCAATCATAAACTTAACCAGGATCTTAACATAATTCATCCTAAATGCGGATGATTTAAACATAAACGCCATCTGTTTTTGCTTAAAGGACTAAGGAAACTACATGCCAAACGAAAGGCTTATTTCAAACACCGACGATGCAACGGAAAAATAGATAATACGAATTTCGACCTCCAACGCCTTAACGAGATCGACAACCACCAACAGCTAATCTGAAAGGTTGGGAAAGGAGTGGTGAGCTACCACGCGCTCAGTGAATGGACACAAGTGTCCCAATAATATATTGTACTTTAAAATAATCAGTCATAAATACGAAACAATTGTAATATAACGGAAATCTTATAATAAAGAAGTCATTGAAAACATACAAGGACATAATAACATTTTTCCTTCAAATAAAATATGATATCACAAAAATCTACTCATGAATTCAAATTACATAATGTATATGAATGCAATGGACACGCATGCCCGCTTTCCATGATATCTAGCTGCAGAGATTTCACTTTAGAAATCGGGCTACGTAGACATAGCTCTATTTATGCACATTAGGAGACTTCTGTGGGCCAACCTATATGCACATTAGGAGAACTTGATTCATATAATAGCTCTATTTATATATTTAAATCAATATATAAATAGTAAAAATTTGCAGGTGTTACAAAGAGTGGAGGAGGTTATGACTTAGATGAGTGGTGGTTATCCACTATATTCACAACACTCATGTTTTTTCAACTTCTTATGTGTTTGTTGGGGACATCCACAAAACCAAAAGCCACACATAAATTGAGAACAAAACCTTGGATCCCTCCAAAACTAACACATCCAGCACCAGTGTCGACTGTTTCGGCGATTATTCTCTCCATTTGTGCGATTCGGCGTATGTTAGAAAATACGGGACGAAACGGTAAATTCGGAGTAAATTTGGGGGCTTTTTTTCTATTCAAATATTTAGTTTATTTCATTAAAAATAGGTCCTAATTTGATATTCAATTATTCACCGTCTCTGCGACTGCCTTTTCGGTCCCCACTGGCTCCAAACAGAGGTCTCTCTCTCTGTCTCTCATCTCTCTCTCTCTCTCTCTCTCACACACACACATCTGTTTGTGAAGGACTCAAGGTCCTCTATTTTTTTTATTGTTGTGAATCTTGTGATTTGTGTGTTGAGTTTTGATTTGTACGAATTTGAGATAACCACTTGCTCATTATCATTCACAGTCTCTCCTTCAAAGGGTTTGTACAAATAAAGTAATAATTAGAACCCAGCAAAAAAAAAAAAATAGTAATTACTTAAATAAAGAGAACTTAATTTTAGAAGATGCATCTATGCTGATTTATGGTTTTAGATAACTCTCCCCATGATTGAGCATCCATTATGTTTTTATAATTAAATGTTTACTTGTGTATATTCATTTATTATATATATATATATATATATATATATATATATATATATATATATATATATATGCATTGTTTTTAGGTCCCCAAATTTTTTTGAATTTGTTTCCGTTTTTTTTTTGAATAATCTGAATCAAATTGAACTTCACCTCTACCAAATTATCACCAGATCCCGAATTTGTGATTATCCATCAAAATTCAACCCCTAAATCTCTCTTGAGGTCAACATAGAGTGAATTCACAAAAAACATCAATCAAATCTCTGTCCTTTGTGCCCGTGGGAATCGCAAGAGCGACAGGCCTGGAATAAAGAGATTTTTAGTTTTAAATCCCTTAAACATGTTTATTTAATGATCGATTCCTTCATTATTTATATTTCTTTTTAAGTCCCCACATTCAACTCCGTTAAATGTCCGTTCATACACCGTTAATTTATTAAATGTGATTTTATTTTTAAGTCCATGTAAACTTATTTAGGGATCAGTCTCTCCCTTCTTCATATTTCTTTTTAAGTTCCTAATTTCAAACCTTTTTTTATATTAGTTCATGGACAAAAATGAAAAACATGTGTAGTATGAGTTTTGAAGTATAAAAGTGGTTGAGTCTAACATTTTCCTAAGAAAAATGATATATCCAACCTCTTGTGCAGCCCCAATTGCAGTGCATACCATTTTGAAGTTCATGTTATTATATGAATTGAAATATATATTGAAATCATTTTTTCAAAGAAAGAAAAATACACTAGTGTATTTTAGTATATATTTTATTTTTCATAATAGCTGTGTATTTCAATAGGTGAATGTACAATTTTAAAAAAAAATCATTCTTTTTTTTAAGAGAACGGGTGAAGGGCTATTGACATAGTTGTACATAGGATTGGACATACCATTTTCAGACATAAAAATATGCAACTAACAGCGTTTAGTTGCACGATTGGACAATTTTTACTTTTGCAGAAATTTGATTATACAACCATGCAACTAAACAGTTTTACAATAGCAGCTTCTTGTAGATAAATTTTAAACAAATAATGTTCAAAAACCTGCGATTTTCAAAAGGTGGAGAGAATGAGCTTTCTGTAAAACCAGTTTTAAAACATAAATTCATGCAGAATCAATTTTGTAATAGTGCAACCAAACGCACCCTAGACTTAAAAAGGACTGTCCAAGAGCTTCAAAAAAATCCACATTTGGCCGTATATACTAGTTTAAATTATTAGTATATATCAATATATAAGTAGTAAAAATTTGCAGGTGTTACACTCTTCAACTCCATAACCCCTCTCATTCAAATCCATAACCCTCACTATTAATCACCCCACTATCTACTCCCTCACCTCTATAGACTTGTAACTCCCCACCTTTGGGATTCCTCCATGGACCCTATAAATTGAGGGGTTTGTAATGTATTTCATAACCAACCAACAAGTGAAGAATAAGAAATTTCTCTTTACCTCTCTTCTCTATATGCTTGTATGTTTTATTTATGCATTCATATGTTTATGTATTTTATTCAGTTTACAACACATTATCAGCACAAATAAGCTCTTATTTGATTCAAGCACTCAAGAGGTTAAATAGATCTCCAAAGATTTGTAATTTGGTGAGTTTATTGGATCTCCAAAGGTTTGTATTTGTTGGGTTCATAAAACTATATATTTTCTTTTAAAATAAAAAAAAGGATTCACAAAGATTTATAATTCTGGTGAGTTTATGATGTTCAAATCATCATGATTTATCTTATCTTATATTTTGTATACAACATGGTCGACAATGGTTTTCTTACTCTATAAAGAAAATTTATGGTTTTTGTAACGTCCCCGAACCCACGACTCTGTTTTGAAGCGCGAAGTCCGATTGCGTTACCTTAAAACTTCGAATCTCAGAGTTCTATTTTTTTTTCTAGAAACATAAGAATACATCACCATAATTATACATCAATACATCACCATATTTTATTCATAAATTTTCCAGGATAAAATCCGAACAAATCCTCAATTACTGGATATACATCGGGATCAACTAAATTCTAAATATCATCACGCTATCATACATATGGGTCTTCTACATGACAAAGAAATGATCAACACCTTCTACAGGAGTCTAGTGCTCCGAAAATCATTATACGAGCCTCAACCTCCAATGCCTTAACGATATCGACGACCACCAACAACTAATCTGAAAGGTTGGGAAAATGAGGGGTGAGCAACCACACGCTCAGTGAATGGACCTATGGCGTCCCGTTAGTACATTTATAAACAAAATATAATAGTCATAAAATGTCTACGCAGACATGTAATATATCAAGAGAGAAAATATATAAAAGGCCACCAAGACATGCAATAATATATATATATATACACACACACACACACACACACACACACACAATTCTATCCAACATGATGCATGCAACACCACGAACACGCATGTCCGTCTTCGCAGCACCTAGCTCACGGGGCCTTCCATAGGCATGGCCACGTAGACATAGCCACAAAGACTTGGGTCCTACGTTCTCGGACCTGGCCACGTAGACGTACGCCCATCTAGACGTTGGCCACCAAGACCGAGCCACCTAGACGTTGTAATGCATGCACGATCAACCATTCGTTCCAAAACATATGCATGCGATAAAAATATGGTCTCCAAATATATAAGTTATATATGTAAAACAACGCATCAAAATCATGACGATATGTTCAAGTACTCCATACCCCAATTAACAATTATATATTTTAAAGTAACCATGATGCAGAATGATATAACATAGAGATAGTTTCAAAAACTATATATGAGACTAGACCCACTCACCTTCGGCCCACGCAAGCATCAACGATACACACTCGCACGTTGATAACCTAGCATAACAATTATACAATAATAGATCAGAAACAATCAATCACGACCCAAACAACTAACAACCAACTTATAACAACACTATGTCCAATAATCCCAAAAGCCCATATCTTATAGACCTACAATCAACAACTCACTTCAAAGTCCTAATGAAAATCACAACTTCGAATAAATATTAGAATACTCATACTCACAATGATCCGATCCGATAATCAATATCCATTTATTCCATAAGACTCATATGATCGATCAATCCTTGAATAAATATTTGGACAAATCCAATAAGGCTCAACTATAATTCCATGATCGAGTAACTTAAATCCAATCAATTTACATCCAAATTACAATAATATCCAATCAATATTCATTGATCCCACTAAACCAAATTATCGATTTAAGATTTTATTTAAGTTCTCAAGATCAATAAAATCATCAAAACCTGTAAAACAAATTTATACTTCATTAAACATCAAATTTGGGATCCCTTTAATCTCTAAAATTCATCAAACTTGCTCATCAAGTTAAATATTCAAATTCCAATAAACTGCACAGAAATCTTTCAAAAATCATAACTTTTTACCCGGAACTCCGAATTAGACGATTCATGGTTCGTTGGAAAGTTCTTTTAAAAATCGATTTATGTTCGTCAAATACATTTTTCCCAGAAACGACTCTATCTTAGTAAAAAACACGATTTACGTCCAAGCATAAAATCAACCCGAAAATAGCCATTAAATCCCCAAAACTAATAAATCTAATTTGATCTTAAGAATTCCTTCGAGATTCATTGAAATATAATCAAATAATCAACTAATTAAAATCGATCAAACCCTAACCCTAATCCATCAAATTTCTTCCCCAAACAATTAATCGACACATTCATATCCTAACAAGAAAAATAAATTGAAACCCTAAACAACAAAAATCATTAGAAGCATGATTTCTCACCTTAGATCCGGTTACACCACCCACCATCTCCATCTAGGATTAGGTCATCACTACCCTTCGCACCTTCTGAAATTTTTATGAAAACCCTAACACAAACATGTTATTTAAAGGGGTTTAACGAAATTGCAAAACGACCCCTGAAGTGTTCCAGGTTTACAATGGGGTCCCTATCCGATTTACAAACAGATCCCTACCTGATTTACAAATAGATCCTGAAGGCTATTAAAAGGTATTTTGGATTCGCAACTAGAACCCTGAGCCCAATAACTTAACACAAAATCCTAAAAAGCTAACTTCTTGAACTCCGAATCTCACCAAATTTCAACCAAAGTATCTTGACACTATAAAGATCTACAAAAAAATATAAAATAAATATTTCAACATCAATTTATAATTATCATAATTATAAATCAAATTGAACTCATTTAAGCCCAACGCCAAATCTGAAAAAATGAGGTTTAAAAAATTAAATTTAAAATTTCTATTATATAGACCGAAAAATACCGAAACATTACAGTTTTCTTTTTTACAAAGAAAATATGGTTTTATGGATTTATTTTAAGAATACATTTCTTTATTCATTTTCTATAGCATAGTATTAAATATATATATATATATATATATATATATATATATATATATATATATATATATATATATATATATGTTTTTACCATTTAATCTCATCTTCTTGATTAATATACGCATATATCCATGATTTATAATAACCCTTAGTCTTTACAGGACTAAGCAAATGTTATGATTATTTTTAAGCTCTTATTTTATTTCAAACACTCGAAAAGTAAAAGTGATCTCCAAGATTCCAACATCAGTTTTATAAATAGAGATTAATCTAATGACCATGGATTTTGTAGCTTTTCTTTGGGATCCGATCATTCAATAGCTTGTGAAGTGTACTGGTTTTGCAGCTGTTATTGCCTTTTCTATTTTCAAGTACCTAATATGTTGATTTAGTCAACTATGCAAGTAAAGATGAAGTGTGGATTTGGATAACAGAGAAATGCATTTAAATTGAGGTTCATAGATGCTTGAAATTTTCTTTTGCATTTACTATTATCCCCTGAACTATTGATATGATTGCTAACAATCTTTCCATGGTATGAAAATTTTGATGTTTTCTTTACTTGTGTACAAACCTGTTAACTTGTATAATTTTTTATATCTTTTATGGATCCTTGAAGGACCATGCAAAAATTTTATTTTATCCCTGACAGACTATACAAAAAAAAAAAAATTATGGCTTCTTGTGTCCTTGTTGGACAATAAAAAAAAATTATGTATATGGATCCCTGAAGGATCATGTAAAATTATGGCTTCTTGTGTCCTTGTAGGACAATAAATTTTTTTTTATGTATATGGATCCCTAAAGGATCATGTAAAATTATGATTATATTAGTCCCTGAAGGACCAAGTAAAAATCATTATATTACTTTATAGGAGCATACAAAAATTGTGTTTACATGGATCCGTGAAGGACTATATAAAAGTTATGAATTATGTGTCCCAGTAGGACCATGCAAATTTTATTTTATTTTATCCCTGAAGGACTATACAAAAATTATTATATGGATATTTGGAGGATCATGTAAAAGGGTTTCCCAAAGGTTTGTATTTTATTTTTTTTGGTGGGTCTCTAGTTCATTTGCAATACGACTCTACGAGTAAGTTTGTTGTCTTCATAACTACTAATTCTTTACAAACATTTTTTTATAATAAGACCTTTGTTGATATAGTCTTTAAAATAAACGGTGAATTTTCTCTGGTTAATAAGAAGGTATGTATTATATCATGCAATATGTTATCTATTAAATAGATACATGAATCTTACTTTTTCACATATTGTTATGTATTTTGTCACATATGCATTAGAAGGAATTTGATTCATGGGATGTCCCAATGGACACATCTTCATGTATTTGATGTGTATCCCGGAGTACCATGTTCCATCCATCCTATAGATACAAAATTCATATTTCATATCATAGTAGGAATTATTTTTCATAGATAATTGATGTAATATCAATTTATATGTTACAAAGTTATATGTTCTATGTAATAATTATAGTTACATAAGTTCGTGAAGGACTATGCGAAAGTTATGATTACATGGATTCCTGAAGGACCATACAAAATATTTTATTTTATTTTATCCCTGAAAGATTACATACAATTTTATTATCCCTGAAAGAATATATAAAATTAATAGCTATTTGGGTATGTAGAAATATACAAAAGCTATGAAAATTTTATGGGGTTTTGAAGGATCATAAAAAAAAGGATACATGTATCCCTGTAGGAACATGTAAAAACTGTTATTATCTTTCGGTATCATAATAAAGAGGATTTAAATATTAACATCTCATTGTGAAAGGTCTACCAACCATTATGCTTCAAAGATGCTCCAGTAGTAGCAATATCGAAAGCAAAAATATTATTATCAAATTTTATATCTTCTCATTGCTGAACAATGAGCTTTGATAATAATATAAATAAAAAAAATCATGAAACCCAATATATTGACTCAGCATCGTTGCCTGAAGCAAATGCATTTTATTTTATTTTATTTTATTTTGAGCAATGGACATGATCAAGGATTATTTCATGGTTTATAAAACCACAACAATCGTAGAGATGACAAATTATTTGAAACCACCAGAAGTGGAATGCTATTGAATGAAAGCAAGGGAAAGTTTTGCAAAACAACCCCTAAAATAAATACAAAGGAAACTGAGTGTCATCTATGTGATATTTAAGAACATGATTACATACCTGATGTATGATCAAACTTTTGTCACTTTTGTATTTATTTTTTCATTTTTCTTTATTATATGAAATGTGCTTTCATTTTTTGATATTATTCTTAGTTTTTCTTTAATTTAACATTAATTAATGCAAATGATAATATTATTTTTGGTATTACAAACTTGATCGAAAGCTCCAGAAGAGCAGATATCATATTATCAAAAGTTGTATCAACGATACATTGTATCATGTAGATCCAGAAGAAGTCTAATAAAGATACATATCTCAATATATGCCATTATAAAATTATGGAATATCTATACATTAATAATGTTTCATGCTAGAAACATACATTAGAAAAGCTTTATCCTCTCTCCTAAGGGTTATAATATAAATATCCATAATTATTCATATGAACCAAAAGTTCTATGATCTTTATGATTTGGCATGACCGTCTCAGATATCCATGATACATGATAATGCGTTGAACTATTCATTTGGGCATATACTAAAGAACCAAAAAATTCTTTTGCTCGATGATAGTTTTTACCGCATGATTTGTGGATTGTCATTTTAATGAGACAATATTCCCGTCGTTAGGGGGAGGGAAGAATGTACCTGAAGTACGATCTGTTCCTAAAGAACGACGAGAATTATCGTGGAATTCATCCACACTGTCTCATCTAGACTCACGTACCACTCAACGTGAAAAATCAAATTCCTAATGCACACCAGAAGCGTGATAGATCAATAGGTTCAAAAGATTCAGCTCCCCAGAAGTGGAGATCAAATGAAAAATCATGCTCTAATAATGCTCCAGAAGAAGTTATACATAATGGATTATGAACAATAGATCCTCTTCTTTAAAACTCTAGAAGAATATAATGTTCCTGAAGAGAAACGAGTTCCAGAAGTGACTATACAAACTCTTGAAGAGGAAAAAATACCTAATAATATTGAGATCTCTATATTTTAAATGCATATAAGAGAAATGTGGAATCACAAATAAATAATCATTGATGACATATTTATCATACAAAGTAGCTACTGAAATTTTAAAGGGCGATGATTACAATGAACCACACAGCATAAATGAATGTCGACAAAGAAATAATTGGCCAAAGTGGAAAGACGCAATTCAAGTAGAATTGAGTTTTCTTGAAAAGTGTGGTGTATTTGAACCTATAATACATACCCCAAAAGATGTTAACTCTGAAGGTTACAAATGGGTGTTTGTAAAATAACGAATGAGAAAATAAAATTACTAGATATAAGGCACAAGGTTTCCTGCAGAAACCTGGGATTTGACTACGAAGAAACATACTCATAAGTCATGGATACATAACGTTCCATTACTAGAAAGTCTCAAAGTTTCTGAAAAACTGGATATGAGACTAATGAACGAAGTAACAGCTTATCTATATGGGAATTTACATGAATCCATGAAGGATATAAATTGCCTAAAGAAAAATCAAAGAGTATGTCCTCAATAAAGTTAAGACGTTCATTGTAATGTTTAACGCAGTAGGTACAACCGTCTTAGTGAATATTTTATAATAGCATAATATGAAAACAATCTCATTTGCTCGTGTGTCCTTATAAATACATCCAGTAAGGGATTTGCTATTTTGACAATTTATGTTGATAACATAAATTCAATTGGAACTCTTGAAGAGCTCAACAAAATTGCAGAATATCTTATAAATGAATTCAAAGTGAAAGACCTTAGGAAAACTAAATATTATCTTGGCCTGCAGATCAAGCGAAGCTCAAGTGAGATATTTATCTATCAAACAATATATATTGAAAAAGGTCTGAAACGCTTTAATATGGATAAATATCATCCATTAAGTACTCCTATGATTATCAGGTCACTTGACCCAAAATCTTCTGGGCTTGAAGTACCATATCTTTTTGCAATTGATGCTTTATTATATTTGATACAGTATAGTAAACATGACGTTGCATTTTTAGTTTAATTTATGGGCCAGATTTAAATTTGCGCCAATTTGAAGGCACTGACATGATGTTAAACACGTTTTCTGTTATCTTTGTGAAAGAACATATGTTGGTTTATTCTACTCAAAGAATTCCACTCATGGTCACTTGTTGAAAGAATATCATATGCATATTCGAGATATTTTTCAAATCCTCACAAACAGGCTATGTATCCATATGTGGTGGTACAACGATCATTATGTATCTACATCTTGGAGTTTTATTTTACAGGTTGATCATTTTGAAGCTTGTGAATGTGAAATCGATGTTTTAGAGATTTAGTGGAAGGGCAACCATGCCAATTTGTTCAATAAAACATGCCCACGTCAACATTTATAAAGGTGGTGTACGACATCAGACGCAATGTATTTGTAACCAATCTTTTTGACCTTATCATTATGAGAGGGAGTATATTTTTAGATGACATTTGCGTGCTGTACTCTTTTTCCTTCACCTAGGTTTTGTCCCATTGGGTTTTCCTAGCAAGGTTTTAATGAGGCAGTGTTAAAACGCATACACCAATATAAGATAAAGTATATTGTATTTTTTTTTCCTTCGCTTTGGTTTTTTCCGACTGGGTTTTCCAAGCAAGGTTTTAGTGAGGCAATTATCTTATCGTGGTGGTCATCCACGGGGAGTGTTGTGAATATAGTGGATAACCACCACTCATCTAAGTCATAACCTTCCCCACTCTTCAACTCCATAACCCCTCTCATGCAATTCCATAACCCTCACTATTAATCACCGCATTATTTACCCCCTCACCTATATAGACTTGTAACTCCCCACCTTTGGGATTCCTCCATGGACCCTATAAATTGAGGGGTTTGTAATGTATTCCATAACCAACCAACAAGCGAAGAATAAAAAATCTCTCTCTACCTCTACTTTTCTATTTGCTTGAGTTTTTCGTTTATATATTCATATTCTACTTAGTTTATAACAGATAAAAAAATGTTATAAGTTTTTAATACAGAGAATTACTCTCTTTTATCAATGCGGGATGATAGTGAGACTATTCCAATAACGCGCCCGGGTTCTAGTTTGAGACAGATAAAATGAAATCTGACAGGTTTGAAATGAAAAATAGATTTACTTATTAACAAAACCCGCTCTGAACCTGCCTCTAGTTGCAATTGATATTAATATTAAATATTTATTATAATAATTACATAATTTATATCTTTAATTTAGTATTCTAAAAAACAAATTAAAAAATGAAAATGAATAAAATTAAAACCTAATTGAAATTGGAAATCATATAAACACGCATGGGTTGTCTTTTGGTATTAAAAAAAAAATTTGAAAAAATATATTTATCTCTTGTTATGGAAATTGAAATTTTATATTTCATATTTTATTTCTTATTTGTAGGGGTGGTAAACGAGCCGAACGAGCCGAGCTTTGATATGTTTAAGCTCTGCTCGTTTATAAATGAGTCAAGCCGAGCCGAGCCGAGTCGAGCTCACGAGCCTCAACGAACCTTGCGTTCTTCTTCATTTTAGGGTTTTTAGGGATTGAAAATAAAATTTTCACCTAAATGAGCCAAGTTCATGAGCTTAAACGATCATAACTTTGTATTAATTTAATATTCTGATTTTATAAAGGAGTTTAGTCAAGCTTCAACTAAATTTTAATAACACAAACGGGTTGAATTTCAACATAAAATGAAGCTCGATACAAGTGCTGAGACTAACCGAGCTTTAAAATTTGTTCAAGCTCGCTCATTTATTTAAATGAACGAGCTTGAACGAGCTCAAATCGAATCGAGCCCGAGCCAAGCCCGAGCGGCTTGGTTCGTTTACCAGCCCTACTTATTTGTAGGATTTATTCTAATAAATATTTATTTTTATTTTTAAATTTCAACTTACATTAAATATTATAAAAAAATATGTTTTAATATTTTTTTAAAAACTTGTCTTGGTTCAACCTGACCTAAATGGGACGGGGTGAGCGGGTTCAAATTTATTACATGTTTATTGGGACAGATTTGAGATTAAAAAACTAATCCCGTCATGGGATTGGGACGGGTCTGAGCAGAATTTTGTAAACGGATTTAGGTTTGAAATTCATAAAACCCATCTCAACCCACCCCATTGCCATTCATATATCAATGTTATTGCTTTGGTTTCATAATAATACTAATTAATTAAATGCAAGCGCAAATACACATGTTTGAAAGTCACGTAATTGTAAATCCAATTTATGAAATCAAGTAATTATGTAATTTTACCGCACTCCCAGACAAAAGTCACTGAGGGAGTTGTGAAACGTGAACCAATTTATTTGCACGGATCTCGAGATGCATTTCATCCTTCCACGATTTTGGTAATGTACGAATAGCCCTAGCAGGGCATTCATGAATTGGTGAGTTTTGATGGGTGAAATTGTCTCATAAGAAAGTCATTGTGAAGAGTGTGAAACATGAACTTAGTTGAACGGTTCACAATCATGGAGATTCATTTCATCTTTCAATGTCCCCTTCAAAATGTGGAAAGCTAAAATGCATATCCAGAAACGTGAACCATGGTCCAGGTTCATGTTTCACGCCCTTTATCATCCTTACCTTCCAAAACAATGACACCCTACCAACCATCACTGTTTTATAAAAGAAAGCCCTATGAGGGTTATTCGCACACAACCAAAGACGTGAAAAGATGATATACATCGCCAGATTAGTGAACCAAAATTGGCCTTTCACAACCTTCACCATCACTTCCTTACCAAACAATTTCATCCTACTAAATCATGAAGTTTAGGCATAAAAATGCCGATATTCAACTATTCAACAATTCATACTAAAAGACATTCAACCTTTCATTCCAAAGTACATTCAATTATTCTACTAAAATACATTCAACCATTCATTACACATTGTTCTGAGGACAACTAGGCTTATTATTACCCTTCATCTTACATTTTGAACATCTATTTTTCAAAAGATCTTCATTATTGTCCTTGTGCATGCATCTCCTTACAGACTTGGGACATTCTGCTGCCCTCCTAAATTTTGGTTGGACAAAAATAGGATCATTTTCTGTCAGAGCTGGAAACTAGCTAGAACAGGCCTACCTAAACCCAATCCATCAAGTTTGTTTCAAGTTGGAGTGGGCTCGGGTTGGGCATGGGTTATGTTTAGATTTGTATTAAGATGGTTTCATTTTAGACAATTTATACTTCATAACTATTGTGTTTTGCATGAAAAAGATATAAATATGAAAATTGATGAATGAGGGTAGAAAGACAATAAATAAATAAAATTATAAATATATTATATTTTATGGTAAAAATAATTTGAACAATTAAATTTTTATCTCATAGATTAAATATTCAAATTTTAACAAAATATTTAAATTTACTACTGACTACCTTACCACATTGGATTTGGGGCGGGTTCGAGTTTTCTGACCCTTCAACCCAAGCCCACCTCGAATTAGTTTCGAGTTGCAAGGATCTGATTCGTATTTGAATCCAAATGCTACAAATCTCAACCTAAACCTGTACAGAAGTCGGGGTTGATTCAGGTTAGGTCGGGTTCATATCGTCCAAATTGCACCCCTAGTTTTTTTAAATTTTCCTCCTTTATGGCCCCTTCAAGATCAATCAATTCTACAAAGAACAAAAAAAATGATACCATTTTTGGCACATCATTAATGCATGTTTGTAGTATTTTACCAAAAAAATGATATCTAATCCTTTCTTATTCGTAGTATTTTAACACATCATTAATGCATGTTTGTAGTATTTTACCAAAAAATGATATCTAATCCTTTCTTATTTGTAGTATTTTAACACATCAATAATGCATGTTTAAGAAAGTACTTAAACTATTATGAGTTGCTCATAAATGTTGCTGTTTTGACAAATCTACTTTAATTGGTCCTATTTTGCGCTTGGAGTATGATTAGATTCAATGCTTCCAAGCCTTTGAACATGTGACATCATAATATAAAGGATAATGTTTCTTACCATCTCAATTCCAGTCATGCACTTTTTTTTTAAATAGTAAGTCTCATATATATACGGGGGCGATTAGGTGCGGCGAACGGCAGGTGCGGCGGCGACGTGGGCTGTTCGATCACGGGTCCATCGCATCCAACGGTCGACGTGAATCGCACCCGATCGTCCGATGCGATGGACCCGTGATCGCTGCCGCACCGCCGTTCCGCCACACCTAATCGGTTATATATATATATATATATATATATATATATATATATATATATATATATATATATATATATATATATATATATAACCGATTAGGTGTGGCGGAACGGCGGTGCGGCAGCGATCACGGGCCGTCGATCACGGGTCCATCGCATCGGACGATCGGGTGCGATTCACATTGACCGTCAGATGCGATGGATCCGCGATCGAACGGCCCACGTCGCTGCCGCACCGCCATTCCACCGCACCCAATCACTCGACACTATATATATATATATATATATATATATATATATATATATATATATATATATATATATATATATATATATATATATATATATAGTTGAGTGATTCAGTGCGGGAATGCGGGAAACGACGTCGATCGTTCGATCGCGGGTCCATCGCATCCAACGGTCGATGTGAATCGCACCCGACCGTCCGATCCGATGGACCCGTGATCGACGGCCCGTGATCGCTTCCCGCACGACCGCATTCCCGCACCGAATCACTTCCCTATATATATATATATATATATATATATAGACTCCCATCTCAGAGATGATTATTCGAATTGTTTTATCTAACGTTTCTATCCTAGATGGATTATTTAGTGGTCTTGGTAGGGACCTGGAGCAGAAATCATTGGGAAAATTGGATTTATAGGGGGAGTTGGATTTGTTGGTAAAGGTGGGGTAAATGAAAATGCAAGAGCAGAAAAAGGGGTCAAATTAACCGAGAAACTGGGGGTGTTTGGGATAGTGGGGGTGAGGTAAGCCTTGAGTGGGGTAGCAGGGGTTTCCTACTTTAAGGGTCCGGTCTGATGGAGACTGGTTATGGAATTTAACATGTCGTCTACCAACTGGTATCCTAAATTGGTCATTCTCTCCTCTAAAAAGCTTAGAACTTGTCTATCCTGGTCTCCCTGGCGTATTTCCTCTTCGAGGATATTATCGGTGTTAAATTCAGCCATGGGGGCAGATGTGAGGGTAATAGAGCAACATGGGGGTGGAAAGGGTAGATGATTAAAGGAGCAAAAAGGGGTGCAACTCAGTGCAAAGGGTGAAAATTGTAAAGTAGTAAATAAAGCAGTAAAGTGGGGGGGGGGTAAAAAAGTGGGTGATTAAAGCAGTAAAGGGTGCAACTCAATGCAAAGGGTGGGAGTTGTAAAGTAGTAAATAAAGAAGTAAAGGGGACAGAAAGAGTGGGTGATTAAAGCAGTAAAAGGCTGCAACTCAATGCAAAGGGTGGGAGTTGTAAAGCAGTATATAAAGCAGTAAAGGGGGACGAAAAAAGTGGGTGATTAAAGCATAAAAGAGTAACTTTGGAGGCCACTTGGAGAAAATTGTGGTGGAAATTGAATGTCTAACAAGGTATGGGTGCATCATAGCAAAACATGCATTAACATATATTCTTAATTAACAAGTTAATATGCAATTATGGTGCCCCAGGGGAGGGCAATGCACGTCAACATAAAACTGTTGGATTATGTTATTTATACTCATGTTACTAATTATAAAATTTTTGGTTATGTAACAGGCATTTTTATTTGCTTAATATTGCAAAGTACCTTTTTATGCTGTCGCGAAGGGAAGGAGGCCCCGGGTGTACAACTCATGGGCAGGTGGCCCTCTCGAAGAAGAAGCCCAACGTCTTCAAACCCGCCTTCTCCCTCCCTCCCCAGCTCTCCTCCTCCTCCTCCTCCTCCGAGTGGGACGACAAGGCATCCCTCCTCATGAACTACTGCTCCTTCGGCGTTGTCTCTAACCCTAATTTGCTCGGTGTCTGCACCCGGAGCACCCCCCTCGTCCTCCAGAGCTCCTCCCTCCAGCTCAATCGTCGAACCCAGGTGACTAGGTTAGAGAAACCAGCGCCCACCTACCTTTTTAGCAGCCCTTTTTCAAATTCTTATCTAGTAGAAAGGATTCTGCGTTTTTTACCTCTATGTGTGGCCGGCCGAAGCTCAGAGAGGAGAACCCACCTAGTTTCCATCAGCGAGGCAATCAACAGAAACACTATATTTTCCTTTTTGTTTATAAAATAGGTGTCGATCACATTTTGTCATTCTGAGATGTCATATATAGGAGCTCATACATGCCTAGATACCATGTCCCATGTTAGCATACCCTGATCCATGTATGTCCCCACCTAGTTTAATTTAATTAAACAAATAAGTATGTATAGGTATAAGCATGCCTTAGATAATATGTACTTTGTTGTTATGTTATTAAATGCTACCATGATTAATTTCTTAAATAATTCTTCATTGTATATTTAATTCCTAATTCCTACTCGGGATTAAGGGACCTTGCGAGGTCATCATTGAGACCCGGGCTAGGGTGCTTCGTGTTCCTTGTTTGGTTGTCGGGATATCCTATATCGAGACCTCAAGGTGCCCTTCCAAGGGGTTCTTTCCCCTAGGCAGAGAATATCTTGGTTAATTCTTTAATTATTTATACGTTGTATATTTATTTATACCTGTATAAGCCATGCATCTTGTCTAAATGAGTTAGACAAGTGTATGACCTATTAAGGGGTCATACCATGGCATAGTCACTACGAATGATATGTTTTCCCCGCATCTGAGTTATGCGCCCTGGAGGGAATTCATGAGAATTCGATACCCCTTTTCGATGTTTATCAATCGACAACGTTGGATCCATGAGGATCGTATTTGTGAGTGTCGAGTGTTCTTCCTTTCGTCGGTTCCGTGTAGAGACTGCCCGGAGTGGTAAAGTCCGGTGGGAGTGCTCCCAGACGCTATTAATGACACAGTGGGACGCCCATGAGGTAGAGATAGCAGTCTTGGGAGGCTAACCAGTAGAGGCTAGAACCCTGTGAGATGCTCCCAGGTACTATCAACGACGCTTGCTGATCTGTCCACGTAGTAGAGATAATGGACGTGGGAGGCTACCAGGTAGTAGAGGTCACATTGAGAGAGACTACCGGATGACGAATGGTGTAGGAACAATCAACCTTATCCCTAAAGTCCTATGTCACCCTGTGGGGGTGAGGGTGCGGGAGTGGTGGGCTCGGGTTGATACTCGACCCACCAACTTAAGTAGTTGATTTCCATCTGTTGGAGCCTAATCACTTGTTATGATTAATATGAGTTGTGTTGCATGGATTGTTTCATTCACTGAGCGCGTGGCTCACCCCTCGCTTATGTTTTCCTCCAGTTGATGCTAAGTCGGATCCTCCCCTTGGCGTGATACGAGTAGGGGACTTGCATTCTCGTTGGATGTCTTGCGAGTGAGAGGCCATCAGCATTCCCTTTTCCTTGTATGTATTCTACTTGTGCTTGTGCACAGTATGTGGATTGTTGATGTCTTTTGTTGTGTATATTAGCTCTCACAAGATAGTTGATGAAACACTTTAAAAATTTGCTTTCTAGCTCACCTCTCGAATGGACAAATCGCCGCTGGCAGAGATATGGCGTTGCCCTGTACCGGCTGGGCTTTGGGCAATATGGCGACACAAAATGCGATCATTTTTCATGGGCAACGATTCCACTTCAACAATCTGTGAGACTCCTTTTCCGGATGCACAAGTGAATGGGGGCAGCTTCTCGGAAGAGTGGCGAGAGTGGAATTCACGAAGAATGGCATAATTATCACAGCCTGAGGGAGGGTGGTCTCGGTGCGCCAAGGTGGAATAGATCTCTCTTCCATTCCGTTTTGGTCACCTGGGATTGTTTCAGATTTTTCTCTATCTCTGTATCTTTAGGTGCTTGATTTTCCTTTCCTTGTGACTTTCGGCCCAAAAAATTTCGATTAATATAATTGGGGTAGTTTTAGTCTACCGGTCTCAAAAAAAAAAGAAGACTAATTGTAACATCTTATTAAAAGATTTTATATAAATTGAATATCTGATCTTCTCACTTCATTTCAGACTTGTAACCCCCCACTTTAAAATGAGCGACAATAGCATGATCTACCTTTTATTTAAAAAAAATATTTGATATAATATATAGAAATCTAAAAACAAAAATATAAAAATTGAGAATGATATCTAAGAGATGTAAACCCCCATAAGAGTTTATTAAGTCATTTGTAAGTAATGTATCTCGATTTTCTCAATTTTGTCATGTACATGTAGGTCTAAATTGAACCACGTAAAATTAGTATTCCTTATATTGTGTTGTGTTCTTAATCTATTCTTGGGTATACTGCATACTTATGTAAGATGCACCACATCAGAGACATTTGCTATGAAGTCTGAACCTAACCTTCTCACTCTAGTTTTTGTACTCTCTACTCATTATCAACATAAGCTACACCTCTTTAGTAGAAGCTCGGGAAAATCTAGCAACACAATAATACCGATCCTAATATATCCTTAATATTATACATTAATGGTGTATATACACAATTAATTTTTTTTTACATTTTTCATAAATGAATCAATGTTATTCAGTAGAATACATTATTTATGTTCTTAGAAATAAATATATCTCCTTAAATGAAATTTACTATTTAAAAAAACAAAAATTTGCACGACTAGAATTGAGACGGTAAGAAACATTTTCCGTTATATCATGATGTCACGTGTTCAAAGGATTGGAAGCATTGAATCTAATTCAGCAACATTTATGAGCCAGTCATAATTATAGTTTAAGTACTTTCTTAAACATGCATTAATCATGTGTTAAAGTACGTGTAGCGCCAAAATTGGGATCATTTTTTGGGGTTCTTTGTAGAATTGATTGATCTTGAAGGGACCATAGAGGAAAATTTAAAGAAATTAGGGGTGCAATTTGGACGACATGAACCTGACCTAACCCAAATCAACCCCGACTTCTGTACAAGTTTCGGTTGAGAATTTTAGCATTTGGATTTGAATCTGAATCAGATTCTTGCAACTCGAAACTAATACAGGGTGGGCTTGGGTTGAGGGGTCAGAAAACTCGAACCCACCACAAATCCAATGTGGTGAGGCAGTCAGTAGTAAATTTAAATATTTTGTTAAAATTTGAACTATTTAATCTATGAGATACAAAAAAATTTGTTCAAATTATTTTTACCATAAAATATAATATATTTATAATTTCATTTATTTATTGTCTTTCTATCCTCATTCATCATTTTTCGTATTTATATCTTTTGGGATTTTTAGTTTTAAATCCCTATAAACATGGACTAAACTATATTATATTTAAATAAAGAAGGGTGGGATTGATCACTAAATAATATAGTTTATAAGAACTTAAAAATAAAATCATACTTCACAAATTAACGGTGTATGAACGGACATTTGACGAATGGACTAAAAACTAAATAGGCGGTTGAATATGAGGACTTAAAAAAAATATGAAGAAGGGAGGGATCGATCCTCAAATAGATATGTTTAGAGGGACTTAAAAGTAAAAATCTCATATGTTTTTGGGTGAATTGTTCAAATATCCCTTGACCAATAGTCTTTTTTTTTTCTACCCTTGGACTTTTTTTTATTTTTTATTTACCCCTGAAATATGGTCCAATTTTTTTTTGCCCCTGACTTTTCATAACACTCGAATTACCCCTTAGCGACAGAGTTCAGAAATACAAAAATATAATATGATACATACAGAAATTATATAAATAGTTACAGATATTTAATAGTTATCTACAAAAAACATTAAAGTACGAGCTTTCCAAGCTACATAAAAAATACAACAAATAGTTAAACACCAAAATAATTTTTCATTTAACAATATGAACAAAATTAGTAATAGCATGAATCCGAACTGGAAATTTATGAACGATTGTAATATTTTAGTAGAATTACATCTTAATCCATGTACTAAAACTAACATTTATATAACAACTACAACAAAAATGACAAATGTAATGCCCAATGATATAAACTACCATTTATAGAAAATATCATATATCATTCTTATAACAATTACAACAAAAATTACAAAAACTATAATTTATAAAAATATAAATGTAATATCATATATGGAATTAAACTAATGACATATAAATTATATAAATGTAATAAACAATTACAAAAATTTAATGATCAATTACAGAAATGTAATACTAATTTACATATGAGAGTAGTTTAAATATAAAAATGAGGTGGCACTGGTCAGGGGTAAAAAAAAATAAGACCATATTTCAGGGGTAAATAAAAAAAAAGTCCAATGGTAGAAAAAAAAATTAGACCCTTGATCAAGGGGCATTTGAACAATTCACCCTATCTTTTTCATGCAAAACACAATAGTTAAGGAGTATAAGTTGTGTAAAATAAAACCATCTTAATACAAACTGAACATAACCCATGCCCAACCTGAGCCCACTCTAACATGAAACAAACTTGATGGATTGGGTTTAGGTTGATCTGTTCTGGATCCCCGCTCTGACAGAAAACAATCCTATTTTTGTCCCACCAAAAATTAGGAGGGCAGCAGAATGCCCCAAGTCTATAAGGAGATGTATGCATATGGACAATAATGAAGGTCTTTTGAAGAATAGATGTTCAAATTATAAGATGAAGGGTCATGATAGGCCTAGAGCAATGTGTAATGAATGGTTGAATGTATTTTGGTATGAATAGTTGAATGTACTTTGGAATGAATGGTTGAATATCAACATTTTTATGCCTAAACTGCATGATTTGGTAGGGTGAAATTGTTTGATAAGGAAGTGATGGTGAAGGTTGTGAAAATTGGGCTAGTTTTGGTTCACGAATCTGTCGATGCATATCATCTTGGTTGAATATCAACATTTTTATGCCTAAACTGCATGATTTGGTAGGGTGAAATTGTTTGATAAGGAAGTGATGGTGAAGGTTGTGAAACATGGGCTAGTTTTGGTTCACGAATCTGTCGATGCATATCATCTTTTCACATTTCTGGCTGTGTGTGAATAACCTTTATAGGGCTTTCTTTTATAAAGTGGTGATTGGTTGATAGGGTATCATTGTTTGGGAAGGTAAGAATGATGTGATGAAGGGCGTGAAACGTGAACCTGGCTCATGATTCACGTTTCTGGATATGCATTTCAGCTTTCCACGTTTTGAAGGGTATGTTGGAAGATGAAATGGATCTCCATGATTGTGAACCGTTCACCTAAGTTCATGTTTCACACCCTTGACAATGACTTTATGGATGAAAGCCCTATTAGGGCTATCCGTACATTACCAAAATTGTGGAAGGATGAAATGCATCTCGAGACCCGTGCACCTAACTTTGTCTAGCTAGGAGTGTGATAAAATTACATAATTACTTGATTTTATTCGTTTGACTTACAATGACTTGCAAACCCGTTCATTTGCGCCTGTATTTAATTAACTAGTATTAATATGAAGCCAAAACAATATCATTGATATAGGGATGGCAACGGGGTGGGTTGGAATGGGTTTTATGAATTCCAAATCCAAACATGTTCACAAAATCCTGCCCAAATCCGTCTCAAATTCATGATGGGTTTAACTTTTTTATCTCATACCCGTCCCGACCCATTCTATTAGGTCGGGTTGGGTCAAGACAAGTTTGAAAAAAAATATTAAAACATATTTTTATGTAATATTTAATATAAGTTGCAATTTTAATAAAAATAAATATTTATTAGAATAAACCCTACAAAATGATAAATATAAATTTTCAATTTCCATAACAAGTGACAAATATAATGTTTCAATTTATTTTTATTTTTTTAATACCAAAAGATAACCGGCGTATGTTTATATGATTTCAAATTTCAATTAGCGTTTGATTTGATTAATTCTTTTTTTTTTTTTGGAATACCAATTGACAAATATAAATTATGTAATTGTTATAATAAATATTTAATTTTAATATTAATTGCAATCAAGGGCAAGTTCAAAGCGTATTTTGTTAAGTAAACTCATTTTCCGTCCTAAACCCGCCAGATTTCATTTTATATGTCCCAAACTCGAACGCGAGGGTCAGGTACCTGTTGGGACAATCCCACTGTCATCCCTGCATTGATAAGGGAGTGATTCTCAGTATGACAAACTTATAACATTTTTTTAGGGCGTTGTTACACCCAGTTCCTTTTTCAGCCTCAATTCCAACCCTATATGTGTCGATAACTTTCTATCGACGCATATGCTCATGTTAACAAGACATATGCTTCGACAGAATTTTGTTACATTTTTTATAAATGCATATATCCAATTCGTTGGAGTATATGCTTCATTTTTTATGAAAGCATGTACCTCATTAGATTACTATTTTTAAAAAATTTAAAACACATGTAGACTGGAATAGAGGCGGCAAATGGAGCTGAATATAACATTATCCTTTTTTTATCGTGTTTTTTCGACTTCTTGTGTTTGACGGGGACATCTCTAAAACCAAAAGCTGCACCATACTTGAAGCAATTTAAAATTCCCAAAATAAACACGCCACACATAAATTGAGACCAAAACCTATCCCTCCAAAACTTATACATACATCAAATTTCAACCCCTATGTCCCTCTTGATAACATCTCTAATAGATATGCTAGCTAACTAAGATGTTGATGTATCATGTAAGCATTTTATACTTCAACTATATTTTTATTTACCGCATCCTTATTTAGTTAGTTGTGGTTGCTCTAATAGACTAGTTAATAAACTAACCAAAATAATAGTGAATCTCATCTCTCCAACCACTCACCCTCCCAAATGTATTTTTTTTTAATTCTTTAATGAGAACAATCAGGTGGGTCCACATTTGACTAGTTAAAATACTAGTCATAGTTAGCTTAAAAGATAACACCTAACAGGTGATGCCCACATTTATCTCTCTTTTAACATCTCTATTGGAATAACATTTTTACATGCTATGTAACAACTTAACACTAACATGTCAGTTAACTTATTCATTGAAGATGCTCTGAGGTTCAACATAGAGTGAATGTCACTTCTACCTAGTCTTATCCATCAGTGTATAAATCTCCTCTACCCGGCGGGTGTTTCTTTTGGTCCTCTACCTTTGTTTATGTTTTTCTGTTACTTCTTTCTTCTACTCTTGCATTTACTGCTTGATTTTGTTAGTTCGATGAATATATATTATCAGGACAGCAACTGTCTACCAAAGTTTCAAAAAAACATAGAGTGAATGTCACAAAAAAAATCAACCAAATTTCTCTCTCTTTTGTGTCCGTGGGAAACGCAAATGCGTGGAGCCTTAAAAAAATGCTCTCACATATAATAATGAAAAATGTTGTACTAAGTCTACTTCCAAATCCAAAATGCAGACAACACATGTTTTTATTTTTGTAAAATCATATAATCCTTTATCTAATGAGATATGTATTTTTAAAAGAAAAAATGTATACAAACCCCTGAAAGTTTGCATAAATGTATGTCAACCCATCATTTTCATGATAATCCATTTAACCCCCTCATTTTATTGATTTAATAGACATACACCCATGTTGTTAACATTTACAAATCAGGGTGTAAATCTGATATCCCTAGGTGTTTAAATTACTATACTACCCCTTTCCATTTCACAGTGACCCTCCTCCTGTATCTTTCAGATCGACAAAACATCAATTCAGCCGAAACAAATCCCCCCAAATGGTCTAATCAACCAAATATCTCCAACTAAATTTAAGCTCGTTCGGTAACACGATTGGGTGGGGGGGGGTGAATTTGTTTTTTAATTAAACAGGAAACTCAAACGTGTTACCAAACATGTTTCAGGAAGCATGTTTAATTAAAAAGTTACTTACAATTTTTAGTACAAAAATGTTATTTTTTAAAAAGCATAGAAAATGTGCTTTCCACAAATCAAAGTTATTTAAACCATTTTATTTGTTTAACCATGACAATTTTGAAAGGGTTATATGGATTATAAAAAAAATGAGGGGTCAATATGCATTTATGCAAATTTTGAGGGGGTTATATACATTTTCCCTTTTATAAAATGTAAAGTATGTATTATAATTAATTGAATGATATCATTTATAATAAATGTAAAAAAATTTCAACAATGTATTAACATCGATACAGTGAGTGAATGAGGACTAACAAGATATATAGAACTCCACTTAATACTATAAAAAAGACAAAGTGTAACAGAGCTTATTAATAAATTATCGAATTTTCCTCAAAAAAATTAGTTGTAATGAAAAAGTAAAACAAACTGATACACCGCTGTCCCGAGTTCCAACTAACAGAAAGCACAGTCAGGGAACACACTCACGCATAGCTTGTCATGGCAGTGCTGAGAACAATTCAGTGATTAAACTTTTTTTGCATAGTGTATATATTGTTATATGGTATATGTAATGTGGGTATAAATTATTCAACATTTTAATTTCCAACCACTTCTACAGCTATGTCAGGAAAAAAAAAACCACCAACCATGCATAGCATAATTTTGTTGGAAACTGTTGTCTATATAAAGCAAGCTAAACACATAGCAGTGCATCCCATTTTTTGCTTCTCTTCTTCACCATTTAAGCATAACAATATATAGAGATCATGTTCTGCGCAGCAATTCTATTCACTGTAGCTCTGCTGATCATATGTGTAGCTCTTTATACACACAAATGGAGACACCCCAAAAGCTGTGGCAGACTCCCCCCGGGCTCCATGGGCTTGCCACTCCTTGGAGAGTCCCTCCATTTCTTCTCTCCAAACACCTCCTCTGACATTCCTCCATTCATCAAAGAGAGGATTAAAAGGTAGTTCTCAATACGATTCGCCCCCCAGAAATTGTAGTTCAAACTGTGTACATGAATGTGTTTTCTCTCCATGCATGGCTTAGATATGGACCATTGTTCAAGACAAGCTTGGTGGGTCGCTCGGTCGTGGTCTCCACCGATCCTGAATTCAACCATTACATCTTCCAACAGGAAGGGAAGCTGTTCCAAAGCTGGTATCCAGACACATTCACAGAGATCTTCGGACGAGAGAACGTTGGTTCATTGCATGGTTTCATGTTCAAGTACCTCAAAAGCCTGATTTTGAGACTCGTCGGACCAGAAAACCTCAAAGAGAAGTTACTGTGTGATATGGAGGAGAAGGCGTGGCGATGTCTAGAGTCGTGGTCGAACCAGCCCTCTGTTGATCTAAAGGAAGCCATTGCAACTGTATGTTGATAACTCTGCATAAGATAAAAAAAAATTCAGAATTGTGAGTCCTCAAGTAGAGACTATATGTGTTTAAATTAAATCTATCTGTTGGTTTATCCACAGATGATATTTGACTTGACAGCAAAGAAGTTGATCAGTTATGACCCCAACGAGTCATCAGAGAATCTGAGATTGAATTTTGTCGCGTTCATGCAAGGCCTCTTATCCTTCCCTGTGAACATCCCTGGCACTGCCTACAACAAATGTTTACAGGTATGTTCAGAACTTCTAAAGGTCATGTTTGTTCGTACCATTGTCACAGAATAATCTGAACTTTTCAAAATGTTTGGAAAAGTAATCTAATTGGACAAATCCCCTACCTATAAGCCGAACATATTTTGTTTGTTGACCTATGTGTTTAGTATATTCAGAATTTGGGTGCCTATTTTTATTTGGATGATTTATCACGTGCTTGATAATGATGGAAATTAATCATTTCTGCACTGTACACGAACGTTGAGATTATGGATCAAGCTTGATCTCCATGTAGAATTATATTTTCTTTTATAGGGAAGAAAGAAGGCGATGAAAATGTTGAAGAGAATGCTAGACGAAAGGCGCGCTTCTTCACCACGAAAAAATGGTCAAAGCGATTTCTTCGACTATGTTGTGGAGGAATTGATGAAAGAAAAATCACTAATGACTGAGGCAATCGCGTTGAACTTGATCTTTGCACTTCTGTTTGCAAACTTTGAGACTACTTCTTTGGCTCTTACTATGGCAATCAAAATTCTCACAGACCACCCAGCAGAGCTTCAAGAATTGATGGTCTGTGTTCAAACTAACTCTAACGCTTGGTTTGGTAAAATAATAAATATTTATGATAAGTTAGCATAATATATGAAGATAAAAAATATCATTATTTTTATCTAGATTTATATTTGATAATTCATTTTGTTATCTCTATTTATTTGTGTTCTTATACTTAAGTTTGCATTTGGATCACATGATATAAAATATGAGATAACTTCAAAAAAATTAAAAAATATTAATTCTACTCATGTCAAATCAAGCCTTAGGGGTTAATTGGTTGACAAGTAGAATTTGGATTATGTGAATAATGAGAATCCAAATCTAGGTGGATTAGGATTGAAAATCATGTCAACTTGTTTAGTAAAAAACATGATTCATAAAAGAGAATTGGATTCTTAATCTCAATCATGTGTTTGGTAATGCAATATAAAAAAAATATTTTCATACACACACACACACTCACACTCACACTAACATACATAAATATATATATACACATATGAATATATATATATATATATATATATTAATTTATATATATTGTATGCATATATATATATATATATATATATATATATATATACATGTATATGATATATATATGTGTGTATATATATGATATATATATATACATGTATATGTATGCATATATATGCATGTATATGATATATATATGTGTGTGTGTGTGCGCGCGCGCACGCGCGTGTGAAATTTTTTTCAATCCATCTAGATTGAGATTGGGGGAATATCACATCTAAATGGGATTCTCAATCCCACACTCCCAATTCTAATTTCACTTTTAAAATTTAACTAAACATTGGATTGAGATTCATAATTCCAATTTAGACACCAAATACTCTTATCCAAGCAGAGCCTTACAGTCTTTTGTAATTCACATTTTTAAATCGAAAATCAGAAAGAACACGAGGCGATCGTCAGAAACAGAGGGAACCCAAATTCTGGAATGACATGGAAAGAATACAAGTCAATGACTTACACAAATCAGGTGAAGGACTCAGTTGGGTGATTCATATGAGAATATCTTTCATGTCTTCTATTGAACTTTTTGTCATTAACTTCAAATTCACAGGTCATCAATGAAACAGTTAGGCTGGCAAATATTGTGCCTGGAATTTTCAGGAAGGCATTGACAGATATACATGTAAGGGTAACGCATTTCTTGCAATCAAAGAGTCATTTTTATGATTATAACAATCTGAAGTGGTGGATATATAAACTTATTATAACTTTATATTTTTATTTTTATTTTTATTTTCAGGATACACAATTCCGGCAGGTTGGTCAGTAATGGTCTGTCCTCCAGCTGTTCACTTGAATCCTGAGATTTACGAAGACCCACTTGCTTTCAAGCCAAGGAGATGGGATGTAAGCTTTCCTCTCTCTGTTTTTTTTCTTTTTTTTTT